>CM076573.1:272513336-273113336 GCA_034641835.2 Pinus albicaulis
TTGAAAGTTTGAACCTTTTGATTACATTGACTAGACCCTTGCCACGTGTTGAGTAGTGGGAACACCACATGGCCAGCAAGGCCCCTTTTGCATCGGTTCACCACAAACTTCAACGAATGATTTCTCTTTCATCTAGAGACCAAATGAGAAACCGAAAGTACCACCGAATTTATAACAATGGGTTCTACAACTTGGCGTTATTTCTGGGAACAAATGAAACCTTTCAACTGGGAGTAACTATAGAATTGTCCTGGATCAACAAATGATGAAGGAGTTCACCCATCTTGAGCTACATCTCTTGGTCCAATTTCCAATGTTGGGCCTCTTTCATTATGCTAAAAAATATGTGTTTACATCAATTTACAGTGCTCAAAATGCTAAAACAGTGTCTCCAATGGCTCCAAAACAGTAAAAAAGCCCTAGTTGGCCTCTTTCTACACTAAAAAAGGTCGAAAATTCACTGAGTTATGCTCTAGAGAAGTTTTCCTGCTAACTGTCCTCCAATTCGCACCCACCTGCTAACTATCCTACATTTTTAGCCTTTTTCGGCCATGTGGGGCGACAATTTTTCCCTGCACCGGTGAGATTCCTGATGGTTCGGGTGTAATTTGTCGAACCCTTAATTTTCCTATGTCGGCCATGAACTATATAGAAATGTGACAAGTGGCATGTCGATAATCGTTGGATCGGGGTTTGTCTGAATTCCCGTGCCATTTACGTTAACCAAACCTTCACATTAAATTGTGGTTGAGGTTGTGTTAACATCAGAGGTTTGTGGTATGGTTTCTTTTACCGTTGAACAAACCATGCCATAACATTAAACCTTAACTGTTCACATGCTAACTATCTCCGCCATAACATTCCATTAAACTTTAACTGTAACTCCGCCCAAACTCTGGTTATGGTTCCGTGGTGGTTAAGTTCCTTCTAGCATACAATGTAACTACCAAAAAATGATGATATGTGAACGTAAAGACCGTCGGTGTTAGCTTTAAATTTTGTGCCATAACATAATACTTCGCCCGAAAAATTTGGGTTAACATTTTATCATATTTTTCGAATATTGGAATTCACCGCAAGTATAATATATTGTTTGGAACTTTGACATTGTGTTAAAATATATGGTTGGGGTCGAGATTAACCCCGGACCCTGTCTGCCCGCCATGTAGCATGATTAGGTGGACCGGGGTCTAGGGTTAACCCCGATCCTGACACCTTCACTTATAAACTTCAAATATAAATTTTGAACCATAGTAATTAAGAAATAACATAGGTGGGATGGTGGGGGCCTTGTCTGGCAGATTGTTGGTCATGGTTTCGAAATCTATGGAGGAAATTCGGCCTCATACTAAAATTTTGCAAGGCCATTAGGAGGCCACATGGTTGCCAAGGATTGGCCCTCATGGCTCCTCCTAATTGGTCAACCCAAACAAAACCTAAACCAAATGAAAACCACCAAATTTAACTAGTAAATGTCTGACACTTTTCATCCTCCCATTGAATTACAGAAAGAACAATCACCCTGTACAATCATTTCACAGTTAGCGTATGGGCTGTTGACTGGGCATCCCTGCAACCACATTTTAAAATTTTTAGTTGTTTTCTAAATCGATCAAAATGCAATATCGAAAGAATCTGATGTCGGTTTTGAGTGAAACGAGTTGCATTGGATTTAGGGCGACGATATATTCACTTTGGCGTTGGTTTGGAACCAATCTAAGAACTTTGAATTTTGAACATTCTATTGATCCACTGGATCATTCCTTCCCATTGGAAGATTTTGGACCTCCAAAATCTCATTATCAGTAAAAAATAGATGAGGTTATAGTTCCCTCACCCTTCTAGTCTCAATCCACTTAAATTTGAATCGATTTTTTGCTTTGAGATTTTCATGAAAGTACATCACTTTCTCTGATTTTGGAGTCCTTGTTTTTCTATCAATAATGACATCTTACCGCAATTTTCCAATATATCCAGAACATAAAACTTCCCTTGACAGAATCTTAACATTCTCTCCTCGATCTTCAATCAAAGGAAACTTATGCAATTTCAAATTCACTTCACCTTGAACACTGTCGACATGACGATGCTTAACATGTTAAGCCTTGCGCTTGACTCAACTCTTCACCAAGTCTGATCGCCATCACCATGCATCATCCTTTTTCAGAACCAAAACATTATGAAACCCACAAGAATAATTTTTGGATCCAATTTCCTCTTTACCAAATTTCTCTTGCATTTTATTTTTGACGTCTGTATTCTCTAACATTGGCATCTTGTTCACTTCAATGTTCAACAATGATGCATCCTACTGCAAATTCACTTCATGTCATTTACCTCTTTTAGGAGGCAACATGTTAGACTCTTGAGACATCTTATCACATGAACTAGAAACCTCAATGAAATCAAATTTCAAACTTGATTCATATCCTTGAAACAATTCATTCTCAACATCATTGTGTTTGAACTTTAACAATGAATGTTTTTTACTCAACATTAATAATTCTCTTCATTTGTCTAGCATTAATGCTATGTGCTCTAACAATGTACTCAATACCATTCTTGCACAAATCATTTTTATTCTCATGGTGATGAAAAATAGCTCTCCTATCATAAAGATATGGGCTTCCCAAAACAATGCCACATATATCAAGTAAAACTACATCAAGTTCGACCTCATCAATAAAGTTTGTAGTGATTGCAAATCTAAGTATGAACTTCCTTGTCACCTGCAATTTTGCATGCTCACATGCCCAACCTAAGGGATAAGGTTTATTATGAGGAATTGTCTCTAAATTCAAATTCTTGACAATGTCTTTAGAGACAATATTGTCTTGTGAGCCACCATCATACAGTGGGTCTATCTTAGTATGTTTTGAACAACTTTAATGTGAAAAACTCTATTATTGTTTTTTTTCTTCATTTTATATCATTGAGACAACTTGAAGAACTAGTAATTGCAATGTACTTACCTTTCAAACTCATGGATGTGATCTTTGTTTCATCCCTAGAATCAGAACCTAAATCATGTTGTGTAGTTGCAACTGTCTTCTCCTTCTCCTTGTTTTAAACTTTTTGGGTCTCATTTATGGATGAAGTTTCCAACAATGATCTTCATCATGGCCATCTTTGGAACAATGTTTGCATGTAATTTTTTCTTTCTCCATATTGATGGAAGCATTCTTCTTCCATTTTCCTTTGAATTTACCCTTTCCTTTTTCTCCAGACTCAAAGGTGTTCTCACTTGTTTCATCAAAAACATGTTTCCCTCTTGCTTCTAGATGTGTGGCATGTACACAAAGTTCATATAAACTTGTAGGGTTAAAAATGAGAATAGTGTGTCTCAAGTAGCTATGTAAACCTCCAATGTATTTGAGAAAAGTATCTTGAGATGACAAATCTACACCCTATATCAATGCTCTCCTTCTAAACTATTGGGTATAACTTTGCACACTTTGACCCTTTAATTGCCTAAATTTTTGCCAATCCATGATAGCTTTTTGCATGTATGCTAATGGATAAAATTTTCTCTTATTGCAGCAACAAAATCATTCCAAGAAGATAAAACCTTACCATGTTTCTTTATGTCCTCTTGAGTTTTGTCTTCCCACCAAATGAGTGCTGCACTTTCCAACCTTAATGAAGCAAGTTGAATCTCTATCTCATCATCCTTGATCCTTTGTATCCTGCAATACACTTCAAGCTAACAAACCCAATTATCTAATCTTTCATCATTTACCTCTCCATTATACATATGAAATTCAAAGTTTATGTCAAGTTTTAACAATGGAGTTTTACCATGTCCCTTTGGAGAATGTGGAGGTGTTTATGAACGGGTTGATGTAGAAAATGATGATGGCGTTGAGGATGGAGGTGAAGAGAAAGGTGGTGTTAAAGGTGGTTTGTCACCATTCCCTCCATTCCCTTTTGGAGGCTTGTCCCAAACTCCTCCATCTCCTTTTGGAGGCTTATCTCCATCTCCCTTTGGAGGATTGGAGCTCTCTCTTTCTTGCAACCTTGTATTCCTCTCTTCATAGAGAACTTTAACCATTTGTGTCATATCAAAGAATTTTTTTTCTGAAATCCTTCTCATCCTTAGACATATTTTCAGGCTCTCCCTTCATCTCGTCTCAAGGACTGTAAGGGGTTTCTCACGTGAAACTTGAAGTGAAATTTGTGCATGGATATTGTGGCAAACAGTTTCCTTTGACCTAACTTGAGGACTTGCTACCACAAGATTTCCTTCTGATCAAAGGCTCAATATTTAGCTCAAAAATGAAAGTGCTCAGAAATGCTCCAAACCAGAACAGCCAACTAGAGCTCGTCACCAGGATTCCAACGCAACTTGTTTCATCAAAATCTCAGTTCGTATGAGTAAGTTATGTTCTGATGTTTGTTTTTTCAAACAGGTAAAAATTATGCAAAACAATGACAGACTAATGAATTGGCAATCCAGTCAGCACCCCAGGAATATTTAGGGAATATTCTCTATTTTTTAGCTAGTGACACTGTGACAAGTTTCATTTCCAGATTCGCCAATGTTGCTTTGGGAAGTTGAATTTTTCTCCTAATCCTAAGGTTGTTTTTCTTATGGTGGATTGTGTGTTTTTATGTATAACAGTGGATTTTTAGGCCAATGGAGAAAGACCTGATGGGTACCAACCGAAGGCACCTTGCCTCCCCCACGGCAAGGTTGGATGGGAAATTAAGTTTATGGCAAAGGTTGAATTCGATGCAAATATGTTTTATTCCAAAGTTGAACCATAGTCAAGGGCACACATATATTATTAACATATTATAATCAAGAAGTTTTTTAATATGGATATGGGCTATTACATATTGAAACAAAATTTTATGGCGGGGTTGGGGGTGAACCACAACCACCCAGCAACTCCAACAACTTACCACTACCATCACCCATGTTTCCTTACCTATAGGACACCACCACTCTAGAAGTTTGTTAAGTGCACGAGGTTGGGAGTGGGAGGAGCCAGCCCCCTCCACATGTCTCACCAGTAACACCATATTAAGGCCAAAGCACATATTCCGGCAGGATTTTAAACACGGGATTAAACCATATTCATTAACATTAATTTGTGGTTAGGCCACATAAAACCGTCTTTAGCGCTAAAACGTGGTTTGCGTTAAACACACCACTAACCATGCTTAACTATCCATTTATCCACTTAAACTCATTCTTATCGAATAATTAAGTGTGTCTTAACTTAAAGTAGGGTTTGGCGGAACCGCCAGATGCAGCGGAATCCCCACATTTAGTGGAGTTAACTGGCAGACTTCCAAAATTAGTGGAGAAAAACTAGGAAAATTTGGTTTTCCGCTGCTAAGGCAATTTTTGACCATTTGCTCGGAAGTGTGTTCTTAGTAGATTTGGATGTTTTGGACCACTTGAGCAAGTTAAAAGAGGCAGCAGGAAGTTTGTAAATAACACTTTTTTACAATTGAAGCTAATCTAAGCCCACACTTTTTGCCCTTTTTTGAGAAACAATTTTCATTTTTTTCGGTTCTTCAACTTTCTGCAAACTATAACAATTTTTCTGTGTAGAATTTCATTTTGAGATAAAAATAAAAGTTGTGAGAAATTTTGTTAGCTTTCTATTACTTATTTTTTGAAATTTTTTTATGCAAATTTGATATGTCAACTTAGCGTTTCTTTGAGTGTGTGTTTCTTAACAATCAAAGGATTCATAAGAAGTCATGTTATGACGCAATGTTGTATTCATTGAAAATTTGTGTTTTTGAAAAAACAAAATGTGTTACAACAATCTAGACATAGTCTACTTTGTTTTCGTCATATTTACAAAGCCAATGGATGCATATCATAATTACTAGAATTTTTTGAACTGGTCCAATACGAAAAACTGCGTATTTTGGATATGTTTTGCGGCGCAAGAAATTTCTTAACATATAAGTTATAAACTAAAAATCTAAAAGCTACCCATTAGAGATGACGGACCAATGTAATGCCCCATAATTTTTTCAATTTTTTTTACAATGTATTTTGGGAGATACAAAATTTTGATTTCACTGAATCACAATGACCCTCAAAAATTGTTTGCACCTATTTTATTAGAAAAATAATTAAAATTAGTAAACGTTTATGAAATTCCATAGAAGTTATATTTCCTGAAAGTAGATTCAATTCTGAAAATGTTTGTCTTGGTTCCGATAGTTAATTAACAACCTTTCATGGAATTTAATCAGTCCAAAGTTGCATAACCGTATTCAGAGCCTGGTTTTTGCGTAATTGGTGACGCGTTAGTTCGGCCGAAATTTTAATCTAAGTTCGGCCGAACTATGTTTTCCGCTGACGGCTCGTTAAATCTAACGACTTAATAGTTTGGTCTAACTTTTAATCAAAAGTTCGGCCGAACTATGGTATAACTTTCTGTCGGTCAGAAAGTTTTGCGGAGCCCCTACTAAAACACATTTCGCGGAAATATAAATTGTCGCGAAATCATTCACAATTTTTGCACATTTCGCACATTTCATCTCATTTTACAAAGATCTTGGTTTGGGTTCAAAAAATTTTCTTCAAAGTTTGGATTTAAGAGCATTTCTTGGAAGCAAACTGATTTTACAAAGAATTGTTTTGGGTTTAAAGAATTTTTTTGGAAGACATTTCTTGGAGGCGGCCTGATTTTGGAAAAAATTGTTTTGAACTTAAAAAAATTTCTTGGACGTACATTCAAAAGACATTTCTTGGAGGTATGTACGTGTTTTGAGTTGAAGTAAATATTTTGAGCTTCGTTTCATTTTTATAAGACATTTTTCTCTTGAATTTTTTAAAGTAAGTGTTTTGAATTGGAGTATGTATTTTTTGCAAAAAAATTAAACAAAATTTTTTAAATTAAATCTTTTGTGATATTTTTTGTAATCGAGTTATTTTCTAATTTTTAATTACCGACTCACAAACATCTATTTGTGGACTGAGATGAAGTTCAACTTTGTATCGACGACAAGTCTCCATGCAAATCGACTCTTCTAATTCGCTCACCATCACGATTTTATAAAACCATTCGTCGTTGACCACTCTCACGGCGACGGGTGTTTTGACAGGCGTTTCATATTTGCATAACTAACCTTGGCGAGCTATTGGTGCTCCAAGCGCATCGTCCCATGGCCTCCACTATACCCCACATAGTCACACTCTTTTCCCCAACGTAGGATGTGTCTTCAATGCGGGTATAATCTCCCGCACTCACATTCAAGCAATATATATATATATATATATATATATATATATATATATATATATATATATATATATATATATATGTATAATAAAATTGCAGAAATAAACCAATTCGTAAGATCACTTCATTAGATATGAATAATCTACTGATCAAATTTTCCCATAAAAATTTGGAATCTACATATCGACAAAAAAAATTGATGTTCCCTTACCATCCTCCAAAAGCTATTTATACTTGAGGAATAAAGCGTAGCTACTCTTAGAATAGGTTTTCCTCAATAAATTACTACCTTCCTATTTTTGAAACATCTATGTTGGCTCTACGTCCATGCAGGGAGAGAAACCAATTGCTAAATTTATTCCATATTTATTTAATTTCAAAACAAACTAAAAATGATCCAAAAACAAATAACAAATTTAATAAAATAATAAATTATACTATTCCTAAGTCTATTTTATTTTAAATTAGCCACAACATGTGACCAAGACGTCACATTGTTGGCTAGGTTCTCGATGCTCCTGCATCACCTTTCGAAGGTACTTTTATAAAGTGAACATTATTTTCACTATGTTCAGCAAGTAGATGTTGTTTTCTTTGATTTAATTTCTTTGGCTTGATAGTCCACATTTTTATGGACTTTGTGAATGTACAAATTGTCATTCAGAAATTGACTACTAGTTCTCTCATATTCATAGATACAAGTATTCGTGTTGAAACTTTTGTGAATGAATCTTGTTCTTAAGATTGTTTAAAAATGGCTATGTTTTTTAGGCAAAGCCAAACATCATGAAAAATTTTGTAGCAAAGTAATTATATGTACAATCTCAGTTTGAAGACGCCAAAGCAATTTGATTTGTTAATGATCTCTAGGATGGGGTTAAGTTTGTCTTCAAGAGAGAAGCTTCAAAATGAATTTTTTTTTGGAGCTGTGTAAAGATGAGTTTTAAGAGAATATTCATATTCCACTCGTCAGTGTTTGTTCTGCAACAAAGATAAGAATTATGGCTCAATTCTTAACAAGACAACAGGTCTTCATGAGGAAGATAAGTGAAGTGACTTGATTGGGGATTGAAGGGCACCAATTCAAATTTTTACATTGCAATTGAGTTTTGGGGATATTTCTGAGTTCTGAATTCTTCAATTTGATAACGGAAAGTGTTCTTTTGGAGACCAAAATATTTCAGTGGGGAGGTATGATCAGGAGCTCAAATTTTAGCTCAAAATTCAAAGTTCTCGGAATGACGCTAAACTTGAACTATTGCATAGTGTTCATTGTTCTAAATTTGACGCACTTCAATTCACAAAAAATGGACTCTGTATGCTCTCGGAAATGAGTTATGTTCATTTGCAGAAACATGCAAAAAAATAGCAACAGGGAGCCCAGTCAATAGTCTGTACTATTGACGTGGCATGCTGACTAGGCAGAGTCAATGTTTTGTTGTTTTCCTCTGGCGAATAATAACCTGCCAAGTGGCAGTATCTTATTGGTTGAATGGCTGGGTGATTTGGCATGTTTTTATTGGGTTAATTTTGGTCCAATGGGGAGAGGACACGTGGTGCAGCCTAGGGCTGCCACGTGCCCCCCCTCCCCCTCCACGGTGGTGTGGAACTTTTTTATGTTAATTCTGGGTGGAGGCGCAAGGGTTTGACCCCATGATCTCCCATGTAACACGTTCACCAAATACCTTCACGCCACTCTAATGGTTCTTACCATATTATGTTTATGCATATATTTGAATTAGACCATGTATTATGGTGCGGGGAGAGGGGGCCAGCCGAATCATATAACCCCACACGGGCTTCACTTTGGGAGCCATACCATAGCACATGGGTTCATATTGGGCGATATATAATGAGGAAAAAATGACATAATATATTGGAGGATATATAGGGGGTAAAGGATTTTTATATTGGCAGGTATAAAAAATGGAGGTCAAATTTAATGAGAAAATATAAAGGGTTATAAAAAATGGATACCTACAATATATAGTGAAATTAGGGGATTTTTAAATTGGAAAGGTGTATTGGGTTTATATTGGTAGGGGGATAAATAATATGATTTTTAGAGGTATTTTCCAATATATACTCAAATTAAGGGTATTGTTTAATATGTCATGATCACACGTGATATGTTAGAGGTTCATTGAGTGAAGCCCTTGTGTATGACCCAAGCCCATAACAACTGACGGGGCTAAACACAAATGCAGAGATTTATATATTAAACCATGTTTAATTAACATTTAAACTGTATTAATTAACACTAATCCGCGTTATTATCCCTAAAACCATATTAGCACATAAAGCATTGAAATAAGGGCTAGCGAAGGTTTAATTAGCGTTAACCGCACTTATATAATTTAATGAAGATTAGTTTAGTGGTACGCCAAATCTAGAGGAACTGCCAGTTTAACTCTAGTTAGTCGAATTTAGCTCTAATTAGCAAAATTTAGGCCAGAAATTGTGGGAAAATTTGAAAAGGTCATAAATTTTGGAGTTTTCGACCAAATTAGGTGTAGAAAGAGGCTAGATAATCATTTTTGGCCATTATAGACTCAATGGTGTAGGTTTTAGAAGAAATGGAGCACTTCTATATGGGATTTTTCCAACTTGAAGTTTAAGAATGCTTAGGGCCACCAGAGGGTTACGCCATATCTGCTTCACCTAGAGACCAATTGAAGAGAAAGAAGAGGCTAGATAGCCATTCTTGGCCATTATGGACTCAATGGTGTAGGTTTCAAAAGCAATGGAGTATTTCTAGATGGGATTTTTCTATATTTAATTTTAAGTATGCCTAGGGCCACCAGAGGGTTAGGCCATATATGCTTCACCTGGAGACCAATTGAAGAGAAAGAAGAGGCTATATAGCCATTCTTGGCCATTTTGAGTCCACTGGAATAGGTTTCAGAAACATTTGATCACTTCTTGATTGATTTGTATCAAAGTGAAGCCTATGGGTGCTATGGACAACCAACGTGTTGAACTAGTTCTTCCATTTTGTGATGGAGATGATCTTACAGGGGCCTTCAAGCCTCCATATGTTTGCAGCAGTAGCCTTTGCAGTAGTGTTGTAGATTTTTCTCATATTTTTCTCTTTATGTGTTTTAGAGAAAAAGACGGTTTATGTACTTGCAGTGTTTTAGTACATGTTGATGCTCTTTCAAATTGGAGTAAGGGATCTTGATTCAATATGCCCATGTGTTTCTGATAGTTGCATGCTTGATTGTAGGTCAAAAAGTGCAAGGTAAAAGAAACTTTGTAGGAGTTTTTTCTTTGTAGGACAAACTTACAATTTTAGTTCAACACTTTGATGTACTCTTCATGTTGAAGCCTTGAGCATAATGAAGATGAATCATGCATTCAGAGTTGATTCATGGAGATGTGGCCCAGGAGGTGTGAACTCCTTCAAAAATGGATTGTGTATTACTATTTGATGCATATTTCCATTCATTGTTTGATTATTTCATGTTTTAAAATTTGTTCATGGAATTACTGTAAGAAAAACACTTAAAAGAAACTCTTGGAATAACATGTTGTTCAATTGAAATCTTATGCACATAAGAAGAAAACATGTTTATATTCTAAGGGGGAACTTATCAGAGCATTTACTAATACACCTCCATTTAGATCAGTTGGTATCATAGCTACAGGTTTATTATTATCTTGTGTTGCTTTGTGCAAAGAGGGTTTGACTATTTGTAAGGTGAAAATGCTTACAAGGTTGAAACTCCAGAGAGGAGAAGGAAAATTTGTTGGTGTAGATTCCCAAGTTGGAGCAAGAAGAAGGAGGCCAGAGTTGCCACAATCTCCACCTCAAGTTTCACCTCCAGAGATTCCCAAGGCTTCAGTAAGCATGTCTCTAGGAGGAGAGTCTACAAGATTGACAAAAGATGAAAACTTCAGAAAGGATTTTTCAGACATGTCAGGGATGGTGAATGTCCTCTATGAAGAGAGGAACTCACAACTATAAGGTGAAGGCTCTAGAACTTCAAGAGGAGAAGGTTCTCCAAAAAAAGAAGCAACCTTTGAAAGACAGAGCAAAGGTAGTGGGCCCAAGCTCTTGGAAAGAATGGGTAGCAAAAAGAGACTCCAAGAGCTAGTGGATAAAAATTTGGCTCTTCAAATGGAGAACATGGAGTTGAGAAGATTGTTAGAAAAGGATGAAGAGGAGAAAAGGCACATGTGTTTTGTAATGCAACAAGTGCTTGATGAGAAAATTGCAGAAAGGTCTACTTCTGTGCCAACGAAGGAAACCTCTAAAGTAAGAAAGTATCTGGTCATGGTGCAAATGGAGATGTTGCATGTGATTGTTGCAAACTTCTTCAAAATACACACCACATGCCAGTGAATGAAAGTGGATGGCTTGATTCATCTACAAGTTGGCCTTCATCGTCATCATCAAAGGGTGAGAATGCGAATGGTAAGCTTAAAGAGGTTATTCATATTTCTAGTACTACTTCTTCTACCCATGTACATAATAATACCTTGCAGCATTTGAAAAAGATACCAAGGGCATAGGTATGAGGTTGCTCTCCAAGATGGGCTACGAAGGTGGAGGCCTTTGCGTAAATGATCAAGGAATTACCAATCCTATTTTAGTTGATGAAAGGCCAAAATACATGGGGTTGGGTTATGGTCACCATGAGTATGGAGAGTGCTCTAGTGCTCTAAAATCTTGAACCACATCAAGCCTCCAAGAAGGAGATTTCATCACCAGGAGAAGACCGTCATATCATTAGCGCTAAATAAATGTATAAATCTCAAAAGGCTTATGCAAAGCATGGTCATTTTGATTATTTGTTGGAGAAAATTCCTTGTACTTTTTGTGAATATTTTGACCATTGTGTGGCTATGTGTGAGCAACGCATGGTATTGGTTAAGAGGATGGACCAAATTTTGGGCATCAATAATATCGACTGCCTTTCACAAGAGAAAAATTCTATGTATGTGAACAAGAAGATGCTTTTCTGTGTTCATTGCCAAGTGCATGGACATGATATTGAACGTTGTTGGAAGTTGCATCTAGAACTTCATTTGAGGAAATGTAAAAGGGTCATGTCACATGATTCAAGGGAGACAAAAGGTAGAAAAAAGTGTCCTTCACAATCCTAAGTGACCTCCCCAAGACAAGATGGTGCAAAAGATGACCCACAAGCCTAGGAGAGGCAAGATTGGGTAGACTTCTTGTAGAGTTGTTTTGAAAGTTTTGTAATTACTTGTTGTGATTACCTTTCAAAGGTACTTTTGTAAAGTGAACATTATTGTCAATATGTTCAGCAATTAGATGTTGTTTCCTTTGATGTAATTTTTTTGGCTTGATAGTCCACATGTTTACGAACTTTTTGAATGTACAAATTGTGATTCAGAAATGATCTACTAGTTGTCTCATATTCATCGATACAAGTATTCGTGTTGAAACTTGTGTGAATGAATCTTGTTGTTAAGATTGTTTAAAGATGACTATGTTTTGTAGGCAGAGCCAAACATCATGAAATTTTTTGCAGCAAAGTACTTATATGTACAAGCTGAGTTTGAAGACGCCAAAGAAAATTGATTTGTTTATGATCTCTAGGATGGGGTCAATTTTGTCTTCAAGAGAGAAGCTTCAAGACGAAGACTTTTTTGGAGCCGTGTAAATATGAGTTTTAAGAGAATATTTAGATTCCACTCGTCAGTGTTTGTTTTGCAACAACTATAATAATTATGGCTCAATTATTAATAGGACAACATGTCTTCATGAGGAAGATAAGTGAAGTGCCTTGATTGGGGCTTGAAGGGCACCAATTGAAATTTTTACATTGCAATTGAGTATTGGGGATGTTTCTAAGTTTTGACTTCTTCAATTTGATAACTGAAAGTGTTATTTTGGAGACCAAAATTTATCAGTGTGGAGGTATGATCAAGAGCTCAAATTTTAGCTCAAAAATAAAAGTTCTCAGAATGACACATAACCTGAACGAACACGCAGTTCTCATCGTTTTGAATCCAATGCACTTTGTTTCGTGAGAAATGGACTCTGTATGCTCCCCGAAATGGGTTTTGTTCGTTTGCACAAACATACAAAAAAATGGCAACAATGAGCCCAGTTAGCAGCCTGTACTAATGACGTTGCATGATGACTGGGCAGGGTCAATGTTTTTTCATTTTCCTGTAGCGAATGATAACCTTCCAAGTGATAATATCTTATTGGTTGAATGGATGGGTGATTCGACATGTTTTTATTAGGTTAAGTTTGGTCCACTGGGGAGAGGACACTTGGTGCGGCCTGGGGCTGCCACGTGCCCACCCCCCCCGCCACGATGGTTTGGAACAAAATTTTGTTAAGTTCAGGCAGAGGCGCCTGGGTTCGACCTCGTGACTTCCCATGCAACATGAGCACCAAATACCACCACACCACTCTAATGGTTCTTACCATATTATGTTTTTGCATATATTTGAATTAGACCATGTATTATGGCAGGGAGGGAGGGAGCTAGCCCCCGAATCATATGACCCAAGCCCATAAACACTGGCGAGGCTAAACACAAATGCAAAGATTTATATATTAAACCATGTTTAATTAACATTTAAACTGTATTAATTAACACAAATCCGCGTTATTATCCCTAAAATTGGATTAGCACATAAAGCACCGAATTAAGGGCTAAAGGAGGTTTAATTAGCGTTAAACACACTTAACTAATTTTATGAAGATTAGTTTGGCGGTCTGCCAAATCTGCGGAACTGCCATTTTAACTCCAGTTAGTCGAATTTAGCTCTAGTTAGCTAAATTTAGGCCAGAAATGGTGGGAAGTATTGAAAAGGCCATAACGTTTGGGGTTTTCAACCAAATCAGGTGCAAAAAGAGTCTAGATGACCATTTTTTGCCATTATGGACTCAATGGTGTAGGATACAAAAGTAATGGAGCACTTCTAGATGGGATTTTTCTAGCTTGAAGTTAATGATGCCTAGGGCCACGAGAGGGTTAAGCCATATCTGCTTCCCTTGGGGACCAATTGAAGAGCAAGAAGAGGCTAGATAGCCATTCTTAGCCATTCTGGACTCAATGGTGCAGGTTTCAAAATAAATGGAGCACTTCTATATGGGATTTTTCTAGCTTGAATTTTAAGGATGCCCAAGGCCACCAGAGTGTTAGGCCATATCTGCTTCACCTGGAGACCAATTGAAGAGCAAGAGGAGGCTAAATAACCATTCTAGGCCATTTTGAGTTCATTGGAACATGTTTTAGAACCATTTGAGCACTTCTGGATGGTTTTATATCAAATTGAAGCCTCTGGGTGCTATGGAAAACCAACGTGTTGAACTAGTTCTTGGAAGATTTTGAGATGGAGATGATCTTGCAGGGGTCTTCCAGCCTCCATATGTTTGTAGCAGAATAATTTTTAGCAATGTTGTAGCTTTTTCTCATATTTTCTCTTTATGTGTTTTAAATAAAAAGATTATTTATGTAATTGTAGTGTTTTAGTACATGTTGATGTTCTTTCAAATTGGAGTAATAGATCTTGATGCAAGATGCACATGTTTTGCTGATAGTTGCATGCATGATGGTAGGTTAGAAAGTGAAAGGTAAAAGAAAAATTGTAGCATTTGTTTCTTTGTAGGAGAAACTTACCATTTCATTTCAACACTTTGATGTACTCTACATGCTGAAGCCTTCAGTATAATGAAGATGAATCATGCCTTCTGAGCTGATTTGGGGAGATGTAGCCCAGGAGGAGTGAACTCCTTCAACAATGGATTGTGTATTGTTGTTTGATGCACATTTCCATTCGGTGTTTGATGATTTCATGTTTTAAAAAAATTTCATGGAATTACCGTAAGAAAAACACTTAAAAGAAACTCTTGGAATAACATGTTGTTTAGTTCAAATCTTATGCACATAAGAAGCAAGAATTTTTATATTCTGAAGGGGAACTTAGAAGAGAATTTACCAATACACCTCCATTCAGATCACAACATCAAGAACATACTTTCACCGGTCCATAATAACAAATATCCATGATATTCATAACATATGAAACAAAATAAATCACAAAAAACAACAACTAGCTAAACTCAACAAGTAATCGTGCATACTATGTAATTAACCATGCACTCATAAAAGTATCAACAGTCACAGGGATTTGTAAATCCCTCCCAACCATGATAAAATTCACATAATCCATCTCATTAATGCATTCTACCATGAGAAGTTATGATACATTCATTATTATAACCCATAACAACATCATTCAACATTCATAGTGCAAGAGAAGTACAAGTAAATACACTAAGCTATATATCTTAATGACTTGTAACTGAAGGATGGAATTCCACTATCCACCCAATGATAGGCCAACTACACTCTCATATTGTAGAAATTCCTTGTAGCTTCAAACTGCTAATTGTAATTTACTAAAACAATAGACTTGAATCTTACTGCAGAAACAATTAAATGATCGTGAAATCTCAAAGCATACAAGAGAAAGAATTCAATCCATGCATTATACAATGATTTCTAGGGGAAAACCACAACTAAAAATCTCGCCTATTTGTATAGTGCATTAGTCAAAAAAATAAAGAATATTGCAATGATTTGCTCAAGCCCGAGCAATCTCTGCACTATCACAATCTATCTCACCACTCTACAAGCTAGTCCTAGTCAATACTTAACCTAATAAAAGATTACCCAAGTCCCTATTTCCTTGCATTTTTTCCTTGGGTAATTATCCCCTATCAATTATGGAAATCTCCATCCAATACTGCGCAACCCATCAAGGGAATTCCTCTGACTGCATGAACCACCTATACAATTTGGATGATTGTACAACTAATAGTACATGTCCCTTGAACTCCAATCCCAGTTGGGTAACTCTATGTTCACACATGCAATATTTATTTATGGATGATATATAAGTTCTTTGGTTTATCACTGAGTGTGGTTCACGTTCTACTTCCACACTTTTAACTTCCAATAGTTCCTCCAATATTTGGAACTAGTTAAACTGATTTTAACTCAGATAAACTAAATTAATTAATTAAAACTCAAAATAAACTCAACCAAGGCTCCTAAAAAGTAGGAACCACTCTACATGACTCAATTTAGAGCCTCAAATAAAATTAACTGAACCAACTAAGTCAAACTAACTTATTTAACTCAAACAAGTTGTCATGAGATATGGAATTACAATTTTATTCTAATTTAATTCAATGAGAAATTAAATTAGAATATTTCTTGGTGCCATTTTCAACACTCCCTCTTAGAAAGAAAGGGATTATCAGATACCTCGATCCTGCCTCTATGAAACTCAAATTTTCCTCTTGAAATAACCTTCGTCAAGATGGCCACATCTTGTTCCTTTGTAAGAATGTAGTCTAGCATCATGATCCACCTCTGCACGCAATCTCTGAGATGGTGGTACTAGATGTCGATATGCTTGGATCTATCATGAAAAAATGGATTCATTGAGAGTTTTATGCAACTATGGTTGTCACAGTAAATCAATGTGGGATCCATCTGCTGAAAAAATAACCCAGCAAGGATCTTCCTCATCCAGATAGCCTCACAAGTTGCTTGACTAGCAGTCATGATCTCTGCTTCTGCTAAACTTAGTGCAACTGATCTCTGCTTCCTGTTGTACTTGGAAACTACTGCTGACACAATACTAAAGATTCCTCCTGATGTGTTCTTCTTGTCTGATGGACTCCTTGCACAATCTGCACCTATGAAGCCTTGCAACCTCACTCCCTCTATCCATTTGTACCAAAGACCATATTGAGTGGTGCCACTGAGGTATCTCAACACATGTTTTGTTGCCTTCCAATAGAGTTTGGTTGGCTTAACCATTGCTTGACGAAGTTGGTTCACTACATAACACATGCTCAGTTTTGTTTTCACCAGGTACATAATTGAACCCTAAAGCTTCCTGTAAATGGTAGATTATACAACTTTTCCTGAATTAGCATCTTCCTTCCTGTAATTCCCTGCTAGAGGAGTATCCATGTGTTTTCTACTCTCCATTTGAAACTTCTTCAGTATATCATTGGCATACTTTCCCTGAGAGACAAACATTTCCTCATCTCCTTTCCATATTCCAAACCAAGGAAATATTGCATGAGCCCCATGTCTTTCATCTCAAGTTCTCTTGCCAAAACCTCTTTGAAATATTTTATTAGCTTCTGATCATCACCTGTTAAAATTAAATCAAATAAATATAATACTATAATCAATGATTTACCTTCAACCACAATATGGTAAAGGTTTGCATCTACTTCAATTTTGGTGAATCCCAGCTCGGTGAAATAGTTGGTGATCCTGGTGTACCAAGCACAGGGTACTTGTTTCAACGCATACAATGCTTTCTTGAGTTTGCACACATGTGAATCTCTGTTGGAGGTATAAAATCCTCCCAGTTTCTCTATGTACAGCTCTTCCTCAATCACTCCATTGAGGAAAGTTTTCTTCACATCCATCTGATGTATCTTCCATCCCATCTGCACTAAAAGTGCTAGAATAAATTTGATTGAATATTACCTTGCTAATGAGCAAAGTTTTCCTCGTAATAAATTCCTTGCACCTAAGATAACCCCTTAGCCAAAAATATGGCCTTGTGTTTCTTGAAACTCCCATCTGTTGCTTGCTTCACCTTTTAGATCTACCTGGATCCTAAAATTGACTTATCCTCTAGTCTTGGTACAAATTCTCATGCACTATTCCTAATAATGGAGTCATACTCCTCTACCATGGCATCAACCCATATTGGTTTCTACACTTCTTCCTCAAATGAGGATGTCTCAGTCTATACACTCTCGCCCATAAGATCCATGTAGCCAATATACCGATCTGGTGACCCCTCTACCCGCATTTTGATGTGGGTTCTCCCACATTCTCTCTAGCATCATGCATCAACATATCACCCTCTATGGTGTGCTTCCTTCCATCACTGGATGTATCTGCATGAGTGGGTGCTTCCACTCTCTGCTCCTCTACTTGTGGCTGCTCCACATCATTCTGAGGTTATTCCTTTGGAGCTAAAAGTTCCTCATCTCCATGCAATTGAAGCTCCCTCTCAAGGGAAATTCTCATGGACTTATCTTCATCGAATTTCACATATCTGCAAAAAAAATTCATCTTGTGAGATGAAAGGTACACTCGATAGTTGTGAGGTGTATCATTGTACCCCACAAATATTCCCAACTTAGTCGTTGGTTCTATATTTTTCGGTGCATCCTTGGAAACATGACAGTAAACTAATGAAACAAATATTTTGAAGTGTCCCACATATGGTTTCTTACCTGAAAAAGCTTCTTCTAGTGTACTCATCTCAATAATCCAATGAGGACTCTTGTTCTACACATATACCGTTGTGTTGCATGCTTCATCCCATAAGTGCAATGATAGGCCCTAATCATGCAACATCGCCCATGAAGATCCCATAATAATTTTGTTATTCCTTTTTGGAACCCCATTTTGTGGTGGGTTATGGGGTGTTATTAACTTGGGTCGAATGCCTTCTGATGCACATAAGTTCTTGAACTCATTCGACACATATTATCCACAATTATTGCTCTTGAGAGCCTTCACTTTCCTACATGTGTCTTTCTCAAGAAGTGCTTTAAACTCACAAAATTTTGATAATGTGTGGTATTTCTTCTACATGAAGAATATCCAACACTTACATGAGAAATCATTGGGCGGAAACGTGAAGCTGGGTTACACTTTTGTGAGAATCGGGGGCCGAAATGTTTTTTTGACAATAGTTTGGCCGAACTTTCTTATAAAGTTCGGCCGAACTCGTGATTCTGTTTAGATTGACGACACACTGACAGCGTGGGAAATTTTTTTTTTTGTCGGAGCTGGGAAAACCGGCGACAAAAGTTCGGCCGAACTTCTAACAAAATTTCAGCCAAACTTTTACTTTTAAAAAAGTTCGGCCGAACTAGTTTTTATAAATAAATCGCCCGTGATGTTGGTTTGTTTACCAATTTGATTATTCGCGCATTGTCTGCGATTGTTTGCTGCTCTGTTCGCGCGTTTTTTCCCATCAGTGTGTTGCTCCTCCCGTCTGTGATTGTTCACTGCTCTGTTCGTTGCTCGTTTCGTCCGCGGTGTTGTTGTTGTATATCAGGTATGTTCGAGCAAACCTCTTGCAACTTGTATGAATCCTTTCCACAGTAATTTTAAGTAGGAATAATGAACAAAAAATTGATCAACTGTTCCATTTTTTGTTTTTTAGCTCTGTTTGTTGTGTTAAATTGTATTAGTTTTATATTAGGTTTGACTTGAAACAACAATTTAACCTCCTCCACATTGGTTGTCTCCTGCCTTCGTGGTTCTCTTGCAATCCATTTTATGAATGCCAATTTGAGCTCGAACTTATTGTAATGTCATAGCTTGTGCATGGACTCCCTCTTTTAATAAATTATGAAGTACGTAAAGCCGGGAGCTAGGAGCAAGGATAATGTCTCGACTTGACAATGCTTAATTTCAAGACTTGACAGTGCTTTTAAACTACTTGGAGGGGATTATGTATCAAGAGAATGTCTCAACTTGACAGTGCTTAATGTCTCGACTTGATACTGCTTTTAAAATACGTGGAGGGGATCACGTATCAGATCAAATTTTATACAATTTAATATTTGCACATTGTCGGATTAATGATTAGTAATTAAAACAAAAACGAATAGTTTGAATGCTTAAATAATAATAGGGATACAGGCACTAACCACTTAAACTCCTCCCTTCATCTTTCATTTTTTGGGGCCCTTGTTTTTTATTAGTTTTTGAAATCTTGGCTAAGACATTTTGAATTTTGACCTTTTGAGTTGCGGTATGAATACACATGGCAACCGCGA
Organism: Pinus albicaulis; assembly: GCA_034641835.2. Classification (NCBI taxonomy): domain Eukaryota; kingdom Viridiplantae; phylum Streptophyta; class Pinopsida; order Pinales; family Pinaceae; genus Pinus; species Pinus albicaulis. The sequence goes on from CM076573.1 coordinate 272,533,383, forward strand.
CCGCGCTGCAACTACCAGGAGTCGCGGAGCTATCAAGGTGGCGCGGAAGCATGCGATAGCTGGAGATAGAACTGGGACAAGTACAGATGAAGGAAACACACAGCAGAAGACAGAAAGTGGAACACACAGATAACAGGAGAGAAGCTGGGAGAAGCTGAAGTAAAGACACAGAAGAACTGATAGTCGCGAGAGCGGGTGAATAAATAACAGTCACCCAGCTGAAAAGAGGAGGCTGCTGAAGAAGTTGCGAGGCTCATGACAGAGGAAGGCGCACAGAGCGGCTACGGAAGAATCATGCATGTCCTTCCTATGGTTCCTCATCTTCTCTATTCTACCTTTCTGTTCCGAAATCCATCTGTATCAGATTTGTAAGCTATCATTGAGAATGCCATGTAATCATGTGTTTGGCCAAGAGATTAATACAATGGAAGGTTGCTGTCTCAATAAGATGTTTACATGCCTGTAATGTGTTTATGCTGGTTTAAAATTTTATTTGCAAATGTCTGAATGCTTATTAAGTGATCTTGCGTATATAACTCTGTATATGTAATCGATACACTGTCCATCATGAGTTGCGAATTTGTTCCTTACCATTGATCTCATCCCCTTCTGCATGTGGTTGCGGCACGCCTCGGGTGAGACGCACTGCTCTCCGGAGCAGGGTGAAAATGCCGGCGTGTTCCTAGACTACACCGGACCCCTTTGTTGGCCACAACTCTTGAACCTGGGTCTTGTCCGCGAGACCTGACTTCTCACCAACAAATGGTTCCGTTGCCGGGACCTGCATGTTCTGAGGGGATCTAGATCATGGTATCGAGGATTTTTGAAGGAGCGATACGGCGATGGTGGGATGATCATCTTGACCAGTTCATTGCTCAGCAAGCAGAGCTGACCAAGAAAAAGGAGGTGGTGATCAAGGAGCTTGTTCTTTTCTCTGACTCAGCCAGTGATACGTACGAAATTTTCTGGGGAAGGTTCCCTACGGACCTTTACAATTGGTTGCGGAGGTTACGAGCGACGGTGCCCCAAGAAGGCTTGCGGAAGATAAACCGCAGGTGGGCGCACGAAGATCTGGTGGCACTGCATCGGGTAGACACTGAACTAACCCGCGCGGTGGATTTTTGGGTAAGGACCACGTTGGAAGGATACACTGTGGAGTTTGCTGCTGAGTGCTACCAATCCTTCTCGAAAGCCGAGGCTGTTTTCCACTCAGGGCTAAGAGGGAAGCTGCTGAAGGAGATTCCACTATGGATCAAAGCTCTGATGGTGGACGAAGGGTTGATTGAATTCCACAAAACGAGTATGGAAGCGTAAACCACCCGTGCTGGGGGAAGGGTTGAGGGGACCGATGCTGTGTAGAATGTGAAAGTGGGGAGCGGGGAATGGATGTTGAGGCCGCATGCAAGTTGCGGGAGCGACGTGCGCATCGGCGGGCACAGATCGCCGATAGGTGGCGAAGAAGGGTAATGCGAGATTTGAAGAGAAGAGAGATCGAGAGGAAAAATCAGAAGGAGGTGCCTCAGAGGACAGGAACTATGGGTTTGGATACCCGGGAAGAAGACGGGACAGCGGTGGAAGTGCAGTGGGTGCATGGGAGCCCAGCGATGCGAGAAAGAGAGATAGTGACTAGCAAAGATAATGGAAAGATGCGGCCCGAAGAGAGTTCCGATGATGAATGGCACGGCGTGATGCAGCGGATGTTTCAAGATTAGACGGCACCCACCCCTCCAGGTAGCCCTACTTCTCACCTTCTGCATGGCCAGGATCCCGACCTTCCCCTGGTACTGTATCAACCTTTAAGTAATATTTTTATTCAGTTACAAGCATTGAGTCAGTCATACAATAGTTCATCAGCGTCAGTAATGTCCGGTAACAGCAACGTTACTAGTAGTGGTATTTTTCCTAGTGGGACCGTTACGCAACCAGGACCTGGAGGATTTATCCTGGTCAATTCTCCGCAAGCACACATGGCTGGATCTTTCACCTAGTATCCAGAGTTCTCTGGCCGGGGCAATGATGATGTAGAGCAACACTGGTACCTGTGCGAAGCCATCTGGAGGGCTCGCCAGACGCCAGATGCAGGGAAGTTAATAGAATTCCAAACCACGCTTAGAGAGAGGGCTCTGCGATGGTTTATCAAGTGGTCTGAGGCTCATCCTAACCCCGTAATTGCGGACGTGAAGCGGGATTTTGTTCGCGAATTCAAGCTTCCCCAGACTGTGGGAAATTAAGCAAAAGGAAGGTGAGACCGCGTGGGAGTTGATGCGGCGATTCAAGGACGCAATCGGGAAACTCAGCTACCCGATCGATCCCAACCACCAGAGGGACTGTTTCATCAAGGCTTTGCTTCCCTTGACACGAATCCCTCTCACTCAGCAAAAGATTGATAATCTGCAGGATGCTTTGGAGTAGGCCATGAATATTGAAGCCATGGCAGGCTACCCCCAGGAATATCAGGGGGGGGGTGGGCCGGCCCCGCAAGATCCTTCTTTGGTAGGGTTGCAACACCAGATTTCCAGCTTGACTGAGAAGCTCAAGGAGCTTCAGCCAGTAAGACCAGCACAACCGAATGTTTGGTGTACTCATTGCCTGGTCGAGGGCCACACCGCAACCGAGTGTCCTCGATTGCGCGGCACAGGAGCAGGACCCTCGGTCGCAGCAATCCAGGGGGGTCCACCGCCTGGTGGCGGCACGGCAATGAACCCGCAGGGAGTCTACCAGCCGCAACAGCCTTACGCGGGGTTCCCACCGCAAGCGGGTTCCTCCACCACAGAGTATTGCGAGATTTGCCGGACGCTGGGGCATCCTCCTCGGATGTGCCCGATATTACAGAAGTACTCCACGGTCCCGAATAATGTGTACTACGAATTTTGTGTGTCCACGACTCACAACACTGAGCAGTGCAGGGCGCTCAACACACTTGCGGATCGATTGGATCGTCCCTCCTATAGGGTGAACGAGGCTCCGAGGGGAAGAGGCGGAGGCATGCGGGGAGGCCGCACAGGCGGACGCGGTCCGGTAAAATGTTACAACTGTGACCAGGAGGGTCACGTGGCTCGAGAATTCCCCCTTCCGCGACGACCCTGGTGTTCCCAGTTCCAGGTAAACGCCCACACTACAGAGGACTGTCTGGAGCTCATCAAGAAGTGGGAAGAACGGGCGAGGCAGAGGGGAGCGAATCTGATAAACTCAGAGCTGTGAGGGACCGCAGCCCTAGACTTGCAGAACATCACGATCGTGATGAGGGGCAGAAAGAAGACTGGAGAGGATGCCCACGGGAAGGAGCCAGCACGAGTGGTTCAACCAGTGTCCCCGAAGAAGCTGATTGGGGCCGAAGTCCAGAAGAAGTATTTCCAGGAGGCAGTTGAGGCGTTCGCCCATTTGTGGAACGAGGGAGGTTTGGAGGAGCCCATGCTGCCGGAATCTGGGGCGCAGAACCTCGCAGGTACTATGGTCGAGGATTGGCTCCGGTGATTCCTCAGGATTTTTGACAACGTTGCGCTGCGGCAGCAGCTCAAGCATGCTTTGGACGGAGCATTGCAGGGGCGCACAGAACTTAGAGATCCGGCGGACGCTGGCCCTCAATACGTGCAGCGCGTCAAGCAGAACAAGCAACGAACAGGCAAAATTCCGGCTTAACACGTAGGTCGCGGGATTCCAAATCAGCGACACCATGTTGGACTTGGGGTCCGACGTCAACATTCCGCCACGAAATACATGGGAGGCTCTTGGAAGGCCACGGCTAGCCTACTCTAGCGAACCAGTACTGCATTCTGCCAATCGGCCGGCTTGAGGGTGTCGAGGTCGACGTTGCGGGGGTGAAGACATACACCGATTTTGAGGTTATTGATATCATGGGCGACAAGGATCCCTATCCCGCCTTACTCGGCATTGATTGGGCTTTTGAGAATTATGCCATCATCGACCTTAAGAAGGAGCTGATGATCTTTGAGGATGGGGAGGTACGGGTCACCCAGCCTCTCGACCCGTATCAGGGCCCGCGATATACAGAAACGGTGGACAATCGGGAGGATGCTCAGATGATGGACCATCTCTATCAGATGACCGCGGGAAAGCGGGATGATTATATTAAACCGACCGTGACTGGCTCTGTCAGTTGGCGGAGTGTGCAGAGCTCGGAGCTCGGATCCGAACTCGCTTGGGAAGACTGGCAGCAAGGGGGGTATGAGACCACCACGAGGAGATGTGCCTCCATTGCCCAAGTTCGATGGGTAGGGATTGAAATCCGCGGATATCCCACATTGTCGAACATGCAAGCAGTCAATACTTTTATTACCAAGGTAGAAGACATGGTCCCAGCTGAAAGTCAGATGCCACTTTTGGATGTGGCCTTGCAGTCAACATCGGCATGGTGGTGGAAAAATAACCGCAACACTCTGTTGCGATGGGAGTGTGTTTGAGCCTCAAAATTGTGCTTTCTTTCATTCCATTTTACCTCATTTTCCTTTGTCCATTGCTATCCTAGACCCAATTGATCAATGAATATAGTTAAAATTACTTCTAGAATGATTTACATGACTGACTTGCTAAGTTTTGTGATCTTTGCCATTGTAAAGCATTTTGACCGGAACTAGCTGCAGAATGCAGACATTCCGTAGCTAACCGGCGATTCTGCAGCTGCCTTCACGTTTGAGTATGTTCCAGGTGGCCTCTTGAGAAAAACCACATATGGGCATGATCCACGTCATGTCTACATGGTTCGTTGCTCATCATGGAGGAAGAAATGAATTCTGGGTATGGTTTTGAACGTGGGGAACACATTTAGGAAGGAAGACTTCTATTAGGACTGTCTCAGTCCAGATGTCTTTTCCTCTTCACACAGCCACTTCAAAGAGTCCTAACGTGATTCCGATAAGGAAAGACAGTGTTCCTAAATTGTTGCAAGTATTGTTATGTGCATTTGCTTTATAAACGCTTGGGAGACCGAGAGCTATGTTAGAGATTTTATGTTAGATTTGCTGCTAGATTTTGTTTAGACTCTGTGCTACATTTCTGAAGACGCAGAGTGTTATGTTCAAGTTCTTTCATCTTTAATGGAGTAGACCGTGTTGTTTTGAAGCGTGATTTAATTTGGAGTTGAATTCCGTCAGGTGGTAGAGGGCCCCTGCCTCTTGCACGGATTTATTTTGCGTAAATTAGATAAGTCTTCTAGCTGCCTTTACGTTTTGCATTTGAATTAATAGTTGTTCTAATTAGCTACTGTAGTCGTACTCATTCTAACTCTTCCACAAGAAGACACTCTTCCAAAAGACTATAATGATGAATGGGAAAATGACTGTAGTATTGTAGGATTAGAAGTTGAATTCATAGTTGTTTTTAATTAGCTACTGTAGTTATATTCATTCTAACTCTTCCACAAGAAGACACTCTTCCAAAATATTATAATGATGAATGATGAATAGCTATAGTACTGTAGGATTTAGTTGTAGTTTTTGTTGTTCACTACCACAGTTACACTTGTTCTAATCACTCTTCCACAAGAAGAAACTCTTCCAAGAAATTCTTAAGAAGTTCAAGACATGACCGTGATAATGAATGATTTAGTTGTGTGTTTGTACTAAGTATCATCTCTGTTCTTGCTCTTAAACGCTTTCCCAAGACATCATAATGACGAGTAGGGTATGGATATGATATCTTAGTTTTTCATTTGCTTTCAGTCTATTTGCTTACAATTGCACTCAATTACACAGTCAGAATTGTTCTACCTCTTCAAAAAGAAGGAACTCTTCCAAAATATCACTAATGATGAACAAACAGATTGTGTAACTTCATAGAATAATGCATGTTAGCATAGTTAGAATGCTCCGGAGTTTCATTGCATTTAACTCATATTCAATTACTTTGTTTCGAGTTTGATGATGACTTATAGTTCAGCATTGCTCTAGATTAGTGGCATCTTAGGTTCATTCTTAGATTAACTCATTGCACTTGCACTTCATATTCAAATTGTTATCCATTGCACAACAGATTACTTCAGTTGTTAGGATTAACAAGGCAGCCTTCATTATTCACAAACCTCTTCTTGTTCTAAAATCCCTAATTGATCTATAACCATATGAACAGAAGACAACATCATTCTAAGGCCTGAAGTACCTCTGCAATTTCCTCATCATTTTATAAACAGAGCTCTTCCTCAAAAGACTACTTTGGAAAGAAATCAACAACTCTTGAGTAAAGGTTTTGTGACATTCAATTAAATTGCAGAATAGAGATAGGAGCTAGTTCTAAAATAGAAGATCTTATGATGATAACAATGTTTTTCCTCTAAATATGTTTCAAATCTCTAATCAAGGACAAAGTATTGCATCATTGTAAGTTAGTTGTTTCACTGTCTATTTAGAGAATTTGCATACTTAGTGATCATTTCTCAAGTTTAGTTTGTGTTTTGAATCATTTGTTTAAAAGTCATTATCAAGCTTTGCTTTTATTTAGTCATAGTTTAGATTTAATTTTGCTTCAGTGTTTCCAATTGCATTTGTCATTTGACATTCCATCAATTAGGCTTAACTCTGTTTTAATCACCAGCTTCTTTCCACTAGCTTTCTAGGTATTTTTCCTGCAAACATAAAACTACCAAAAGACCAAAAACATCATAAATCATCACAAAAGACCAAAAACATCTCAAACACTACACACAACGCATTAGGAAACAAGCACCTAGGTACATACAGTACACTTCACTTCAGCAGTTTACAAATCCTGGTTGACAATTAAATGAGCTCGGTTTAGGAGACTAGATTGAGACCAAACATTTTGGCGCCGTTGCCGGGGAAGTGAAAACTAGGTAACCTTTGTTTCTTAGCATCCAAAAAAAATTTTATGCGTAGGGAGAGAGATTCAAGGGGAAGATTTATAAGCAGCAGAGGCAGAAGTTTGATTTCTAGAACACCACTTGTTTCATCTAGACCGAGAACTAGTACACCTTCAACTCAAACCCATCTTCCATCCTTTACTGATCCTGGACTTCTAGAAGATCTAAGGTCACCTATTCCATTAGAGAAACCTTCCACTCCATCCACTGAACCTGCCATAGAAGAAGATCTAAAAACTCTTGTTGGGGATACAAACCTTTCTACTTCCACAGGAGAGTCAACCATGGCAGAAGAAGGAGGGGGAGGAGTTTTTAATGGAGAACACACATTATTTGGAGGAGGAGGTAGAGGTAGAGGTAGAGGAGAAGGAGGACGAGGAGAAGGAGGTAGAGGTGCAGATGGAGGAAGAGGTAGAATAGGAAGCTCTTTTGGGTTCCCTATACTTGATGAAGAAACCAATACAACCATGAAAAACATTTCACCCTCTGTCCTTCCAAACTTCTATGGACTTAAAGCTGAAGATCCTAAAACTTTCTTATTCGAATTTGAAGTGCTGTGTAGGACTTATGACTACTTACAAGATGCTCAAAAACTGAAATTATTTCCTTCAACTTTGAAGGGAGCAGCATTGAAGTGGTTTATGAGTCTAATCAGTAGCTCTATTAGAACATGGGAAGACATGAAACAAGAATTTCTAGAGAGATACTTGGATTATTGTATGCCGGTTAATCATAAGGAAGAAGTGTTCAAGATGTTACAAAAAGAAGATGAAAAATTAGAAGATTTGTTGGAAAGATTTAATTACAACATCAAAAGGGCAAAAATGGAAAATCTAGATCAAGACACCTTAAAAGCTCTTTTGTTGAAAACAATTAGGGATGAATGGTTGGATATTCTTAACATGATGGAAAAAGGGGATATATCACAACTTACATTACCTGAAATATCGGAGTTATGTATTAACCTTTCAAGAGGGAAATCTAAAACTGTCAAAGGTCCAAGAGATCCCGCTCTTGCAAGGGCAAGTAAATCTGCTTCTGGGACAGTAAGTAGATCAGAAATAGGACACATGCTTGATGATTTTAAGTCTGACATCTTAGGGAGTGTTAGTGAAAAAATAGACACCCTTAAGATACAAAACAAGCAGAAGGCTGAATCTGATGCTTTGGCAATCTTTTGTCCCAAATGTAGAAAGAAACATGCCTTAAGAGAGTGTCCTTTGGATGTAAAAGTTATAGAAACCTGTGTCATTTGTTCTGAGAAACATGAGACCAAGAATTGTCCTTCTCTTCCTGGTCTCAAGGCTGTTTTTCAAGAAGAAACTCCTACAGACTCCACGGAATCTCTTAACTTTGTATCTAGAAGACCTTGGCAGGGATCTCAGACACAAGGATTCCATGATCAAATGTATAATCAACCTCCACCTTGGAATTCTTGGCAGCAACCTTGGCCCCAATTTCAAAATCAATCGCAATCTTGGGCACAAGGAACACAAAGTCCCTATGGTACTCTATAAATATCGATATCACACATCCTATCCACCATATCCACATTTTATCCTCGGAATCTTCAACAAAATTTTCAACAAAATCCTCAACAACATCATCAGAACCAACCACATCCAAATCAACCACTTCCATTACCATTCCCTCAAAAATCCAATCAATTTCCAGCTCAGCCCATACCAAACCCCAATAATAAGAACCCTCAGAATACATACATGATAGAAGGTCAACAATTTCCAACTTATTTAATTACTCCTCTAGACCTTAGTGATGTTCAACTTAGGTCTGGAACGATACTTGAGAAGAGGAAACCTTCTGTGATCATACAAGAACAAGATAATTCTGAGGAAGACTCCCTACGGGTTAATAAAAGTCTTGAGGAAGATACATCCTTTCAAGATCAAAACATTGAAAAACTGAAACAAAAAGATCCAATAAATCCAACTCCGGTATTAGAGCAACCATCCACATCTACTTCTATACCTCCCTTTCCGGAAAGACTACAAATTGATAAAGGTGTAGAAAAACAAATAATGGTGCCTAATTATGATTTCTTGGATGAATTGAGAAATGTTTGCATTAAAATTCCATTATTGCAAGCCATCGAGGAAATCCCAATTTTAGCCAAAACAATAAAGGAGTTGAGTATGAAGACAACAAGAAAAAGAATAAGAGAAACCAAGAAAATTCAACTGGTAGGACAAATAGCAGACATTATGATGGGCAAGATTACTATTCCAAAGTATCTTGACCCAGGAAATCCAGTTGTCAAAATTCACATCAATGGAATTGAAATTCAAAACACACTCATTGACTTAGGGGCAGCAATAAATATCATGAGTAGACAAATCATGGAAAAACTGAAACTTCCTAATCTTCTCTTTACACCCACACTATTACAATTAGCAGATAGATCTGTGATCAGACCAGATGGGGTAATAGAAGATATTCCAGTGTCCCTAGACTCTTGGGAGTACCCTGTGGATTTCATGATCCTAACACCCAAGAATAATCTAGGAGGCCATCCTGTTATACTAGGAAGACCTTGGTTGGCTACAGCTGATGCCTTTATTAGTTGTAGGTCCGGTGATATGTATATTTCTGATGGTAGTTCAACAAAGAAATTCACTTTATATCCTCCAGCTAGGACAATTGCAGATCTAGATGACACTCAATGGATAGAGGATGAAGAATATTTACAACCACTCTTCACAATTTCAGAAATTAGTGAAGATAATCAAATTCTGAATACTCTAGAAAACTTTGAATCTTCTCCAGAACACAAACAAGAATCATTTCAAGAGGGATCCAATATTGAATTCTTGTCATCTAGGCAGATGTCTCTTCATTCTATGGACAAATTTGGCAGCTCTACAAGTGAAATTTTTCCGGGCAAAACCTTGAACATAAACAAAAACCTAGAAAAATCTCAACAAGAAGAGTTAGTCAAAGTATTACAGAGACATTCTTCTGCATATGCATGGGAATACACTGACATGAAAGGGATAATTCCCAAGACTTGTACTCATCACATCTATATAGAGGCAAATTGCAAACCAATCAGACAGCCTCAAAGACGGATGAATCCAAATCTTAGGGAAATTGTCAAGGAAGAATTACAAAAATTGTTAAATGTTAACTTCATCTATCCTATTTCAGATAGTCGGTGGGTTTCTCCTTTGGTGATTGTGCCTAAGAAAAATGGAAAATGGAGGGTGTGTGTTGACTACCGAGAACTGAATAAAGCTACTCTTAAAGACCATTTTCCCTTACCTTTCATAGATCAAGTATTAGATACATTAGCAGGTAAAAAGTACTTTTCATTCCTAGATGGGTTTAGTGGTTACAATCGAATCCAAGTAGCACTTGAAGACCAAGATAAAACCACATTTACTTGTCCTTGGGGTACCTATGCCTACCGAGTATTGCCATTTGGGTTATGCAATGCACCTGCAACATTCCAAAGGGCAGTATTAGGAATTTTTTCTGATCTGATACATGACTGTGTAGAGGTGTACATGGATGATTTTACAGTTTATGGGGATACATTTGAAGAGGCTTTAGAAAACTTGGAAAAGTCTTAAAAATATGTCAAGAAGCAAACCTTTCTCTTAGTCATGAAAAATGTTTTATGATGTTCACCGAAGGTATTGTTTTAGGGCACCACATTTCAGGGGATGGGATTAGAGTTGATGAAACAAAAGTTGAAGTTATTTCTAACCTATCCATTCCAAGTTGTCAAAGAGATGTTAGAAGTTTTCTAGGATTTACAGGGTATTATCGGAGATTTATAGAAAACTTCACCAAAATAGCATCTCCACTCTTCAAATTACTTACCAAAGATTGTGAATTTAAGTGGACTTTTGATTGCCAGTTAGCTTTTGAAACCCTAAAAACCAAAATTTCTGAAGCACCTATATTAAGGGGACCTAACTGGAAGTTACCTTTTCATATCTCGACAGATGCTTCTGATACAGCTCTGGGAGCAGTATTGGGACAGAAAGATTTGATTCCCTATGCCATCTATTATATCAGTAAAAATTTGACTCCTGCAGAGTTAAACTATATTGTAACTGAAAAAGAGTTTTTAGCTGTTGTTCATGCCATAAACAAGTTTAGACACTATATAACAGGCTATGAAACTTTTATTCACACGGATCATTCTATAATTAGATACTTAATGAACAAATCAATCACTAATGGCAGAGTTATAAGATGGTTGTTACTATTGCAAGAATTCAACATTACTATTCTAGATAGGCCTGGAAAACAAAACACTGTGGCTGATTTCCTGTCTAGAATCCAAAATATCAAAGATGACACTCCGGTTGAAGATCAATTTCCTGATGAATATATTTTTGCAATCTCTACCCAAACTCCATGGTTTGCTGATATTGCCAATTATTTAGTTTCAGGAAAATTTCCTTCAATTATGAATGCAAGGGATAAAAGAAAAATCATTAATGATAGTGCAAGATATTCATGGGTCGCTAATGAGTTGTACAAGGCAGGTTCAGATTTGATCATTAGAAGGTGTGTTCGTGAAGATGAGATGCCTGAAATTCTCAAGGCATGTCATGATGAACCTTGTGGCGGACACTTTGCAGACAAGAGGACAGCCTATAAGATCCTTAATTTAGGATATTATTGGCCATCTTTATTTAAAGATGCAAGGGAGTATGTAAAAAGGTGTGACAGTTGCCAAAGGGTAGGGAAACCTTCTCCTTCGGGTGAGATGCCATTACAACCTCAGGTACACATTGAACCTTTTGAAAAATGGGCTTTGGATTTTGTAGGACCTATTAGTCCTCCATCAAGACAAAAGAAATATATATTAGTTTGCATTGATTATGTTACTAAGTGGGTAGAAGCTAAACCATTACTTGTTGCTAATGAATCATCTGTAGTTACTTTTCTTTTTGAGGATATTTTTACTCGTTTTGGTGTCCCAAGGGAAATTGTTACAGATCAAGGAGCTCAATTTACATCAAGGCTAGTGGAGCAAATGATGGAGAAGTACAAAATCGGACATAGAACATCTACTCCTTATCATCCACAAGAAAATGTGGTGGAAACTAAACCACTAATAAAGTCCATTGAACCATTGAAGGAATCCACAACAAAGATTTGTTCATCTGTGAAGAGATTGGGTAGATAGGCTTGCGGGGGAAACGCTTATGACCTATAGAACTACATGGAGAAGAAGACACAACGAACCATATACTTATGAGATTGTTGTGACAGATTCTGTTTCCCATAGAGTTCCAAATTCAAACATTCAAGATGGCAGTTCGGCTAGGACTTGATCTAACGGAGGCACAAAAGCATAGACTGGAGCAAATTAATGAATTGGATGAGATCAGACAAGATGCAGTTCAGAAAACAAGTCTAGTCCAACGGCAAAGGGCTAGAGATGGCAATGATACATCAGGGCAATTAAAAGGTGACTGGGCTCTCTTGTTTGATTCAAAATTCAAGGATTTTCAAGGTAAATTTCAGACACATTGGCTTGGGCCATATGAAATTGTTCGAATTTTTGATAATGGGGCAGTAAAAATCAGAACCATAGATGAAGAAGAGGTTACTTTTCTTGTGAATGGTCATAGACTAAAGCTATACCACAAGCCACTCTCAAGAGAAGAGTTTGTCAAGAAGTTCCAAGAAGACAATGATGTGAAGTTAATGAAGAAGAGTCTCTCTTCTTCATCAACTTGATTAAATTTTCTGAAGCATTTCTCTTTTGAAAATAAATAAATAAATAATAAATAAAGGTATAAACATGAAAACCAATCATTGATTGGCATGTTTATACAGAAAAGATAGGGTGAAAATCAGAGTCTCTCTGACACTCTAACTTTTCCCATTTTTGTTTTTACAAGCAGCTGTTACAAAAAATCATAAGTTCAGTTCCATAGTTCTTATGATTCATTTCATTTCATTTCACTCCATCCACTTATCCATCCATACTCCATTTCATTCCACCATTCATATTTCACTCCATTCCACATTTCATTCATCTCATTCCATCTTCCATCCATCTCATTTTCATGTCAAAATACAAAATTTGATATCTTGCTGTAAGTGAATAAAACATGTCATAAATTGCAGTACAGCCCTTATGTTCTTTCACTCCACTTCATGAACCAAATCCATTCCATTTCATCATCCACCTCATACATATCATAATCCATCATCCATCTTCATTCATAACATATAACATTTCACCCATGTTCCAAAAGCACTCCATTTTCATGATTAAAATGCTCTACAGGAACATTCTGCAGCTCAGTGGACATTCTGCAGCTGATCAGCCTTTCTGCAGCCAGACAGCCTTTCCGCAGCTACAAATCCTGAAGGCATCAACCAGCAGACATCAGAATTGCAACAAAGTGACCCAGTGTATCCATGAATCAAAGGCATCAAGAAAATTATGAAGACTCCTCCAAAGGTGAACAAGAAGACAAAGGCTACAAAAAAAATCAAATGAAAGGCAGAGGTAACAAGTTTAAATTATAATGGCATTTCATAAAATTTTAGCATAGTTTAGTTATGGATTGTTCGAAAATGTTGTTTTAATTGTTTTTATTTATCAACACCAATAAACCCTCCACAGACTTTGGATTAAAATCTTCCATTTCAAATTTCATATCCGATATCATTTAAGCGGTTAAAAAATGGCCGGGGTATTTGAATTCTCCACGTCTCTTAACCAAATCATTCAATGATGATTTCCTCTTCCGTCGTAAAAATCTCCGTCGTCTCTTCAATCATTAATACATTCCCTCCACCTCACTCCACTACTTCATTCCGTGACCACTGCCATAAATTCATTCTGTAGCCGGCATTCCATTTCGAAGACAGAGATATTATTATCACCGAGAGCAGAGCCAAAGGATATCAGTTTGAATAACGTTGAGCATTGTAAACTCAGAGCAGAGCAAAAGGGTAAATTTGGAAGCATAGCAGCGTGAGAATTTGAAGCCATTTGATTCCGTGGGTATACAAAGTATCATTGTGGGCAGAGTTTGAGAATTCTTACTATAAACACAGAAGTATAGTAGTGTGGAGTTTGAAGTCTTTTGTCACTAGGAGACAGAGGTGTTGCAGTGTTGAATTCGAAACCATTTGCTACCAAGAGCCAGAGGTATTGCAGTGAAGAATTTGAAGCCAGTTGTCACTGTCAAACAGAGACATATCAGTCCAAAGTTCAATTGTCAATAGAGGCATATCAGCCCGAGGTTTTGAAGTTGTTACCACTATTAATCAGAGGTATGTCATTCTAAGTTTGAAGCCATTTCCATTCAGAACTTAAAGCCATTTCAATCCAAAGGTGAAAGTCATTGTTTTTGTGGATAGAAGAGTGTTAATTTGAATATTGAAGAAGCAATCATGGGTTTCATTGTAAGGACTGAACCAGTGGGTTCAAAATATTTAAAAGGCTACCCACAATGCAAAGAAATGTTACAACAAATAGGATGGCTTCAATTTTTGGAGAAATTTAATGGCTTCCACAAGGAAGTCACTAAAACATTTGCAAGATCATTTCAAGGAACCGAAGTTGAGGTGGGTGATGTAAAATTTACTGTCACTGAATTTTTCATTGCAGAGGCTACAGGGTTGCTCAGAACTAGAGAGAGATGGTTTAAAAATAGATAATTCCACAATGACTCCTGGAAACAAATTTTAAAATCACCAGGTATGGATGTCAGTGTATTTAAGAAAGGAATTCCCAGTTCTGCATTGAAAAACAAATGGAGAAACATACTACTTCTTCTGCAAAAAATTATTACATGTGAGGGTAGATATGGAACATTTTATGTCTACCACATTAGACTAATGATGCATTTCCTGGGAGAAGACTTAAACCTACCATATTTCTTGCTTCAAAGTCTGAAGAAGATGGCTTCCTGTGTTCAGAGAAGAGTTCAATTTTTAGAGACAACCCTATATCATCATGGTTTGGTCAAAATTTTGATTGAACATCATCTAGCTAAAACAAATGATACATGGGACGATTTCTTGATAAGAAATCATTTTGAAGAGCCAAAAGAACCCTCACCGGAACCACAGCCTACAAAAAAGAAGTAGGAAATGGAGGGCTTCAAAAGTTGAAATTGATAAAACAGTCCAAGAGAGCAGTGAAGAAATCATTTTAGAGAAGTTGACCCAAATCAAGAGACAGCTTAAGGAAGAAAAGGTAATCAAGAAATCTGCCATGGAGAAAGGAGAGGGATCTTCTCAGCCTAGAAGAAGCCACAGACTAAAGGGGAAACTGAAGAAAACACTAATCAAACAAACATGGGTAATCAATATAGAAGATGAAGAAACATCCATTGAAGAGGATGTTGAAGAGGATTTTTATGAAGGAACCCCTGAAATTGACCCTGCTCAACAGGAAATTTATGACTATGTGGAAACTTTGGAGAGGAGAGCTTCGGAAAGCAGAGAGAGAACCCCCAGTCCTCCACTGTCTGAAATAGATATATTAAGGAGGGATAGGTATGAGTTGGAATTACTGAATAGACACATCAAAAATGAGAATGAAATTCTCAAGGATCAAGTCAAGCTCAAAACTGATATGAACTCAACCTTATCCCTACATATAGACAAAGTGGAAAAGACCAATGACAAGTTGAAGAAGAGGAACAAAAAGCTAATTAGGGCACTTACCAACCTAAGGTTCAAACTTGTTATCAGAAAACCCAGAAGATCTTTAGCTTCCAGACAAAGGAGAAGGAGAGGATTAGATGTTCTTGCAGAAGCCTCTGAGTTCATAGGATAATTTGCATGAGGACATGCAAAGAGACAACAGTGGGGGTATGTTGAGCCTCAAAATTGTGCTTTCTTTCATTCCATTTTACCTCATTTTCCTTTGTCCATTGCTATCCTAGACCCAATTGATCAATGAATATAGTTAAAATTACTTCTAGAATGATTTACATGACTGACTTGCTAAGTTTTGTGATTTTTTCCATTGTAAAACATTTTGACCGGAACTAGCTACAGAATGCAGACATTCCGTAGCTAACCGGCGATTCTGCAGCTGCCTTCACGTTTGAGTATGTTCCAGGTGGCCTCTCAAGAAAAACCGCATATGGGCATGATCCACGTCATGCCTACATGGTTCGTTGCTCATCATGGAGGAAGAAACGAATTCTGGGTACGGTTTTGGAACGTGGGAACACATTTAGGAAAGCAGACTTCTATTAGGACTGTCTCGGTCCGGATGTCTTTTCCCGCCACACGACCACTTCAAAGAGTCCTAGCATGATTAGATAAACAGTGTTCTGGTGTGCAAATTATTGTTATGTGCATTTTCTTTATAAACGCTTGGGAGACCAAGAGCTATGTTAGAGAGAGATTTTATGTTAGATTTGATACTAGATTTTGTTTAAACTCTGTGCTACATTTCTGAAGACGCAGAGTGTTATGTTCAAACTATTTCATCTTTAATGGAGCAGACCGTGTTGTTCTGAAGCGTGATTTAATTTGGAGTTGAATTCCGTCAGGTGGTAGAGGGCCCCTGCCTCTTGCACGGATTTAGTTTGCGTAAATTAGATAAGTTTCCTAGCTACCTTTACGTTTTGCATTTTAATTAATAGTTGCTTTTATTAGCTACTGTAGTCGTACTCATTCTAACTCTTCCACAAGAAGATTCTCTTCCAAAAGACTATAATGATGAATGTTGAATGACTATAGTATTGTAGGATTAGGAGTTGAATTTATAGTTGTTTTAACTAGCTACTGTAGTTATATTCATTCCAGCTCTTCCACAAGAAGACACTCTTCCAACAGATTATAATGATGAATGATGAATAGCTATGGTACTGTAGGATTTAGTTGTAGTTTTTGCTGTTCACTATCACAGTTACACTTGTTCTAATCACTCTTCCACAAGAAGAAACTCTTCCAAGAAATTCTTAAGAAGTTCAAGACATGACCGTGATAATGAATAATTTAGTTGTGTGTTTGTACTAAGTATCATCTCTGTTCTTGCTCTTAAACGCTTTCCCAAGACATCATAATGACGAGTAGGGTATGGATATGATATCTTAGTTTTTCATTTTCTTTCAGTCTATTTGCTTACAATTGCACCCAATTACACAGTCAGAATTGTTCTATCTCTTCCAAAAGAAGGAACTCTTCCAAAATATCACTAATGATGAACAAAAAAATTGTGTAACTTCATAGAATAATGCATGTTAGCATAGTTAGAATGCTCCGGAGTTTCATTGCATTTAACTCATGTTCAGTTACTTTGTTTCAAGTTTGATGATGACTTATAGTTCAACATTGTTCTAGTTTAGTGGCATCTTAGGTTCATTCTTAGATTAACTTATTGCACTTGCACTTCATATTCAAATTGTCATCCATTGCACAATAAATTACTTCAGTTGTTAGGATTAACAAGACAGCCTTCATTATTCACAAACCTCTTCTTGTTCTAAAATCCCTAATTGATCTATAACCATATGAACAGAAGACAACATCATTCTAAGGCCTGAAGTACCTCTGCGATTTCCTCATCATTTTATAAACAGAGCTCTTCCTCAAAAGACTACTTTGGAAAGAAATCAATAACTCTTGAGTAAAGGTTTTGTGACATTCAATTAAATTGCAGAATAGAGATAGGAGCTAGTTCTAAAATAGAAGATCTTATGATGATAACAATGTCTTTCCTCTAATTATGTTTCAGATCTCTAATCAAGGACAAAGTATTGCATCATTGTAAGTTAGTTGTTTCACTGTTTATTTAGAGAATTTGCATACTTAGTGATCATTTCTCAAGTTTAGTTTTTGTTTTGAATCATTTGTTTAAAAGTCATTATCAAGATTTTCTTTTATTTAGTCATAGTTTAGATTCAGTTTCAGTGTTTCCAATTGCATTTGTCATTTTTCATTCCATCAATTAGGCTTAACTCTGTTTTTAATCACCGGCTTCTTTCCACTAGCTTTCTAGGAATTTTCCTGCAAACATAAAACCACCAAAAGACCAAAAACATCATAAATCATCACAAAAGACCAAAAACATCATAAACACTACACACAACGCATTAGGAAACAAGCACCTAGGTACATACAGTACACTTCACTTCAGCAGTTTACAAATCCTGGTTGACAATTAAATGAGCTCAGTTTAGGAGACTAGATTGAGACCAAACAACAAGTTCCAAATTTTCACCTCCAAGATGCACTTTTATGTCACCTGGGACGCCTTTGTGTTCCTTTAAGCCAGCATGCCAATATGATATGGGAAGCACACTACAGTCGAGCCGCTAGCTGTTTCAGGGTCGACAAAATAGTAGCTTTACTACAGAATTATTTCTATTGGCCAAACCTTCGAAGGGATGTCGAGAAGCACATTAGATCCTGCACTGCCTGTGCCATTGCCAAACCGACCATCAAGAAGGAAGGCATATATACTCCGCTACCTACCCCTAGTTGACCTTGGGAATCCATCTCCATGGATTACATGTCGGGCCTGTCTTCTACTAAGCATGGAAATGACTGTGTTTTCGTGGTCGTTGACAGATTCTCGAAGATGGCCATTATGGCAGCCTGTAAGAAGAATATCACAGCAAAATCCACTGCTAAACTCTTCTTTGAATGAGTGTGGGTGCACTTTGGGATCCCAAAGTCTATCATATTAGATTGTGATAGCAAGTTCCTCAGCACATTTTGGTCCAGCCGATGGTCAATGCTGGACACCAAGCTCACCAAGTCCACAACTTTTCGTCCCCAAAAAGATGGCCAGACAGAGGTCGTCAACAGAATGATTGTACACATTCTACACATGTACAATTAAAAGCATCCACGCACATGGGACAAGAGCCTCCCCTATGTACAACATATTTATAATCAGGCTCTCCATAGTTCAATCAGCCATAGCCCCTTTCAGGTGGGCTTGGGATTCCATCCACTATGTCCCATTGATGTAGCCATGCCATTTGCGGCTACTCAGGCCGATTCGGCTCATGTCCAGCTTAGAGTTGACAAATCAAATAGCTTCATCAAACATATTCGACACGTCTGCCAATAGGTTCATGAATTATTGGACATAGCCAATGATAAGTACAAGCAACGCCATGATCAACACCAGGTGCCACACAACTTCTAGGTGGGCGACAAAGTATGGATACATTTGCAGAAGGAGCGCCTCACTAGACCGCACCGCAAGCTTCGCCTGCTCTGATACGGGCCGTACACCATCACCAAGGCTATAGGGAACAATTCCTTCGAGCTCAGTATTCCACCATTCCTTGGTCTGCACCTAGTATTCAATGTGGACCACCTTCGTCCTTACTTCACACCTCTACTAGACACCTCAGACATTCCAGAACAACTCAAACCAACAGAGTTAAACCAAGACTGCATGGAATAGGCCACCATAGATTATATCATGGACATGAAAATCAAGAACAATTGCCATCAAAATATCGAACTGTATCAGGTTGTCAAAGCTGGCCAACTCCTGCAACAAGGAAAGTGGTTCACTTGGGACCAAGTTCAGCAAAAATTTCCTCATCTCATGCAGGAACTTAACGCAATGGAGACCATTTCTTCCTAAGGGGGGAGGAATGATCTAAGTGGATAATGGTGATCACCCACCTATTCCACTTGAGGCCCCACCATTTTCTCTTTCAATTTTTTAGTTTCGGCACAACTTACTATTTTTAGCAGTTTTTCGGGTCCTGAACTTTCGAAGCCGTTTTGAGGCCCTAAACGATGTTTTTTGGGAAAATGTAGAGCAACATGGGTCTACTGATTGATGTTTCTCATTCAAAATTTTTAGTTGTCGGATAGATATTTCTAACGAGGTATGGTACGTGTCAAACATAGATCGTATGCCAAAGTTACGCCCCTAGGAAGTTGAAACACTAATTTACACAAAGGGGCCCCATAGTTTTGGCGCTTCATCTCCTAGGGTTAGGGTTTTGGCTATTTAGGATTTCCCATTGTTTCTAAATAATAAATAGGTCCTAGAGCCTCATTGTAACTTAGTTTAGAGGCCTGTAGCCACCACATCTCTTCTCATAAATAGCTACCAGCGCCCTAGCTAGTTTTATTTCCATTTTGTCTATAAGAAAATCTCAGTTATTTTATATTAATGAAATGAGATGTTATTTCCACTGCATCTTTGTATTTATGGTTATATGTTTATTCTGTTGTGTTCCTGCATAAATCTGGATCAATGGTATCAGAGGGGTCTACTTTTTCTCGATCTTTATTTGCATGTCCCCAACGAGGTCGGGGTATAAGGAGTTAGGGCTTGATTTGGTAGAAACTTTGCAAGATCAGCCTTGCAAACCCCTAGGGATGCCCATGGGGGACGAAAAGAAATATGAGGGAGCAGGAGATCCTATCAAAGTATTGCTCGAGGAGGCCCTTGAAAAACAAAGGAATGTGATGATGGATAAATTTTCCTAGATCCTTCAACAGCTTCCCACTGGTAGTGCATTTGCATCCAACAGCCAATCTGGAGGTGCGACTCCTTTTAAGGTACAAGTAAATTTTGACATTCCCATATTTGAGGGTCAAATAGATGCAGATGTCATAGATAGATGTTTGAATCTATTAGAAGGATATTTCTCAGTTCATGACTTTTCCGACAAGGAGAAGATTATTTTTGTACTCCTCAAAGATGCCCCCCATGCCAAGGACTGGTGAGAAACCCACTTTGAGAAAAAGGATGAGACAAAACCCTCTCTGTTGTCAACCATACCCACTTGGAATTCTTTCTGATATGCCATCAAGGAACAATAATATCCCATGGGGAGCTATGAGGACAAGTATATACAATGGACCACACTGCGACAACAAAGGGATCAAGATGTGCATGAGCTGATGAATCTGTTCAATACCCTGTGCCCCAATTTGGGTATCAAAGATTAAGAGAAACATATGGTGCTAAAGTATCGAATTTTTCTGCACAGATACATTCAGGAGGAAATGGAGTTCCTTGAAATCTTCTCGCTTGGCACAACATACCGGTATGCTACCAAGATTGAGAAGAAATTCAAGCAGAAGAAGCGAGACTTTGGATCTGCGAATCAAATGCAAGGGAAGGGTGATCCCAAACTGCAGAATAAGGGACAGAGCCAAGGCATGGATACTCAAGACATCCTGTTGAAACCACAAGCAAAGAACAACACCGCAAAGCCAAAGAAGGACACGGGAAAGTGGTGTGAGTTCCATAAGAGCTCCACTCACAACACAAGTGAGTGTCGGGCCAAGCAGTCGCTGGTGGTTGAGATGAGGGATTCTGAGTCAGATGCATGCTTTGACTCTGAACCCGAACCTGACAAGGGGAATGACAAAGGGAAACAAATTATTGATGCGGAGCCGAACGCCATTATTTCCACTACGAAGATCCAGAAGGAGGAACCGGAAGATCCAGAGGAGGAGGAGCATCTCTTCCACTCTCAGATGTGGGTAAAGGGCTCCCCATTACGGTTCATTTTTGGAAATGGGAGAAAATAGAACCTCATTTTAATAGACGCTGTGAAGTGGTTGGGCTTGTCAACCATAGCTCACCCACATCCATACACCATCGGATGGCTTCACCAAGACGAGATCTCTATGTCAGCGAGTAGTGTTGCCTTCCCTATAGCATCAAGCCCTTCCCTATAGCATCAAGCCCTTCACGGATGAGGTATTATGTGTCGTTTCTCTTATTGATGTTTCTGATGTATTATTAGGACAACCATACTTGTGGAAGTGTCATGCTATGTGTGAGTCTCAGCCTCGCGTTGTTATTTTTACTTTGGGAAATAAGCTGTACAGGATACCAGAGGTACCACCTCCTACCACAATCTCTTTGGTTATTGAAAAACAATTCTTTAAGCTCATTTCCCAAACTAAGAAATTTGTTTTCCTAATGATCCGCCCCAGGGCAAGAAGAAGACTGTGGCCACGACCTCCAGACAGGGCTCCTCTGCATGACAACAACAAATGGATAAGGTTGTGGAGGAATATGGGGACATCTTCACCTCACCCATAGGGGTTCCTCTGCACTATCAGGTTAAGCACCGAATTGATCTGACCGCAGGTGCGCCACTACCTAATGGACCAATCTATCGGCGCTCTGTTCTAGAGAACGATGAAATCAAGAAGCAGATTCAGGAGGTGCTGCAGAAAGGTCACATCCGACCAAGTTCATCGCCCTGTGGGAGCCCGATCGTGTTGGTACAGAAGAAGGATGGGACGTGGGGACTCTGTATTAACTATCGGGTGTTGAACAAGATCACTTTCCAGAATAGGTACTCGATCCCACGAATTTATGACCTTCTGGACCAACTCAAAGATGAAAAACATTTCAGCAAGATTGACTTGAACTCTGGGTATCACCAGGTACCAATTGAACCCTCCAATGTGTGGAAGACTACTTTTAAAGCCAAGGAAGGCCTTTTTGAATGGCTAGTCATGATTTTCGGGTTGATGAATGCTCCTGCAACCTTCATGAGGAAGATGGACGACATCTTTCGGCCATACACCAACTCATTTTTAGTGGTGTACTTGGATGACATTCTGATCTTCAACAAGACTTGGGAAGAGCACCTTCACCACATCTGACAAGTCCTCCAAGCACTGCGGTAACACAAGTTGTGTGCCAATTTGGAGAAGTGCACTTTTGGCATGACCCAAGTTCAATATCTGGGATACATTATTGATGAAAGGGGGGTGCATGTGGATCCAACCAAGATCCATGTCATTCGGGATTGGCCAGCCCCAACCACTATAACTGAGCTTCGCTGCTTTCTACATCTTGCTAATTTCTACCATAGGTTCGTGTTGGGATTCTCTCATATCACTTGGCCCTTGAGTCAAGTCACCAAGGGAGGAGTGAGAGCAAAATTCTTTTGGTCGGAACCTCAATAGAAGGCATTCACAGACTTGAAAAATCTCCTATGTTCTGCCCCACTGCTCACATTAATAGACTTGTAACAGCCATTTGAGATCAAGAAAAATGCCTCTGACTATGCTATTGGGGCAGTTCTTACTCAACAGGGACATCCAGTGGCATATCACAATGAGACATTTCCTGACACAGTTCACAAGTATCCCACTTATGACAAAGAAATGGATTCCATTGTGCAATCTTGTCGACAATGGAAGAATTACATTTTGGGGAAGGAAACAATAATCCACACAAACCACCGGCCCCTTCAGTTGATATAAACACAAGGGAATTTGCAGAATGATCGCCATCAGAAGTGGTCCACATATCTGCAACAATTTCATTTGAACATCAAATACAAGAAGGGTAGCACCAATAATGTTGCAAACTGCCTCAGCCAACCACCGATCATGGTGCTCACCACCGTTCTCAACTCTTGTGGTCACGAGACTTTTGTTTGGCCACTTCTCTGTGAGAGCCATGCAAAATTCGGCTACACTACAAGGCACTCTTGGGGGGTATGGAAGTTCCAAAATTTCACCTCCAAGATGCACTTTTATGTCACCTGGGACACCTTTGTGTTCCTTCAAGTGAGCATGCCAAGATGATATGGGAAGCACACTACAGTCGAGTCACTGGGCATTTCAGGGTTTAGAAAATAGTGGTTGTACTGCAGAAGTATTTCTATTTGCCAAACCTTGAAAAGGATGTCGAGAAGCACATCAGATCTTGCACTACCTGTGCCATTTCCGAACCGACCATCAAGAAGAAAGGCCTATATACTCCGCTACCTACCCTTGTTGACCTTGGGAATCCATCTCCATGGATTACATGTCGGGCCTACCTTCTACTAAGCATGGAAATGACTCTATTTTCGTGGTCATTGACATATTCTTGAATATGGCCATTATGTCAGCCTGTAAGAAGAATATCATGGTAGAAGCCACTGCTAAACTCTTCTTTGAACGAGTTTGGGTTCACTTTGGGATCCCACAGTGTATCATATCAGATCAGGATAGCAGGTTCCTTAGCACATTTTGGTCCAGCCTATGGTCAATGCTGGACACCAAGCGCACCAAGTCCACAACTTTCCATCCCCAAACAAATGGCCAGACAAAGGTCATCAACAGAATGATTGTACACATTCTGCGCATGCATAATTCAAAGCATCCATGCACATGGGACGAGAGCCTCCCTTATGTACAACATAGTTATAATCAAGCTTTCCACAGTTTAATTGGCCATAGCCCCTTTCAGGTGGGCTTGGGATTCCAGCCACTATGTCCCATTGACGTAGCCATGCCATTTGCGGCTACTCAGGCCAATTAGGCTCATGTCCATCCTAAAGTTGACAAAGAAAATAGCTTCATTGAGCGCATTCAACACATCTATGAATAGTTTCATGAAATATTAGATATAGCCAATGCTAAGTACAAGCAACGCCATGATCAACACCTGGTGCCACACAACTTCCAGGTGGGCGAAAAAGTATGGCTACATTTGCAGAAGGAGCGTGTCACTGGATCCCACCGCAAGCTTCACTCGCTTCAATACGGGCCATACACCATCACCAAGGATATAGGTAAAAATTCCTTCGAGCTCATTATTCCACCATTCCTTGGTCTGCACCCAGTATTCAATGTGTACTGCCTTCGTCCTTACTTCCAACCTCTGTTGGACACCTCTGACATTGCAGAGAAACTCACACCAATAGAGTTAAACCCAGACTACATGAACATTCCACCACAGATTGTATCATGGACATGCAAATCAAGAACACTCACCAAAACAATATCCAACTGTATCGGGTTGTCAAAGCTGGCCCTGCAACAAGGAAAGTGGTTCACCCGAGACCAAGTTCAGCAAAAATTTCCTCATCTCATGGAGGAACTTAACGCAATGGAGACCATTACTTCCTAAGGGGGGAGGAATGATCTAGGTGGATATTGGTGGTCACCTACCTATTCCACTTGATGCCCCACCATTGTCTCTTTCATTTTTTCAGTTTCGGCACAACTTACTATTTTTAGCAGTTTTTCGGGTCTTGAACTTTCAGAGCCGTTTTGAGGGCCTAAACGACGTTTTTTGGGAAAACAGAGAGCAACACGGGTCCATCTACCAATGTTTCTCACTCAAAATTTGTATTCCTTGGATAGATATTTCTAACAAGGTATGGTACACGTCAAACAAAGATCGTATGCAAAAGTTACGCCCCTAGGAAGTTGAAGCAGCAATTTACCCAAATGAGGCCCGTAGTTTGGGCGCTTTATCTCCTAGGGTTAGGGTTTTGGTTGTTTAGGATTTCCCATTGTTTCTAAATAATAAATAGGCCCTCCAACCTCATTGTAACTCAGTTCATAGGCCTGTAGCTGCCACATCTCTTCTCAGATATAGCTACCAGCGCCCTAGCTACTTTTATTTCCATTTTGTCTGTAAGCAAATCTCAGTTCTTTGATATTAATTAAATGAAGCGTTATTTCCATCGCATATTTTTATTTATGGTTATTTGTTTATTCTGTTGCATTCCTACATAAATCCGGATCAGTGATTAGAGTTATTAAATCCGGAGTTGAATTATTACGTAGACAGAGTTGAGAAGAGCCTGGATGAACTAATTGCGGGGAAATTCTAGTGGTTTAAATCTATGAGGAACAATGGAGGAATCAAATCTATATTTGTCATGATAGCACTGTGTGTCCACTTTGGAATTGTGAGTTTGTTGGAAATGAGAGTTGAAAGCACAACGGAACCATGGTGAAAGCTATCATAGTATATAATCTTAGAGGTGTAGAGGTATTAAAATGAGCGGATGAAGATGTGGAACCATGAGTCAAATGTAGATGTTGCGGAACTATGGAGTAGTTTTGATGAAAAAGTAAATTGTTTTTTTCACGACATTGAAGTGGTAAGTGGTAATTGTTGAGGGAGTGCGATAAAATTCTAGAGGTGACACGTAGCACATTAAAACCACTCATTTCGCAAATTATGAAAACTTTAATTGTTGTGCAAATTGAGGTGTGATTGTTTTCGGATGGATGGGTGCATTTAATCGACGGTAAAAAGGTGCATTGGCAATAGCTATGGGGCCAAATATTTGTATGTTGACAGTTTGGTTTTTAACCAAAGTCTTAAACATAGATTAATATTGCATTATGTGGGTTTTGAAATTATAGTTGTATAAAGGGGAGTTAATTCCACTTATGGATTTTTTTAGTAAAATGAAGATGCATATTTTGGACACATGTATATGCTATTCATTTCATATCATACTATGGGTATAGGTGCAACAATGCTACACCAACATCAAATAACACGAGACATCCTTAGCTAATTAAACTTCACCTTCTAGGTAAATTATAAAATGGATCTTCATATCCATAAAATAAATGGATAGTTACTTCCCAAACATACAAACGTTCTCAGTTATCTCTTGATGCCCCCAACATGCATATGGATCAATGTAATCCAAGTTACAATACAAATATTTTATACATGGAACATCACAAGCCTTGGTGAAAATAATGATTGACACAATGAGAAACAAATAAAGGACAAAAAAACCATGAAATCCACACTAAAAAATTTAATCATTTTAAAAATATCAACGCAACATAGACTACAAACTCCCGTACAAACAAAATCATGTAATTGGCATACATGGCCTCAAATGGTTCGAATCATCATGTTGTTTCAAATTTTGATCATTTTGTTTCTATCATGAAGTAAATTTGTAGAATCGACCCATAAAATAAATGCACCTTCGCACTGAATATATATATCCCTCTACATATGAAGATCATATTTACTGAAAAACGATGGTACATCATATTATTTAATGTATTAGGATGGACTGGCATTCCTCCTTTTCCATAGTTTCTATATCTAATCATGTTGCATCATTTTGACTCTAGGTACCTCCATGAAGAAGATGAAACATTTTTTATATATAGATAAGATATAGTATGTGGGTGATTTAATAATTTTCTTAATATTCAAACCTAGAAAATAAATATTTTCTTTTACTTTCGAATAAGAATTTTAAATATTAGATATCAAATTAATATAATTAAACATATGATTTTTAGTTTAATTGAAAAATTATGTAACTCCCTCCTATTTATCTATATGATATGACTTAAACTAATCTTTGGGTATCATTATTTGAAGTTCCTAAATTTTTTTTGGAAAAATATTAAAATTAAATATTTCCCATCTTTAATAATGTGATTTTGGAGGGAAAAAATACATTTACTTTCATGGGTCCTTTCACAATTTAAGCTTTATGGAACGTCAATAACGCTTACATCAATGATAAATTTTTATTGAAACATTTGTAATGTTTTATATAGGGAACATGCCATTTCAAAGGAAAAAAAATATCTCTATATAAATTACATCATCTAACGTTATAGAGATAAGAAAATAAATCATCATGCTTGTCATAGGAAAATCCTAATCCTATATAATGTGTTTGGTGTACTAACATATTCCATATATAGTAACATACCTCTCCACTATAATATATCCCGTCCATAATTTCTTAAATTAATTAGCCACTAATTAGAGATTGATATTCATTCTCTTCACTTCTCTTCTACTATGAGTAAGAAGAGGAAACAAAATATGTTAATTTTTCACAAGGAATAATATGGTGATAATGTTGTTTATATTTACCACTATTAGAATATAATAGTTGGTATTTTCTAGGGTATATCGATTAAATATATCCAATCTATGCTTATAAAAAATATTTTTACTCTATCCTAAAAACGTTTGAGCCATGTATCCTATATACAATTTATGGTTATTGAACTATATAGAATAAAAAAGATCCTTGCTCAAAAATAAGTGAGAAACACCAATGTTTTAACATTACCATTTATTAGTGATGCCAAAAAATTGATTCCTTAGGATTATAGCAAGGTTCCTAATACTTTATGAAAAATACCTTCTACATTGTCCTTGTTTTTTATCTATGGTAGTTTCATGCCCACATTTTTGAAATATATCATTGTATATGCATTTGGATCTATATAGAATATATATTTTTTGAGAAAAGTATTATATGATATATACTCAACATCCATCCCTTTTATCATTTCATAAGCCCCTGTTTATAGCTATTAGGAAATACATTATCAAATGGAAAAAAACTTGCCTTCCAGTAACACACATTTTGCAGGAAATACAAATTTTCAATACCATAATTAATTATGTGAGAATATTTAGTAAAAAATATGACTATTAATGTTCATTTATATTAGTAGAAAAAATAATCAAACTTCCAAAATAAACTACATTGATGTCACATTATAAAACAACATTTATCTCTCCAGTTTGATATGTAGAAATTATACAACATGCATGTATATCTTGGATTCACCTGATATAACAATGTACTAAAGTTAAATATTGAATCACTTTTACAAATATTTTGCGGAATTAAAAACACAGTCACTAATCACATGAACATGAAGAAATATCAATCACACACAACACAAATAATTTCTCGGGGAAATCCTACAGCTAAAAAACCCCAATATATTCTACTGTATATTAAGCATGCATCATGAAAAATTTACATACAAAAATATTCTCACAAGAGCCCTCCAGTACTCAGATAATTGTCTCACACTGTCATATGCAAAACTAATTAACACATAGCCAATTCTCAACCTCCAAACAACCTGTCATGCTTGCGCAATCCCTGATGGTAAATATCCCTAAAAGATAGAAATTATTTCCTGCGTTGACTATGAATGTATCATGGGAACTCCAATGGGTGTTTGGTTGCATGTGTGCAAGCCAGTAATCCTACAACTAATAGTCAACTTCCCTTTCACCTAGAACTCAACTGGGTCTCCACTGGATCTGACATGCATGGAGCTAATAATAGTAAATCCTCAGTTGCATGTGAGATCACTGATTGTGAATTAATTAATATTTCATTCACGTAATCTCTCACTAGAGTATATTCAGTTACAACTAGCACAACTAAGTTTAACTCACTTAACTGATTTAAACTGATTTACAACTTTCACCAACTCATGCAACACTGCACTTTGAACTTTGAATTACTCCGCATGCCTCAACAACAACCTCTAACTCGAAATCCACTATCTAACTGAATTTATCACTTTTAGTTAACTAATTCAAGTCTAGTACATTGAGAATATATTATAGTTTAATGTCCATCTTAATTAATGGATAACCAAAATAGTCATGCACCCAAAAATAGCACTGTGGGCCCCACCCTAGTCTGGGTGCTTAATGCACTAGGAATGGGTGTTGAATCTTCTTGTTGAATCTCAACACTCACTCTCAACAAGAAAGGAATTATTCGTCACCCCGATATTTTCTCTCTGGTATTCAAATTTTCTCGTGGTGAGTGCCTTCGTCAGAATATCTGCATCCTGATCTTTCGTGGGAATGTACTGAAGCAACACCATCCTTCTCTACACAAAATATCTAAGTTGATGGTACCAAATACCTATATGCTTGGACCTATCATGAAACATATGATTAATCAAGAGTTTAATGCAACTTTTATTATCACAATTAATCACTCTCGGATCCATCTCAGAACAAAAAAAACTAGCCAATATGTTTCTCATTGAGATAGCCTCACATGCAGCTTGACTTGCTACCATGTATTCCACTTCCGCTGAACTAAGTGTCGCGGATCATTATTTCTTGCTATAACAAGAAACTGCTATAGATCCAATTTTAAAGCTCCCCCCTGATGTGGTCTTTGTTTCTGGTGGACATCCAACCCACTTTCCATTGGTGAAGCCATGTAACTTCAATCCATCCATCCATCTCTACCATAGACCATACTCTGATGTGCCGCTCAGGTATCTTAGAACATGCTTCCCTGCCTTCCAAAAGAACTTGGTAGGCTTAACCATAGCTTTAATCAGCTAGTTAACTGTGTAGAAAATGTTTGGTCTCTTGTTCAATAAATACATTAGTGAACCCACTAACTGTCGATAGACAATAACATCCACTGCCTCTCTAGAAGTAGCATCATGTTTCCTTCAATTTCTTGGAAGAGGAGTATCCATGGGTTCGCATCTTTCCTTGTTAAACTTACCCAGTATCTCCTTTGCATACTTTCCTCGAGACCAAAAATTTCACCATCCCGCTACCATATTCACAATCCAAGGAAATAATGAAGGAGATCCATGTCCTTCATTTTGAACTCCCTTGCAAGATCGTCCTTGCATGAGTGTATCAACTGTTCATCACCAGTCAAAATTAGATCATCAACATAAGGAAAATTTATCAATAGCTTACCCTAAACCACAATATGGTACACGTTTTCATCTTCTTCACTTTTAGTGAAGCCTAGTCCAGTGAAAGAGCTGTCTATCCAAGTGTACCAAACACAAGGTGCTTGCTTCAGCCCATATAGTGCTCTTTTGAGCCTGCACACACGCGACTCACTATTGAAGATTTTGAAACCTCCGAGCTACTCTATGTACACCTCTTCCTTAATGATCCCATTGAGAAACATAGTTTTCACATCCATCCAAGGAATGCACCAGCCCATCTACACTGATAGTGCAAGGATGGATCTTATGGAAGGGTACCATGTAACAGGTGCAAAAATATCATGATAAGCTATCCCCTCGATCTATGAGATTCCCTGGGCCACAAATCTAGACTTTTATTTCTCCACAATCCCATTAGTAGGCTGCTTTACCTTATATATCCATCTTGATCCAACCACTAATTTTTCGACCGGTCTTGGGACTATCTGCCATGCACTGTTCTTGACGATGGAGTTATACTCCACCATTGCATCAACCCAAGTTGGCTACATCATTCCTTATTGAAAGGAAGATGGTTCAATCACAATAAATTTTCTCATAAGAGCCATGTATCCAGTGAATCAGTGAGAATATTGTTTATGTTTGTGCTATGAAGTAGGGGCTCCTACATTTTATGCAGCATCAAGTCTCAACCTATCAACTTTTGTGGTGCGCCTTATGCCATTTCTGATGGATGGAAATCCATGAGTGTTTTCCTCCACTCCATAAACCTCCTCATGTGGATAAACCTCCTCATGTGGTTGATCCACATCTTGAGACTCATCCTTGGGAACCAACAGTTCCTCCTCTGCATGCAAGTCCAACTCCCTCTCAAGGAATAGTCACATGGCTTTCTCCTCATCAAATTTGATATCTCGTCGCACAACAGTCATTCTGCTGTTTGGAAAAAAGACATAATAATTATGGGGTGTTTCAGTCTGCCCCCAAAATATCCAAACCTCAGTTGTTGGTTCCAACTTCTTCCTGGCATGCTTGGTCACATGCACATAAACATATAATCCACGAATCTTAAAGTGTGAAACATCAGGTTTCTTACCATTTAAAGCCTCTTCAGGTGTACTCATGCCAAGTATTCTATTAGGACAAAGATTTTGCACATGTACTACTATATTGCATGCTTCCGCTCTCAGATGCATCGATATGCCTTGATCATGAAACATCACTTGTGCTACACCCAAAATAGTTTTGTTCTTCCTCTCCATGACCCCATTCTACTATGGGTTATGAGGTGCTATGAGTGCTCTTCAAATTCTTTCTTTGCTGCAGAAGTTATTGAATTCATTAGAGATGTATTATCCACCATTGTCACTACTAATAGCCTTCACTTGCTTCCATAAATCTTTCTCCACCAGTGTCTTAAACTCATAGAACTTAGCAAATGTTTGATATTTATTCTACATGAATAAGATCTAGCACTTACGATAAAATTGGTCAAAAAATACTACATAGTGAAGCAACATAGAAAGGACCACACACATCTATGTGAACTCTCTCAAGGATCCCCGAATCTCGGTTATCCTTCTCATGAAAGGTGGAATTTACATATTTTCCCATAGTACAGCCCTTGCATGTGTCTGAATATGCAAGTGTACCCCTAGGAAGACCAATAGAAATCCGTTGCATGACTTCCAAGGCTCCATGGTTAAGATGGCCCAATCGCCTGTGCAATAATTCACCCTCATCCCAGCTCACCACTTGATCTTCCTTGCCCATCATTGCTAAGCAGCCATCTCCATCCAGTTTGAAGAGATTCTTAACTTGAATCCTTATCCGCTTGGCTTGATCTATTGGTTATGTCATAAGAAATCTTTTCCATCACTAAAAACAACGTCATAGCCTTTATTCTCCAACATTGTGACTGAGACCAAATTTTCTTCCGACCTTGTACATGCATCACATATTTTAAATGAAATGGTTTACCTAAATTCCTTTAAAAGGGAATGCTACCAATCCTGGTAGCACTGTACTACCTGCTGTAGCCCATATCAATATGCATGTGGAGATCTTTCTCCTCCAAGTAACTGAAAATTTCCCTGTCTCTCATCATGTGAAAGGAAGCACCACTATCCAAATACCACAGATATCCCAATGCACTAGTAACCATGCATGAGATCAATGAGAAATCAAGCTTAAATTGCAAGGCAAGGGCCTCACGAACTGCAGATTTTCCACCCTTATTTTTCTTCTTCTTTTGTGGAAAGTTAGTAGCAAAATGCCCATGCTCGTGACAATGAAAACACTTTACCTTAGACATGTCCCGATTCTTTCCATTCTTGGACTTGGATTTAGAAAGGAATTTATTTCCCTTCCCCTTCCTTGCCTTGGTAGCTGAAACACAATCCTCCTCATCCAGGTGGATCGAACATGACTAGGTACAAGTGGCTTGAGTACAAGGACTCAAAAATAAAAGTATCTGGGATGTGGAAAAATTAATGTTAAATTGTAGATCCTATCTTTCTGATTCCAACGACACCAACGAAAATAAATTATGAGTCTCTATGAAGTAGTTAGGAGCAGTCAAATATTTATTTTGACTTGGTGACTTGACGGGCTTAAGGAGGAAAAAAATTCGCTGAAATGTAGACACTAGATTCCGGCCAACTCAAGCCGAATTCTGAGAAAAATTGTGGGATGGGTAATTTGACTCCTTTGGTCAAAATCTGGAAAATTTGAAAAAAATAGTTCGTTTTAACAAATCTAAAAAAATATTAAAAAATGGTAAGGTGGGCCATGACCCTCGCCCTACCCCAACGGTCATAAAAAAAATGTATTTTTAATGGGGGTCAGTAACGGTCATGACCCTGCCACCGACCACCCGACCGATAACACTTGAAATCATATGTATTATGGGGGCAGGGGTTGTTAATCCTACTGCTCACCATCCCATTACTCGTACATTCATATGAACGATGGCGGAGATCACGGGCGGGTCAGGCCCCCATAAACTATCATATATTTTTAATGCAGGTTTAAAAAAAAAAAAAAATGCAATTGGTTCAAACGTAGTCTACCTTTATATGGAGGGGGCAAGCTTTGACCACATGACCCCCACCCAAACATTTCGGATCCAAAGCAATCCACCAACGAACTTCCTTTGAGAAGTCTGCCAACATTTTTACATATAAATATTCATTTCTATAGTGCGTTAGAGCAGACAAGAGAGGGACAGAAACTAAGGGACTAGAACCTTGAGTAGTGTGCAGGAGGGTGGAAGAACCATGATCTTAGCCATTTTCCAGAGGAGCCAAATTTTCACTTTGTCAGATTAAGGAAAATTTTATATGGATTCTACACTACTCGATGCCACAAATCCAATGATGCTGTCCATTTCTTCATCAGAGGTCTGGAATTTTCGGTCAGTTTCAACCATGGAGGTATATCAGCCATAAGGGGATGATCCATTTATCTTATTAATTAAAATATGGGTTTTTTAGGGATCTTAGTGTGATGACCACATTTGTAAATCATATGTTGCAAGTAAATGTAAACGTGATGGTGTGCTTCCCATCACTTCAAAACGTAACGATGATGTTTTGGCCTTTATTTATGAGTAGTTGAGATATTTATTATTTATTTTCTTCTATGTAATCCTTGAACAATGCGTATGTGCTATAAAATCTTGGCAAGGAGGGGTGGTTGAGTCATGTGTGGTATGCATGATTGCAAATGACGTACTAGTTTCACGTACAAAGGATTGAAAGTGTGGTTTGGAAAGGAAAAATAGTGTGCTAAGAGTGTTAATGATTTTGGGGTCCAAAAGCTCTTCAAGTGGGGAGGAATGATCCAAGTGGATTGAACAATTCCAGGTTCAAGTGGATTGAGTACAAGGGCTCAAAAATCAAAGTGTCTGGAATGTGGAAAACTTAATGTCAAATTATAGATCTCATCTTTCTCATTCCAACGACATTGATGAAACTCAATTCCAAGTCCATATGAAGGAGTTATGAGTAGTCAAAGATTTGGTTTGACTTTGTGAATGGGTAGTCTTAAGGAGGAAATAAATTCACTGAAACACAATAACCGGATTCTGCCCAACTCAGGCCAGATTCTAGGTGAAATTGTGGGACAGATAAATTGACTCCTTATGTCAAAATCCAGAAAATTCGAAAAGACCAGTTTGTTTTAACAAATGTAAAAACATAATAAAAAAATGGTATGGTGGGCCATGACCCTCGTCATACCCCAACGGTCATAACGTAAATTTATTTTTAGTGGGAGTCAGAAGTGGTCGTGACCCTGCTGCCGACCACCTGACTGCAAAAAATGGAAACCTTACATATTATGGGGGCGAGGGTTGTTAACCCCACTTCCCACCATCCCATTACTCTACGTACATTCATTCAAACACTAGCAGAGATCACGGATGGGCCACCCAATCTGGGTTAGCCCCCCATAAAATTTCATATATTTTTTATGCAGATTTTAAAAGAAAACAACAAATGTGGTTGGTTCAAACGTACTCAAAATTTATATGGAGGGGGCGGGATGTGACCACCCTACCCTCTCCCAAAAACTTCAGATCCAAACCAATCTACCAACGGACTTCCTTTGAGAAGTCCGCCAACATTTTTACATATAAATATTCGTTTCTACAGTGTGCCAGGGTAGACAGGAGCAGACACAAAAAACAAGGCAGTAGAACCCTAAGTAGTGTGCTAGAGGGGGGCAAAACCATGATCTTAGCCATTATACAAAGGGTCCATATTCTCACTTTGTCAGATGAAGGAAAATTTTATATGGATTCTGAACTACTCGATGCCACGAATCCAATGGTGTTGTCCATTTCTTCATGAGTGGTCTGCAATTTTTGGGCACATTCAGCGATGGAGATATAAGGGTGTTATTTCTCATTTTTGTAATTTTACTTTCATTTTTTCAATTAATGAAGAAAAGGGTCTCCCCACTATTTGAGCTGGGCCCGAAGACATAGTCCCTCCTAGAAGAACTCCAACATCAATTTTGTGTCTTCTTTCATGATGTTAAATCATTCTCTCTTCTTATGTTTATGCCTTTAAAGTTTCTTGTTTTAAGCTACAATTTTCACATGTAATTCTTTAACACATATCAAATAACATATTTTTGACCACCTCTTCATCCTCATTCTTAGATGATGATCCATCTCTGGTGTTCCATCTAAAATCCTCCTACACCAAATCCAACGACATTCGTTCCCAATTTGGTAATTTTTCCCTTCCATTGATAGAGTCTTGATAACTATGCCAACTCATAGAAAGTCCTAGGAGAGACAAGATCACCAAATCATCATCAACAATTGTTATTCCAATGCTCTCAAGTTCATTTTTACATTGAAAAAATGTCGTTAGATTTGGAATGGTGTCACCCTTCTCCATCTTCATCTTCCTGAGTGTATCTTTGAGCGCCAATTTCCTATGGTCGCTGCTACTTTGGAGTAGAGCTGTCAAAGCCTTATACATTTCATATGGTGTGGCTTTCCCATGGAGGCTTCAGACAATGTGGTCTCGTACTCCCTCCAACAACATCCTCCTTGCATTTTCCACGTGTTTTTCCATGCATCAAGATTTGCAGCGTCTGTAGCATCAGGTTTAGGAAAATCTTCGTTAATGAATTCCTTCAATCCATTATATTCAAGTACTGCCTCCATCCTATCCTTCCAAGAAATATATTTTGAGCTACCCTCAAGTGCATAATCTAACCTCAAGCCATTGAAATCCATTTCGATATTGAATCAGCTGTAACACCAAGAAAGTCTTTCAGCAAATTGTAATTCTATCTAGTCACAAAATCAGCTCTTGCTTCACATCTACAATATCCTATGCTCTGATAGCATGTATAAATTACACAACATGCATGTATATATTAGATTCAACCGATATAACAATGTACCAAATTTAAATACTGAATCTCCTCTACAAAACGTTTGTGGAAATAAAAACACAATCGCTAATCACATGAACATGAAGAAATATCAATCACACACAACACAAATATTTTCCTGGGTAAAGCTTACATCTAAAAGACCCGAATATCTTCTATTTAATAGTAAGCATGGATCATGAAACAATTACATAAAAAACTCTTCTCACAAGAGCCCTCGAGTACTCGTCTAATTTTCTGACACTTTCATATACAAAACAGACCAACACATAGCCAATTATCAACCTCCAGAAAGCCTTCCTTTCTTGAGTAATCCCTGATGGTAAAGTTCCCTAAAATATAGGAATTATTTCCTGAATTGACTACAAAAGTATCATGGGCACTCCAATGGGTTTTTGGCTGCATTTATGCAAGCCAATAATCCTACAACTGATAGTCAACTTCCCTGTCACCTAGAACTCAAGTGGGTCTCCACTAGTTCTAACATGCATGCAACTAATAATAGTAAATCCTCAGTTTCATTTGAGAATACTGATTGTGAATTAATTAATATTTAATTCACTGAATATATCACTAGTGTATCTTCAGTTACAACTAGCACAACTTCATTTAACTTTCTTAACCGAGTTAGACTAATTTACAACTTGCACCAACTCATGCACCATTGCAGTTTGAACTCTGTTACAACTAGAATTACTCTACATGGCTCACCAACAACCTCTAACTTGAAATCCACTAGCTAATTGAATTTATCACTTTCATTTAACTCATTCAAGTCCACATTGAGAATAGATTACAGTTTAATTTCCATCTTATGTAAGGGATAACCAAAATAGACATGCACCCAAAAATAGAAATGTGGGCCACACCCTATTTTTGACACTTAATGCAACCAGATGTTGAATGAAACCATCTGCTTAATGCACAAGGAGTTGGTGCTGAATCTTCTTGTTGAATCTCAACATGGTATAGCTTGACCTATGGCCGAAGTGACAAGTGTCAGAAGCATATTTTTAGTCTTTCAAGGAAAGTATCTATAGTAAAATCATTGAAACCTATCTCATCGCATTGTATTTCATATAGCCATATATACTCCATGGGCTGCATATAATATAAGAAATAATTTATACCAACCTCTATGTCATTGTCCTCATCCCCAAAATTTTAGTGAGGTGGTTTTGCTATAGATGTTTTGAGTTAGTGAACTATGAAGTAGTGATAATTTAATATGTCATTGTTTCAACAATGATTGGTGTGCTTTCACTCTAATTATGTTTTTTTATAACCCTTATGAAGTTGAAATTGCAGTGGGGAAAAATATTATATGGTAAAAATTTCTCTCATCATCAAAGTTATAATTAGAGATATATTAAACATTGTATATTGATATTATTTAAGAAAACACATTTAATAAGTTTTATCATTTGACCAAATGATTATTAGAAGAATGATATTTTCCTCTACTAGGGAGGAAAATAGATATTTTATTTATCTATTTATTTACTAAGGTTTACTACACTAAACATCGACACTAGCTACTTCCACAAAAAACCCACCCATCTCTAGGAGAGTCTTTTATCTTTTATCCAAAAATTACTTTCAAGGAGTGATCAATTTAATCTTCATGGGACTAGATCCTAGGCGGGGAGGATAAGAGTGACTCCTACCTACCACCGAAGATACATCCACCTAATAGGAAACTAGCTAATTTATAAAAAATAATCTCAAATTATGTAGGAGATCTACATTGGTATATTAATAAGCAAAATATAAAAATAAACAATCATTGTTGTTTTTCGTATGTCCTAAGGGAGCATCTAGTGGTAATCACAATGCAAGTTGGATTTCATGAGCTATTGTTGGTCTACGAACATTTCATGAGCTATTAGAGATCTGTGAATGTTATAGTATATTTGTAACTCACCATGAACAATAACAATACATATTTCATGAATAAAAACAAATATTTTACTCTTTATTAATTACGAATTTTTTCTTATTACAATTCTCTTATAATGGAAAATAAAAACCTATACCTATATATGGATCCTAGAATGTTTCCATGAGTACATGGTTGACCATTGATATATAATTGATTATTCCTATTAATGTTTTTGGAAGCATAACGATTTATGAACACAAAATACATGGAAATTTTATATTTTCAGTTAACAATATTTATGAGAAAAACAAAAATGGAAAAAAACCATTAACTAGTAAATATGAAAACACACATTGAAGGGATACACAACGAAAAATTTGCAACATATTTTTTTGATTGAAAAGCCATATTAACATGAACTTGATAAATCAATTAACTAATTTAACTATTTTTTTTTTTAGAATAAAGCATATAGAGATAGAGAAAGAAAAATATGGATGTGTTCCTATATGTATTTTCTATATGTCGTATTGGATCCTTAATGATAGAGAATTATCAAACTAGATTATTTGTATGATTAATATTTAATACATTTTATCAATATCCCATGTCAAAGGTTCACCTTTAATCTTTTACATTTTCAACAACGAGATAATATAGGGTCACGATAAAAGAGATCTAGTTTTTGGTAAAGTACGACTACAACAAGATGGTTTCAAAAACTTTACATATTAGAATTAGTAGGAAAAGTGTATCTTCACTTTAGACCCTGCCCCATGGGGTCTAGAGACTATAGTAATCAATTTTATTCATTCGTATCACTAGAGGATGAAAATTGATACAAATTTCAAAATTTTAACAAAAGATTTGTTAGTCTCTCCAAATTTTATCCAATGTTTCACTGTCTTATTTTTCATTTACTTTTCATTTACTATCTGCTTGGAGAATTTTGTCCCACTAATGTCAAAAATATTTTCTCCTTAGTGTAATATCCTAGGATTCCAAACATTACCTCAATTCAAAATCATCTAAAATTGAATATTTAAATACATACATATAGGAAGGTTAAATTAACTCAAACAACCAAAATATAAATACCAGCCTAGATCCATCTTAACTCTAAATCTATCAAGCATCATGAGGGATCAAATCTCTCTAGGTTCAAGCCTTTTTTTTGAGTGCACAACTTTAGGAAAGGTTTGCACCTCAAGAGATTTTATCCCCCACACTTGATATTTATGGAGTTAAGACGGATCTAGGATGGTTTCAGTCATATACGACCAAGGAAAATCTATCAAACATATGATTAATCTTAATAATAATGTGTAAATACATCTAATATTAATATAAGAATTTTGAATATGCTAAATATGTTTGAGATTTATCTGGTTATTTTAATTCTAAATTTGCTTCATTACATTAGTTTGTTGTGATGATAAATATTGTAAAATAGCTTTAATGATGAAAAATAATGAAATAAATGTTTTGAATGCAAACTGACAATGTAATAGTGTTGAATGATAGAAAATATGAATAATAAGAATGTAGTCAATTACAAATAGTGTTCATTGTGACCATATCACACTATTTTCTTCTACTATTCTTCTTCCTGTCACCCTTGTTAATTTTTTCATCTTTTCATATCATTTGTAGGAAAAGTACAGTTGAAATCATAAACCATTTAAATTTTTAGCTCGAGTTGTTGTAGTAAACATCATACCTTGTCTCTCTTGCTCTCTAATATTAATATGTTTAACTACTATAACACAAAAATTAACGTACATTGTCAATAATGTTTTGTGTTTACACTGAAATTAATGCACACTATTAATGCAATGACTTTAAAATTAATGTAACATCATACATCCAATTACATCAAATTAGAAATCAACATATACACTGAAATCAATTCATCTAATGCAAGAAATGAAATAATATTAGGAAACAACATCTACACTAAAATCAATGCATGTAAGGCAAGTAATCAAACATAATTAGAAATCAACATCTACACTCAAATCAATGCAACTAGTGCAACTAAGAAAATAGGATTAGAAATCAAAACCTACACTGAAATTAATGCATCTAGTGCAAGTAAGAAAATAGTATTAGAAACCAACATCTACACTCAAATAAATGCATCTAGTGCAAACAATCGAATATGATTCGAAATCACCATCTACACTAAAATGAATGCATTTAGTGAAAAAAATCAAATAGGATTAGAAATAACCTACATCAAAATCAATGCATCTAGTGCAAGGAATCAAATGTAATTAGAAATTGACATCTACATTTAAATTAATGAATCTAGTGCAAGAAATCAAATAAGATTAGAAATTACCATTTACACTGAAATCAATGCATCTAGTGTAAGAAATCAAATAGGATGAGAAATCATTTACACTGAAATCAATGCCACTATTTCAAGTAAAGAAATATCATTTCAAATCAACGTCTACAGTAAAATCAATGCATATAGTGTGAGAAATCAAATAGGATTAGAAATCAACATCTACATTGAAATTAATGAATCTAGTGCAGGAAGTCTTCTGCCCTCTCTCCCCCCTCCATATATATGTATATATCCCTCCATATTTCCTTCTTTGTCTCTTTATCTCAACCCAACAAACACACGTGCTCTCTCACTCCATATCTTATCCATATATTTGTCCTTCCATCCCTATCTCCATATCTCTCTTCTTTCTCTTTACCTTCCATCTATATCGCTATCTCCATTTGTCTCTCTATATCAAACCTAAAACATACACTCTCTTTCTCCAATATATCTATCTATAACTACATCCTCCTCTCTCTCCCTCTCTATCTCTCTCTCTCTCTCTCTCTCTCTCTCTCTCTCTCTTCCCCTTCCCTCCCTCTCCCCCGCTTCTATCTCTCTTCCCTCCTATTTTCCTCTCTCTCTCTCTCTCCATATTTCTTATCACTCCCTCTCTCTCTCTCTCCACCTTTCTCTCTCTATGTATTTATTCTTACATCCGTCTCTCCCCCAATCCATATCCATCTCTCTTTCCCTAAATGTCTCCACTATCTCCCATCCTCTCTCTCTCTCTCTTCCAACTCTGTTACTATATGGCCGTATCTCTCCTTATCTCCCCCCATTCTCTCCATCTCTGATTTTTCTCTTAATCTCACCCTCAAACATAAACACTCTCTCTCTATCTCTCACTTGTCACTCCCCCCCTCTCTCCATGTCTTTATTTTTTTCCTTCCTCTCTCCCCTTACAACTCCATCTCTCTATCCCTCCCTCTCCAGCCCTCTCTCCTATCATTCCCCTCTCCCTTCCTCTCATATCTCCTTCTCTCTTTCCCAATCACTCTCTTCCTCTCTCTCAAGTCATCTCTCTCATCCTCCCTCTCTCTCCCTTTCAGTCTACCTCCCTCTGTTTCCCCCCATCTCTCTCTCTCTCTCTCTCTCTCTCTCTCTCTAATCCTCTCTCATCCCCAATCACTTTATATTTCTCTCCAAGTTTATTACTATATGCCTCCCTTTCTCCTTCCCCCTACTTCTCTGCCCCCTTGTCTCCATCTCTCCTTCTATGTCTCTTTATCACACCCATAAACTTTCACATTCTCTCTCCTATCCTCACTCTCTATATATTTTTTCTTCCCTCCCTCTCTCCCCCTCCAACTCCATCTCTTTATCCCTCTCCCTCTCCAACTCCATCTCACTCTCCCTCCCTCTCTCCTGCTCCTCTCGTTCTTCCTGTCTCTCCCTTTCTCTCCTACCTCCCTCTCTCTTCCTTCTTCTTTTTATCTCCCTCTCTCTACCATCTAGTTCTCTTTCCTGCTCCTTCCATCTCTCCTTCACTTTCTCCCACCTCCATCATTATGTCTCACTCTGCCTCTCTTACCCTTCTCTACCTCTCTCACTTTTCTCTCTCTCTCTCTCCCTTCATTCCTCCTTTCCCCTCTCGTTTATTTTATCTCCATCTCTCCCTTGTCACTCCCTCTTTTTATCCTCTTCTATCATATGTCTTTGTTCTTCCCTCCCATATATATATCTAGAGTTAATAAACATATCATGATATATTAATATATATATATTATAATATAACAAATTTAATATTTTATTAATCCAAAGCTATTAAATTTAATAATTTTAATATTATAATATATTAATATTAATATTATATTATTTTAATATTAATACTAATATATTAATATTAATATTAGGGTTAAGAATGTCTCTTTTCATGTTATGAGCAATAATTTGGTCCATAGGCTTGGGATATAATTAGATGTTGATTTTTAATCCTATTTGATATATTTTTATATATTTAACTTACCTCTTTATAATTATTTTCTATCTATTTATTTACCATACCTCTTATATAAATATGATATTTGTCCCATGGTATTTGACACATAGGCTTCACCTAAATAAAACCTCTTTTTGTAGTTTTTGTAAATATAAAGAGGAATATGGAGTAAATATAAAAATAGGTTTTATATATTTACCATACGTCTGGTTTATTAATATTTTTATTTATTTACCATAGTTGCAGAGTAAGAATAAAAAGAGGTTTTATTTATTTACCATACCTCTCATTTATCTATATTTTTATTTATTTACCGTATTTCTTTTTTGAATGTTTGTAAA
Source organism: Pinus albicaulis (assembly GCA_034641835.2). Lineage (NCBI taxonomy): Eukaryota > Viridiplantae > Streptophyta > Pinopsida > Pinales > Pinaceae > Pinus > Pinus albicaulis. The sequence goes on from CM076573.1 coordinate 272,575,812, forward strand.
CCTCTTCATATTTTAAATCTATATTGTTTATTTTTTTAAATGAGTTTTTAATTGTTTATTTATATGGTTATCTAAGCTATTGCTTAAGTGAACATTATTTATATTTATATATTTTATTTTATTTTTACCATTTATTGTGGCTGACTTTAGTGAAATTTATCAAGATAGATAAATTTACACATCTCCCCCATACTGAATTGTAGAGTGAGTATCAAAATAACAATATGAACTTATGACAAATTAGAAAAAAAAATAGTGAAACAAAAACAATATAGAATAACAATCTAAATAAAAAAATAAATATCTTATCAAATTTCCCCCTCGAATTTAAGCCCAAAAAAATAGAAATAAAACACAATCAATATGTGTGAGTATTCTTAAAAGAAATTCTGAAAAACATGTAATATTCTAAAACAAAATATTTGTTAGGATATTCGGATAGATAGGAAATAGTTAAGAATAACTTAGTCCAGTGTAGATTTAGGTAAAGTGTGTTTCATTACTATGTACATTTGTAACTTATAATCTGACGATTCACTCTCTCCTCGGTATTAACGAAACTTGATTCGTGGCTTAACAACAATTGGTCCATGATCTATATTTAAAGAGCACGGAGGGTCATTTGTTCGGTAACTTGTTATGAGAGAAACATATGTAACTTTTCTTTTTATATTAATAAATTGTCTGAAGTGGGCACGTTGGCTCAGGTTGTGGAATATTTCCCTCTTCAAGGGTTTTCACCATGTGCTAATATTGGTGTACTGATTTGTGATCTGTTTTTCACTGGTGACCTTTGGTTTTTGGTCTACGAATCTTACCCTACAAATTCCTACATGATATCGAAGCTATTTTGAGGGTTGCATCTATTGTTGATCCAAATCCGAAGCTGCTTTGACTGCATGTGATTTTCATTTTCTAGATATAATATTTATGCATATTTTCGGGCTTGGAGAGCTTCTTTATTATGTCTGGAGCGTATGTTACTATGACGAACCACTTTCATTTCATGTGAAAAGGTATCTGGTTGCCCAAGTTATGAAAATTTAGATCTAGAGGTATAAAATATCTATTTTGCAGTTATATTTGTTAATAGTTCTGCTTATTTCAGTTCCCTCTATTTATTTCAGTTTTTAGGTTTTATTTATTTGTCGAATCTATGCCCTCTTCCCTATGTATTCTCTTTTCTCTCTGCTATATGCGATCTCAGAAAATCAGAAATAGGAAGAAGGGATTTTTTTTTCTACGTATGCTCTTTCCCCACGTCTTTTTTCGATCTTCGAAAATAAAAAATAATGAAAAATAGATAGTTTCTGGTAAGGGTAATCGAAATTTTAGCATTCTATTGTAAGGCTTGCATTTCATTTTTTTTTTGCTCAGTTTTTTTGTGTTTTTTGTGCAGGAAAAAGCACGCACACCGAAGACTAAAAAAACACTTCCTCCTTTCAAACAATTACAGAATCCTTTTACTCTCTCACTTGGTGAGAAGTTAGTTTATGAGAATAAAGGTCTTGGGTTCAAGTCTCTTTCTCAAGCTTCTATTTTAAAAAAAAATTTTGTTAAAGGGGCGGGAATTTTTTTTTTTAAATTTTAACTTCATCATGAAATTTCAAACCATTCCCGTAACTATTCGGCATCTAGAACTTAGTTTTTTCAAAAAGGCATAAATTCTTCATCTGTAAATCATTTTTCAAGTTGGTTTCTTTGAATCAGCCTGATTTTTCGAGATCTTTCCATTGGAGTATTTAGTTTCATCTTTTTTCAGCTTCAGGTTTTAAAAAAAATGGAAATTGCATGTCCGATTATTATTGACAACACCAATTATTTGCAATGGCTACCTAACATGGTAGATATACTTAGAAGTAAAGGGATTTATACAATAGCCATAGGACAAAAAGCTAAACCTTTTGATGATGATAAAGTTTCTAAATGGGAAAATAAACAAGATCAAGCATGAGGGTTGATAGCAATGTCCATTGCTCAAGATCTTCAATTTCATATCCTTGAAATTTGACACCCCTGATGAAGCCCTGAAAAAGCTAAATACTTTTTTTGGCATTAAAAATCAAATCAGGGCCCACCAGCTTGAAAATGAGTTGCTTACTTTGGACCCCAATAATTCTCCTCCATTGAAGATTTTTTGTCCAAATTCAAGACCCTTAGACTTCTTTGAGAAGGTTGTAAGGTTAAAAAGGACGATTGTAGCCTCATCTATTCCATTCTTGATAAAATTGGCCCTGCATACTCTGTATTTGTTTACACCTTCCATTCCACTCGAGAAGCCATCATTTATTCAGGAATTGCCTACAAGAACCCCTCTTTTGATGCCTTTTGTGATTCTTTGATAATAGAACAAGAAAAAGAATTACACCATGGCCTTATCACTTCTGGAAACACTTCTAATGAAGCCTTAGTAGCCCAACAACAACCATATTAAAATAAACCCAAGAAGGAGTATCCTAAAAAGTATGGTCATAAATTAAGCAAGGGTCCTAAGCAATTTCAGCCGTAAACTAAAAAAGAAACTCACCAAAATGATAAGGCAAATAAAAAAAGGGAAGAAGACATATAGACATTGCAAATTTTGTACTCATGATAGCAATATAGAGTCCAATTATTTTAAGAAGATGGAAGCCTTAGAAGAAACAATGAAGAATCACAACACCAATTTGGAGAACTCTTCACCTTCACCTTCAAGAATGGCACTTTCTACTTGTTGTTGTCAAGCATCAAGATCTGGTTATGCATTAAATGTATCCTCTTCTTCTCATTATCATGAGTGGCTCATTGATTCTGGAGCTTCTTACCACATGGCCAAAAATAAAGTTATGTTTTCTTCTTTAAATGATTGTAACACCAAACATATTTATGTTGTTGATGATAGATCTCTTAGTGTTGTAGGATTTGGAACCATTCATATAGATAATGGTCAATTTAATCATGTACTATGTGTTCCTACCTTGTCATGCAACCTTCTATCTATTTATCAGATAAATCATTCAGGTGAAGGGAAAATTTTAGAATTCTCACCTCATGATGTTGTAATTAAGGACCTCAAAAATACTAGACATATTTTAGCTACTCGCATTGTTGATGATTCCATAAGCTTCTATAAGTTTGACAACTTTGGGTCATCATGTCTTCCCTCCATTTTTGTTTCTCATAATGATGATGTCAAAAAACTTTGGTATGGGTGATTTGGCCGCTTAAACTATCGCTCTCTTCAAACTTTATGTGAAGAAAATATGGTGGTAGTTCTCCCTATGGTATCTTTCGAAGATGGTGTTTGCTCCGGGTGTGTATTCGGAAAAAATCATTAGGATTTTTTTGAAAAACGTGCCTCTTGGCACAATTCAGCCCCTTTGCAACATGTGCACAGTGATTTATGTCATCCACTTCCTGTTGTTTCTTTCTCTGGTTGCAAGTACTGCTTAACATTCATTGATGATTTTTCCAAACGCACTTGGGTATACTTCTTAAAACTCAAGAGTAAAGTGTTTAACATGTTCTTGGCCTTCAAGGCCTTTATTTAGAAACAATCTGGACATCAAATTCTTAAGTTAAGATCAGAAAATGGAGGAGAATATGTTAACAAAACATTTATCAACCTCTACACTAAGCATGGCATTCAATTGAAACATACCGTTCCATATACTCTAGAAAAAAATGGTGTAGCTGAAAGGAAGAATTGCACCGTAAAATAAAGGGCTAATTGTATGTTTCAGTCTAAAGGACTTGTCTCAATTTTTGGTCAGAAGAAATTAACTGTGCAAATTACATAGTAAATCACACTCCTACTAAGGTTTTGAAGAATATAACTCCAGAAGAAGCTTGGAGCTCAATCAAACCAGATGTAAGTCACTTTCATGTTTTTGGAAGTGATGTTTGGGCCCATATTCTAGATGCGAAACATAAAGCCTTAGAACCTAAGCGTGAAAAATTCATTTTTGTTGGATATTCTGAAGATGTCAAAGGATATAAAATTATTCAGCCAAAATCCAAAAATATAATCATTAGAAGAGATGTAAAATTTGATGAAAGTATATCAGCTTGTGAGCCTAGTTTAGTGGGTGTGCCACCTTTGGCCTACGAGCCTGATTCGAGATATGTGCCACCTCTCTCTCTCTCTTCTACTTTTAATAGCATTCCTTCTAGTTCAGATGATGACAGTGAGGATTACAATCCTCCTCCATCTCTTGAAATTATTCCTTTTACTCCACAACTTCCAAGATCGGTCCACTCTACTCGGGATGTAGCAGGTTCTCTTGCTGGTGACCCTACAGATCGATGACATACACATTCTCAGTTCCAAAGACACTCTTCCTTATTGGCTCAAGTTCCAGAAAATCCTAATCCAGAGACCTTTGAAGAAGCTTTTGGTCATCCACATTGGGATGAAGCTATGAATGAAGAATATAATTCCTTATTGGTGACTAATACTTGGGATCTTGTTCCTCTTCCAAAATCAATAAAACTTGTGAGATGTAGATGGGTTTACAAAACAAGGTTTGGACCCGATAGAAAAGTGGATAGAAATAAAGATCATCTTGTTAATAAAGGCTTTTCACAAGTTGAAGGCATTGACTATACTGAAACCTTCTCCCCTTTTTCCAAAATGAATTCTATCTACCTTGTTCATTCCCTTGTTGCCTCCTTTAAATGGGAATTCCATCAGATGGATGTTAAATCTGCTTTCTTACATGGAGATTTACATGAAGAAATCTACATGGAACAACCCCCTAGCTTTATCAAAAATGAGTCTAGCCTTGTTTCTCGCCTTAGGAAATATATCTATGGTATCAAACAAGCTTCTCGGGTTTGGTACACAAAAATGAATATATTTCTATTAGATAATGGTTTTTATAGGTGTTATTCTAACAACACTCTCTACAACAAGAAATTGGGCAAGTCCTTCACCATCCTTATTCCTTATTTTGATGATCTAATCCTTATTGGTAGTGATCCCAACCATATAAATCATCTGAATTCTAGCCTAAAAAATAAGTTTGAAATGATAGACTTGGGACACTTGCATTATTTCCTTGGTCTTCAAGTTTTGCAATCCAAAGAAGGTACTACCCTCTCTCAATCCAGGTATGCCTGTGATCTTATACACCACTTTCACATGGAGGACTGTAAGCTAACCCATTCTCCCTTTCAGTCTAGAGTCAAGCTTTCAGTCACTTGTACTACCCCTGAAGTTGATGCTACCTTATACCATCAACTTGTTGGTAAATGTTTGTGTCTAGCCCATACTCGTCCTGACCTTTCCTATGCCATTGGTCTTATTGCTATGTTTATGCACCAACCTCATGAAAGTCATTGGAAAGCAGCTAAAAGAATACTTTGATATATTCGAGGTACAGTTCAGTTTAGGATTCATTAGAGTGCAGGAGCATCTCTGCTGTTGATTAGTTTCACTGATTCTGATTAGGCTAGTGACCCTAATGATCAAAATTCTACTGTAGGATATATATTCACTCTTGGTTCGGGACCTATTACATTTTATTGTAATAAAAAAAATTCCATCTCTCTTTCTTCAGCAAAAGAAAAGTATCGCGGTGTAGTTGAAGCCAGTAAGGAAGCCATGTGGCTTTGTCAGATCCTGTCCGAATTTGGTCTTCATCAGCAACATCAAACTACACTTTGGTGTGATAATCAGAGTGCCATTAAGATATGTAAGGATCTAGTTCATCATCAGTGTACGAAACACATTGAAATCCACATAAAATTCATCAGAAAGCTCATTCATGATCATGTTCTTGAAAGTGCAGTATTGTCCAGCCAATGATCAAGTAGCCGATATCTTTACAAAGGCTCTCACAGAAGCGATGTTTACCAAACTCCGATCCATGATTCGCGTTCAGAAAAGTTATCATTAAGGGGGGATAGGCTCCAATGCCCCCTTCCTTCTCCTATTGTGTCACCTTTTTAAATCCTTCAATCCTCTCTCAATTTTTTCTTAACGGGGGATGTTAAGATATTTCGACACATAGGAAATAGGCTCCTTTTTTGTCACCTTTGTAAACCCTTCAATCCTATCCTAACTTGTTCTTAAGGGGGGATGTTAGGATATTCTGACACATAGGAAATAGTTAAGAATAAGTTAATCTAGTGTAGAGTTAGGTAAAGTGTTTTTCTTTACTATTTACATTTGTAACTTATAATCCGAGGGTCACGATTTGTAGTGATCTGACAATTCACTCTCTCCTCGGTATTACTGACACTTGATCTATGGCTCAGCACCCAATTGGTCCATGATCTCTATTTAAAGAGCATGGAGGGTCATTTTTTTTGGTAACCGTTTATGAGAGAAACATATGTAACTTTTATTTTTATATTAATAAAATGCCTGAAGTCGTTGCGTTGGCTCAGGTCGTGGATTTTTTCCCTCTTCGAGGGTTTTAACCAAGTGATAATACTGGTATACTAATTTGTGATTTTTTTGTGAGTGGTGACCTTTGGGTTTTGATCTACGGAACTTACCCTGTAAATTCCTACAATATTGAATTTTCAGGATTCTTTAAGAAAGCACTCCCTCTATTTTTTTATTAGAGAAATCACAAGTTTGGTATACTAGGCACATCAATATGCTAACTTTTTGGATGCATTGAGATAAATCCATATTGAAGACTTCACAATGGAAAACCTCAACAAAGATTTAATTCCTCAGATTTGAACATTTATTTCTACTTAATATTAATATAATGTTGTGTTAGGTCAATGTAGCATACAAGTGCTCTTAAGTATCATGAGCAATTGCCAAGGTCTGAATATTTATTTCTAATTTATATTATTACAATGTATGTATGTTTTTTTAGGTAAATGTATCATATAAATTCTTTTAAGTATTATTAACTAAGGAATTTTTTTTCTGATTTTAATTCTTCGATACAACTTTAAGTAAGTTTGTTATTTTTCATTGTTTAAAATAAATTTTGAATGTATAAATAGATTAAAAAATATGAAAATCCCCTAGAGAATTCATATTGTATAAATTAAGCTACTTAAACTTGAGTTTTTAAAATATCTGTCGAATTTTGGTCAAAATTAACAAAAATTGCATTGAAAATGGTTATTTTCCCTATAAGCCAATTAAAAATATATAATTTAAATATTTAAAAAAAATTCATATAATTCAATTTTTCTATATTTTCAAAAAGCTTTGTTTGCTGAAGCCACAAATTCGTCCCAACAAAAGCTTTGGTAAAAAAAAAAAAATCAAAAAATTAGATTTCTGGAGTGATTGAATCATTTTTTAAAGGTGGAATGGATTCAAAACCATCAAGAACCATGGGATCACCCAAAATACTGAACTTCGACAATTCTAACCCATATCTTCAAATATTTCGACCATATTGATCATAATCTTGCGAAAATATCCATTATTTTCTGAGCTAATATGTAAATTTTTTAAACTGAACTTTTTCAAAATGCATATTAAATTTTTTTCATTGAATTTAATTCAAGTAAAATAATATATACATAATAAATTAAAAAAAAAATCAGCATTAAAGAAATAATTAGTGCCGCAACAACCCAGGAAAATTAGAAGACTTGGGATTTAGCTCTCGAGGACGTCTCTTAGAAGTGGCGAATGATGCATCGGTTTCCTTTTCTAGTGGGTTAATGCAGCAAAGGTACACCAATACATTACTCAATATCCATAGGAACTTGTACAAAATGAGTTGGTTATAGCGACTACATGTTTATATAATGACTTTAGATAGTAGTCTAACGAGGTCACATTTTGTTTTTCAAATTGTGGAATATTTTATATGATTTTAACAAAAAAAATTCAAAAGTTTTGGGAAATAAGAATTATAGTTGCTAAGTTTCAAGATTTTGAATTTTGTGTGTTTAAATATTTTTTGTGGTGCTAAATCCATACTTTCATAATAAGATTTTTAAAGTAAAAAATTAGCCAATTTAGCATAAAAAATAGTTGTAGCAAAATTATCGCAGTAGAAAAACGTGTTAGTTTACTATTTATTCCAAACACCAATATATAACTAGAAATTTCCTCTAAAAATAAAAATATACATCGAAGGAATTGAAGATTCCTATGATGTTTCTTCAAAAATGTTACAGCAAAGGAAAGATAATAGTGTAAGGTTGGAGAATGGAGGGGAGGAAATGTGTTCATGTTTGCAATAGTCTCACACTTATGTTGATGTTTCTCTAACATATGTTGCTCGATCAACCTGTCTAAATCATTTTTTCCCCATAATTTGACTATGTAAAAATCTTATATACATTTAATATTCAAGCTATAACATGCAAGGTAATGAGAAGAAACATTACCATAGGTCCTCATGGGCACTAGCACACAAAAAGTTTAATTGCATAGAGGGAATGACTTAAGTTAGCGTGTGTTGAAAATGATATTAAATAAAGAGCATCTTTCACTGGAGTGACCTTCAGATTCCAGGATATTCTGAGCTCAACATAAAGAAGGGTGTTTGTTTTAGAATTTTAGCTATATCCTTTTAAAAAAATCAAATTAATTTGGAGCAACTAATTCCAATTTTAAATTTAAATTTAAATTTTTTAAAGCAAAGATTTGTTGGAACTACAAATTTATGTTGTGTATTTTACACAATCCAAGTGTTCATGTAAACTTTCCAGGCATTGTATCCATTTATGCATTTAAAAACACACATTCAAAAATGAAAAGTCACACATTCCATATGCATAAATACAACCAATATAGATCTATTTTGAAGAGGATTAAATATCTTGAGGTGCATAATTGTTTTGAAGTTTTTCACTCTAAAAGAGGTCCCATACGTTATATTTAGCCTTGTGGATGTTAAATTTTTCTTTCTTTCTTTCTAATATTTCCAAAATTATATAGGTTCCCTTTGCACAGTTTGTGTGGGTCCCACAATAACGAGTGATCATGTAAGTTAACCATAGTTAAGGAGCCTTTATGACAAGGATGGCCATTCCTAAACAAAAAAAATACCAAATAATGTCTCACTTTGAATACGATTTAAGGTGTGACTTTGTCATAATTAGTTAAAACAATTTTGTGTGGGAGTTACCTTAAGAATCTCCAAAGCCAGAATTTCTATATGAACTGGATCAAAAATTTAGATATTTTATGTTATATAAAAGAATGGTTAGGTTATGATCTAGATGTAAATTGGTCGAAAATATCAAAATTAAGCCCATTTAAATTTTCAATTAAACATTTTATATCATTCTGCATTAAAAAAATACCTTAAAAACCTACATCAAATCTTTAAAAGTACATCATTTAATGTAAATATTATCATACCTGTTATTGCTAGCATTAAGCATAATGTAATACGCCATGGAGAAATTGAATTTCTTAAAAAGAAATTAATTTAAGGTGTCCATTCCCCACTACATCATAGGTATCTTGGATTTTGAACATGAATCTCCATAACCACATCCTAAAAATGAATATATTTCGTTTTTGTTTATGATATATAAATAAGTATTCTATTGCACATTACACTTACCAAAATCAATGTATGTAGGGCCTGTTACACCATTTTTTGGTTATCTAACATGTTACTATTAGATGGACCTAAGTACACTGTATAAGACCAATTTTACCCTAAGTAAAATTTCTTTCACTATGAAAAATAACTTAGTAAATCACATTTATTAAGTTGTTTATGGTCTAAACAGGAAACCCCATAAGGAAATATTAAATAAATATACATTTGTTTGATTTTTATTAGGGAATAATTAGTTAAAAAACAGTTTAATTAATATTGATGGTCATATTTAACCGAAAACAGGAAAAATAGTTAGATAAATTATTATTTATCTTATTATTTTCTAGGAATAATTATTTAAAAATTATTTAAATAATATTCCATGTTAAAATTGACTAAATCATTCATAAAAAATTAAATAAATCATTATTTATTTTATTATTATTAAACCACATCCTTAAAATAATAAATAAATCATTTATTTATTTATTATTTACAAATAAAGGGATTTTACCCAAGTCAAATTATTTTTCCCTCCAACAAATATAATAAAATATTCCATAAAATTTGGATCTTGATTTGGTTAATAATATTTTAATTATGCACCAATATCTAGACTAACTCAATATTTTTTTATAAATAGAAGGGTTTTTCCATTTACTCACTACCTTTTGTTGCCTAAATATCACTCTGGATCTATACTATTGGTCTGACTTTGATCCACCATCATTGTCATATTTTGCTACCATTTTTCTTGTGAGCTCCCTTTGAGTTCCATTTTATCTGGGTTTTCTACACCATCAAGAGAGAGGGGTTTTAGATCTGAAGTGCTGAGGACTTACAAGAACCTATCCCATTGATAAGGACTGGTAACATCATTATATGTTCTCCTCCCAGGTGCCATAAATATAAAATTCTTTAAACATATTATTGTCTTGTCTATTGGATGCATGGAGAAACTCTTGTTTTTATTTACTACGTACTGCCTTTTGATGCATAGATCTAGATTTTGTAGCATTTATCTTGGTCAAATAATTGCAGATCTAAAGATATTGGAAACCATATTTTTTGTTAGGGATGTTTGTTAAGCATTGCTAAAGTGAGCCTTTTTCGTACACTTGCGATTAAGATTCATACTAGAAACTAGAGACTGCACGCGGGTTTACGATTACGACCTCTATCTTTTTTGAGATCCCTGCATATCTAGCTGCTTCAAACCCTAGGATTCATCTTCAACTTCTTATTTTCATTTTATTGATGTTTTTTTTAACCTATAAAACCTTAAAACATGAAAAATTCTAACTTCTGTGTGTTTTCGGACCTATTGCACAAATGACAGAGAATAGCTGCAGCTGAGACAACACATTATTCTTAAACCTACTCCTGAGAGTGTGGGAAGTGTAAGTTGCAATTTTTGGGCCAAAACCTGCGACCTGAACCTCTAGGGCATAGAAAACATGCCAAAACCTGCGACCTCTATAGAAATCAGGTTAGAAACTACGACCTGGACTTTTTGTGAGAGTTTTTCTGAAAGTTTTCTGGGTTTGTCTAAGCCTCTGTTGAAGGTAATATGACCTCTGTCTCTACCTATTTTGGACTTGTACTTATTATGTTTTACTCAAAAAGGTGGGAACATATCCCCCTAGGGCTTCAGTACCCTCCACGTTTTGTGGAAGAGTTTTAGCTGCTACTGGGTGTCTGAAATTTCAGAGTGTTCAACCATTTTTTCCGATCTGATACCTTACCTTTAGATCCAATTCATATTGGCCATTTATACATCGAAATCACCTTCTTTTATTTTTGTTTGGGTTTTCCTCTAGGGTCCCCTTCGCTTCCCTCCAGGTTATAGCCTTTCGCCACCTCATTTACAACATTTTTTTCCTCTAATTTTTTGTTGTTTATCTGCACCTATATCTAGCAGATCTGACCTTTAGATCATTGTCCCTCCCGACTTTAGATCTATTGGCTATTTTGGTGTGTTTTGACTATATTTTTTCTCACCTACGGGCTACTTGTTGAGAGACCCGCCTCCTTGGGTTTAGATTATTGCATTAATAGCTGTTTATTTTTTCGTTATTTCAGTTTCATATACTGTTTTTTGCAAGTTTATTTACAATTATACAACACGCTTTTTATTTTTCTCTACAAATGCCTGGGTTTAAAAATTAAAATTTACACACTTAACACACACACCCTAAGTGAAGAAGAGCTTGGTTAACACCACCAAAAAAATACTTCAAACATTGAAATCGATTGATCCTGCACCTCTCCGCCCTTTTTCCGACATTGTAATCAGTTGATCCTACACCTCTTCACCCTTGTTGGTCTCTCTTCCCTTTGTGCTATGTTTTTGCCTTCACCATTGTGCCACCAAGGCATTTATCCTGGAGACTTCTTGGCCTTCAGCCTCCATTTTCGGTAGGAATACTTACTCCTCCGCGTAGGATTTGAGTTAGTCCTCCACCTAGTCTACACTCTATCTCGTCTTCTAGTTCATTGTGTTCCCCTTCTGGTTTTTCCCCCGATTCACCCCCTGTCACCTTAACCATATCTATTTCAGGACCTAACGCTAGTGGTAGCCCTGGCCCTAATGCTGGGAATACCACTAGTGGGACTGCAACATGAACTACCCTGGCTGCTCCCTTTCTCCCCTATATGGCAGGCCTCAGTCTTCCCAATTTTAAACAGTTGATCAATGACCCTATAAAGCATGATGCTAGTTGGCCTACTATGCCAACCAATCTCCCTTGCGACATTCCCAAGTTTGAAGGTCTTGCTAGAGAAGATCCTACAAATCATGTTCGATCTTTCAACATGTGTTATTCATCTATCTCAATTACCGATGACTCTGTCCATCTTCAGTTGTTCCAATGTATGCTTACTGGCAAAGCTTCTAAGTGGTATGTTGATCAGACCTCATCCTCTCATACCACCCTTGCGACTCTTGCCCAGGATTTTCTGTCTTTTCTCTAGCTTCCCCTTCGTTATGACACTGGTACCGAACTTTTGACTTATTTCCGTCAATCTTCTATGACCCGCCTATCTGATCATGTCCAGGAACAACGGAGAAGAAAGAGCCTATGTCGAGCCCCTACCTTCGAAGAACATGTCTACATGGACTATTTCCTTAGATCTCTTTTACCTACTATAGGAAAAGATGTCACATTGCATTTCCCTCAAACCAAGGAAGTTGCGCTCCAAATTACTTTAAAATATGACCCGATCTACGCTCAGTCGGGTTATGTTTATATTGTTTTACCTGATCTTCCTAGACCCAGTGGTTCGAATGCATTGTGGGCATCTCATGCCACCGACGGTATCGTTGGAGCTTTCTCTCATCCATATGCTCAACCACCCATGGGCTATGGTTTCCCTCAAGGGGGGGAAGGGGGGGGGGGGGCAGCACCCCCTGCACTTTTCCCCCTCCCGGTAGCATGTATCCAAGATATGGAACGCCTTGTATTTTTTTCCAACCTCCTTTTTACCACAATGTTACCCAACCTTCTTATTATCCGTATCCGTAGCCTGGTGCTCCAACTCCTCAAGAGTTAGCACCTCCGCCTCCCTTGCCTTCTCAACCCCCGCAACAATAGCCACCAGCCCCTCAGGGGTAGGTATATGCACAACATGATGTGACTAATCCTCCTCCTTCAAAAAAGAAGAGGAAACGCACTCAAAATCATTGTGCCCCTAGTAATCCTGGACCGAATCCTCAAAATAATACACTTAACACTGCTAACCAGGAACAGGGCACTCCGCCCAAGCAGGACAAACATCTTTGCACAAACAAGCCTTGTTCTTTTTGTGGCTTTTATGGTCATTACATGTACAATTTTCCTCTTTTACCATAGATGCGGCAAATGTTGGAGTCTCAAGGAGCATTGCGAGGACAAAAAACCTCCCCTTCCATCCCTCCTAATGTTGTGCCTAGTCAATTGGCTATGTTTACTAATCCTTTCCATCAGCAAGGATTTGTGGCTACCCAACCACCTGAAGGTCAGGCGGCCACACAACCTCCTCCATTTGGTACCTCTGATTACCAGATTCTCAAGATTAACTCTGACCAACCTATTATGACTGACCTCAACCTTCAAACTCGGTCCCATCAGTACAACAAGCCTCCCAATACATCTGTCCTCGAGTCCCCTTCTTCATGTTCTACAGAGCCTCTTTCAACAGCTAATGGTCCTTTGTAGATCCCTTAGCCTAAGGCAGAGGTTCATACCAAGACCCTTAAGGGAATATTACGCTGAAATGCTACTTTTGGCAAGGCTACCGATTTGTATAGTATAGTAGCTGATTTGGAGAAATCTCCTACAGCCATCTCCATGCTGGAACTCCTCCAGTCATGCCCTTCATAACCAAAATCTCTACTATCAGCCATCAGCGTTGTAGATATTTCAAATGATCGATTTATCACCTTTAATGTTGAGCGGTCAGAACAACCTCCTCTTCCTGCTTCTGTTGCCTTCCAAATCCCAGTCAAGATCTGGAATGCCAACAATTCCCGTTGTATCATTTATGAGGGGGCATCCACCTGTGTGATGTCCGCTTTGGTTTGGAAGCAAATCCGATCGCCTAAATTTTCCCCTTCCATGATCAGTCTCTAAGCGTGGGATGGCCATGCCTCCTAGCCTATTGGCTTGTTCCGCAATTGTCCTATTACTCTTGTGGGCAAGACTGTTTGCATTGACGTGGAAGTCATTGATGCCCCCTTAGATTACAACATTCTATTATGTCATAGCTACACCTACGTGATGTCTACTGTACCATCTGCGGTTCACCACAAGTTGTCCTTTCCCCATAATGGAAAGATAGTCACCATTAACCAGTTGACATATTACGAATCGAAGTCTCACACCTCCCATGAGTCCATCATATTTTTGATGGCCAATAAGAAAACTGTCGATCCCTTGACCAGTGTCTCACCAGGAGTCTAGAAAGACTCCTCTTTTCTTGGTACATTCCCTGATCTCCCTCCTCCTATCTATGATCCTATATCATCAAATGTTTGCATGATGCAATCATCTCAAGCTTCCTTCAAACGGCCCACTTCAGCTATTCATTAGCCTCGCCCTCCACAACCTACTCCTAGCCCTCCGATTCAGCCTTCTGGACCTCCTCCTCCTGTACCTTCACCTACAGCTGTTATCCATGAGCCTCTCTACCCTCTTGGAATAGTTCCTCCAGGCCTTAACCATCTCATATATGTCCTTCTTGGCCATTACCCCTATGGTCAGATACAATTCCTGGCTCCCCCTCTTGGAGTGTTGTCGGTACCTATCATGGCTTCCCTATCTCTTCCCAACCTAACCCTATAGATTCCCATTTGGTACCTTGATCCCCCAGTCGCTACCCCACCTGGTCAACCCAAATATTTTATTTCTTTAACCCCGGTTCAACCGGTCCCCATGACTTCTCCCACTGCTACAGTGCCTCAGCCACCTCAACAGGAACCTTCTCCTGTTGCGACAGATTCAGATAAAAAGGGCAAAGCTCAAAAGAGGGCTTCAAAATACAAGGCTAGCCCAACTGACCATACTCCTCTTACCCCTCCAAAACTTTATGCTTTTTTTGATGTCTGCTTCGATTTGGAAGTAACTCGGATCACCTGAGTTGGCCCGTTCCATGATCACTATCTAAGCATGGGATGGCCACGCCTCATAGCCCATTCGCATGTTCCACAACTGTCTTATTAATTTTGCGGGCAAGACTATTTGTGTTGATGTAGAAGTCATTGACACTCCCTTAGATTACAACATTTTATTGTGTCGTAGCTACACCTATGCGATGTCTACTGTACCATCTATGGTTCACCGCAATATCTCCTTTCCTCATAATGGAAATATAGTCACCATTGAACAGTTGATATATTATGAACCGAAGTCTCAGACCTCCCCTGGGTCCATCATATCTTCGGTGGCCAATAAGAAAACCATCGATCCCTTGACCAATATCCCTGGTCTTCCTCGTCTTGTCTATGATCCTATCTTATTGAATGTTTGCATGATACAAGCTTCTCGTCTGGTCTTCCTCGTCTTGTCTATGATCCTATCTTATTGAATGTCTCAAGCTTCTCTCAAATGGTCTGCTTCATCTAATCAGTAGCCTTGCCCTCTGCAACCTACTCCTAGCCATTTGATTCAGCCTTATCGACCTCCTCCTCCTGACCCTTCACGTACAGCTGGTATCCGTGAGCTTCTCTACCCTCCTGGAATGGTTCCTCCAGGCCTTAACCATCTCAGAGCTGTCCCTCTTGGCCATTACCCCTTCAATCAGATACTGGTCCTAACTCCCCCTCCTGGAGTGTTCTTGGTACCTATCATGGCTACCTTATCTCTTCCCCACCTGACCCTGGGGATTTCAGTCTGGTACCTTGATCCCCCAGCCGCTACTTTTCCTACTCAACCCAAACCTTATGTTTCTTTAACCCCGGTTCAGCTAGTCCCCATGACTTCTCCCGTTGCTACAGTGGCTCAACCACCTCAACAGGAACCTTCTCCTGTTGCGACAACTTTGGGTAAAAAGGGAAAATCTCAAAAGAGGGCATCAAAATACAAGGCTAGCGAAACTGACCCTACTCCTCCTTTACCTCCAAAGCCTTGTGCTTTGTGTGATGTCATTGGTCATGCCATCCGTACTTGTCCTTAGTTTCTTGGTATCAAGCCCATGGTTAATGTCATGTTCCTTGAGTCTACGGTCCCGGAAACCTCCATAGCCAAGAACCCCAAGACTATTCACACAAACCACCACTATGTTTGTGTGATATTCACGGCCCTTATACTCACCTTTGTCCATGCCTCGAGGACTTCTGCACCTCTCTAGCGGTAGTTAGCCAATTTGAGGCCAAGGGCAACGTGTCCACCACTCCCTTATGTGTGCATTTTTCTTCAACATAACTAGAGGACACATCCACTCCCATTGACATTCCACCTCTATATTTTGAAATGACATAGTTTTCGGCCACTATGCACTACCTCTCATCATCTATGATATCCTCAATGGAAGACTCCCCTAGGCTTTCTCCTTCTATTTCACCCGACCTCCCTTCAACGATCACCTTGGGCTCAACATCAGTGGATCCTTCATCTACTTGTTCTTTCGTCACCCTCCATGATGATGCGCATGTGAACTTCTCTTCTCATGATGATGAGTCAGGTAGCTTCGCCATGTCAGGTGGTATTTTTTCCACCAGTCACCCCATCTTCTATTGCGATGACGACATTATGGAAGCACTTACATTGAACCCATGCATTCAAACCACATACACCTTGTGGACATTACATTGACACCCAATGTTTGGGCAAGGGGGCACCCATATTTGAGATGCCAGGATAATCAATTCTCCGCAACTCTCCTAGTGCATCTGGTCATGTCGACTCTAGTACCATCCTTCCTCCCTATTTAGAGGAACGTCTAGAGTCTAATATCACTTTAGATCACTCTAGGAATGATACCCCTTATTATTCCTTCATCTTATGTCAACAACCAAGTCCCTTCGACATTGTTGTTGACCAACCTATGGGTTTTCTAGGAGAGCACCAGTTCACTATCTCCAAATCCACCCTTTGGGATAGTGACACCATGAATGCCAATTTATAAAATTACTCCATTTGCTTCATATATGCAGTACAAAAATAGATTGGTAATTCTCCATTCCCTTTCTCAAACTTCATAACCATAACGAAAACAAATGGGACACCGTATCATAAAAATGTGCTTAGATTCCCCCTTTCTAAATACATTTTGGCATGACCATAACATTCTTGGGGGTACCTATGTTCCTTTACCATAAAAATACCATCTCTTAGCCAAAAATAACACTGAAACCCCCTTTCTCTAACAAGTCACACTTTTCAGGTCATTTCCTGGGACAGGTTGCAATTTTCTACCTAGTACCTACAACCCAGGTCGCAAAACAGACCCCAAAAAGTGTGACCTGGCATCTTGATGAGCTCTAGGTGCCTAAACTAAAATTTTGATCCCCTTAAATGAAAGAGTAGGGTTAGGCCTCTTACCTAAAACTGACGGATCTTGATTCCAATGGTCAGTTTGTCAGCTACGATCGCCGCAAGATTTAGGGCCTTCTCTCCTCTCTACATTCACCATATCTACACTTGCAAATGAGTGAATTTGGAGGGAAAATTCCTTATTAAAGGAGAAACCTGTGATTTTTCTTTTTCCTGATGTTGAAAAACTATAGCTCAGTTTGAAAAACCGTCTGTACCTTTGGAAAGCTCTCATTGAGCTCTGAAATGGGTATCTATTACTTTTTTGTGATTTGATACTTCAGTAGGACACATTTTTTTCAAGAAGCATCACTTCGCCACTCCTGAAAATCGAATTTCTTCACTTGAAACAATTGTACTTGGGGCACCACTTTGCCTCCATACTTGTCCATGCTTGTGTCAACTTTCGTCATGAGTAACCATCTTGTACTCATTTTTTTATGGTCCCCATTCAACCTTTTCTATGTGGCAGCATCATCGAGTCGCCCATGTTTAGTGCATTTGAGTTGAGTCATCATCACATTAATGGAGTCTATTCTGAGCCCCTTTGTATCCATTATAGTACTCCATCCTTCATTACTTGTTTCCTCTCTCATGTCGCACATTATGGCCTTCAGTCCTACTGTCCCCTATCTATTATGATATTAGGTTAGTCGCTGCCAGGTCATCCATGCCCTCTATGCTCTAACAAGGGAAGTTGTCCATCCGCTACTCAGTACCCCCCATTTCATCATCATCCCTGGTACCAGTCTATCAGTTGCTCCACTATTTTCTCTCATGGCTTAGTTGATGACCCTTTATTGCCTCACCTATGGCAGACCTCCTTCTGTCGATATTATATCATTAATTTGAGAAGACAGGTCTAGAGGGCGGTGTACCTTGGTTCTAGCCTCCACTCTTTTTCGATGCCTCGGATCAGGAAAAAGGACTCCTTATTTCCCTTTGAATTGATTTTCTCTTAGCTCCAGCTCCTTTCAGCATGATCGAGATCCGTATACTTGATGTTTCACTGATGGAGTAGATGATATCGGTGATTCCTATGTATGTGTGAGATGTTCTCAGACCTCATGAGGGGTTGGCCATTCAGGTAGCCCCCCACATGCCTGGCTGACCTCTTCATTACAGCCTTTGATGTAGCTCCATATATTTTATGATTTCAGCCTTAGCTGATTGCAACACCTTTTAGTTCGCATGTATCAGTCAGATTTTCAGAGCCCTTTCATGTTTACAGGGGCACTTTGGTTGTACTTATATATCATGTGCTTAGATATTATTGTGTAATTCTTGAATATTATCCCAGGCACAATATGTATGTGGGATTCCTTATCATGTTTTTACCTAGCTCATGTTTATGCCAACATGTACTATATTGTTTAGTCCCTTGTTTACTGGACGTATTATTCTTTGTACTTTGTCTCGCCAGGCATAGCTATGCCTCCCCTACTGCCTATAGCACAGGTACTCACTCATAAAAGAGAATTGGCGCACCTGTAAGTCTCACCTCCTCAAGGTCTAGTGCTCTAGCACTTTGGTCTACCTTATATTTCTCTCTCTCTGACTTCCCCTTCAGTGTCTACTGATTGATTTATTACAATGTACTTCGGTCATACAATTAACTCCTAACACTCGCATGTTGGGGGGGAATCTGTTACACCATTTTTTGGTCATCTAACCTGTTACTATTATATGGACCTAAGTACACCATGTAAGATCAATTTTACCCTAAGTAAAATTGCTTTCACGATGAAAAATAACTTATTAAACCATATTTATTAAGTTGTTTGTGGTCTAAACAGGAAACCCCATGAGGAAATATTAAATAAATCTACATTTGTTTGATTTTCCTCAAGGAATAATTAGTTAAACAATAGTTTAAGTAATATTCCTGGTCATATTTAACTCAAAACAGGAAATTTAATTAGATAAATTATTATTTATCTTATTATTGTCTAGGAATAATTATTTAAAATTTATTTAAATAATATTCCTTATTAAATTTGACTAAATCATTCATAAATAATTAAATAAATAATTATTTGTTTTATTATTACTCAACCACATCCTTAAAATAATAAATAAATCATTTACTTATTTATTATTTACAAATAAAGGGATTTGACCCAAGTCAAATTCTTTTTCCTTCCAACAAATATAATAAAATATTCCATAAATGTTGAATCTTGATTTGGTTTATAATATTTTAATTATGCACCAATATCTAGACTAACTCAATATTTTGTTATAAATAGAAGGTTTTTTCCATTCACTCACTACCTTTTGCTGCCTAAAGATCACTCTGGATCTATACCTTTGGTATGACTTTGATCGACCATCACTGTCATATTTTGCTACCATTTTTCTTGTGAGCTCCCTTTGAGTTCCATTTTTGTCTGGGTTTTCTACACTATCAAGAAAGAGGGATTTTAGATTTGAAGTGCTGAGGACTTACAAGGAACCATCCCATTGAGGAGGACTGAAAACATCATTTTATGTTTTCCTGCCAGGTGTCATAAACATAAAATTCTTTAAACATATTCTTTTCTTGTATATTGGATGCATGGAACAACTCTTGTTTTTAATTACTGCTTAATGTCTTTTGATGCATAGATCTAGATTTTGCAGCATTTATCTTGGTTAACCAATTGCAAATCTAAAGATATTGGCAGCCATATTTGTTGTTAGGGATGTTTGTTATGCATGCTAAAGTGAGCCTTTTTCATAAAATTGCAATTAAGATTCATACTAACAAGGGCATTGTACCTTTCCTAGTTCCAAAAATAAGATAATTAATTATATTTTAATAAAATAAGAATTTTTTTCTAGTAAAAGTTTTAATGACTTCGGTAATTGATATATTGAGTGATGGTGTGTATTTATATTTTATTTTCAATGTCATATTATAGTGATGAATATTTATTTATTATTTATTATTGATTTAAAATATTTACTATAAGTATAAAAATTAAGGTTATCAGGTTTCTATTAATATAAATATTTAAATGTGAAAATTTTAAAAATAATGCTAATTAAAAGTGAATTTGATTAAGTGGAAATTTTTTACAAATAACTTAAAAATCAATTATATTTAACAAATAAAATAATCATCCTTAATCAGGGTGTAAGAGACTTGTAACCATGTTTCACGTGAATAATGGAATTTGGCATAAGGTATGAGTGGACGAGGGCAGACATTCAACCCTTCCATCACATTATGGTTAGTTTCTATGCATTCGAATGTGTGAAAAATATTCCTACGTTTGCATGCAACGGAATAATACCATCTCAAGGATCAATGGAACTGACGTTATGGTGGTTAAGTAGTATGGTTCATGGAGAATTTTAGGTGTTTCTTGGCTCATTGAGGGATACAAATTCTCCTGTGTTATCATTTCTCAGGGTTGCATACGCATGGTGGTGGTATTATGCTTATCGCTCCTCCTACGTGCTAAATAAGGTAACATATCTTTCCCTATTGCTCTAGGTAAAAATTTCTCTTTCATTCCTTGGCCAGAGGGTGTGTTTTTTGAAGAAATGGTGTTGGTGTCCAGGTAAGAATGATTTATCCACCCTAATCTGACATTAATTTTATCAGTCCGGGAGCATATCCTTTCAAAGCAACGTGCAAGGTATATGCAGGAACAAACACATAATCCGTCTTAAACAAGGGTTTATAATTAAGATTCAAAACATTACCGTGAGATTAAATCAATTACTGAAATTCAAAACAATCTTAATAGTAAAGAATAATAACAGCAACCATAACAAAGAAACAATTCACACACTTACATGCATAGTAGTTGATCAGAAGAGTGTGCCCAACTCTCTGATTAGGGTTGCGTTAGTCACGAAGATGCTTAGAACAAAAAAACCAGTAATACTTTATTAATTTGTAAGATGTGATTACAGTATCCCTTCGGGAACCCCCATTTACAAGAACAATATCCATTTTATAGACAACACGAGAGAATAACAGATCTCCCTAGAACGTGGTAATTGCGCATTCAGAAATACACATCAGTTGGAACAGCACAAACATCAGATGTCCAGGATAGAACAAGGGGCCAATAATAGGCCCATAGAATCATGACTCCAGCTGCACGATATCTGTATAGCTGACCGTTACCAAATATGTTGCAAACTGCTGGAGCGAGGGTTCTTGTTCTCCAAACTGCAGTCAAGCACATATCTTAGTGCCGCAAATAGGAAAGACTCAGTGACTTTACTTCATTAACTAAAATATTCCAATTGGACAAGTTAGGTGTATTTACCTCATAGGTTTAGCATAGAAAATGTAGGTAATTAAACACAAAATGATCGAAAAGGGTGATAA
Organism: Pinus albicaulis; assembly: GCA_034641835.2. Classification (NCBI taxonomy): domain Eukaryota; kingdom Viridiplantae; phylum Streptophyta; class Pinopsida; order Pinales; family Pinaceae; genus Pinus; species Pinus albicaulis. Next base: position 272,597,621 of record CM076573.1, read on the forward strand.
AAATGGTCAGAAAGGTAGCCAGATTTGGTGCCCAACATCTCCCCCCAACTAGCCTTTTGCATGTCCTCATGCAATCTGCTGCCTCCATAGGTCTGGGTTCTGCAAACTGTGAGCTTCCTGAAGCTGAACAACATCATACTCTAAAGCCATCTCTATCCCTGGAACTTTAAATTCATATGAAAGGAGAACTTCCTTCCACCAATCCACTAGAACATTTTACGCTGGGGTGTAAACTTTTGTAGGCAACCAAATAATAGGATATTGAAACCAAAGCCCCATCCACCAGATCCCACATGTTTGAACACATGCCACATATCTGGGTACTCTGGTGAGTACTCATGCGAAGTTGGGTGCCACAAAAGGCTTTTTGTTCCAGACATCTGTCGATGAAATCATCCATCTTCTCTGACAACAATCAAGGGCCTCTTTCTAAAAAACAGTTAATTGATTGACACAAAGGTCAAGGCACTACATTTCTGTCCTCAGAATTCTATCTCTGTTCTCCTCAAATTTAAAAAATATATGGTGTTGATTGCAAATTGTATCTGACCTCTCATGTTCTCCTCTTACTATAAATGGCTTTGTAACTTCATTATACTCAAAAGTGTTATAAGCCTTCTGCCAATGTATTTGATTGAAAGCATAAGAGGTGAGGGCCCTCAAATGGATCTCCCCTACATACAAGACTGGGTTAAAATGTCTGTCCAGACGTAAAAAATACCCATGTAGGTAAAACCCACACATCAAATGTTGAGTTGGCACATCATGATTCCTCATGATTCAAAGTAATTCTACACCATATTCTATTTCATAATTGACCTCGTTTTTTATGATTTCCATGCACAATAAAAGAAAACGTTCATGAAAGAATAAAGAATAACAAGAAGCAGGGGGATGACATTCCATAACCTCTTCTACCATATTGAAAATCTATTCCTTATCATCTTTCAGTTCAACCACTTGTTTTTCCAGCTGCTCCATCTTGAGCTACTGCTTTGCATGCCTTAATCTCATAACATCTATGCGCTCCACATATCTGAAGACGGTTGTGGAGGCTCTCTCCTCAGTTCTTTTAATCTCATTCTTATATTGATCTGCATTATACTTCCACGTCTGTAGTTCAGCCATTAAGGCATACTCTCTAGCTTCGAACAGTTGTTCAATCGGGTCTGTTTTAGTTTCTGCTTCAACCCCGACGACTTTGGATTTCCTGGCTCGCCGCTTGTACTTGTTTATTCATTTCTATATCTTGTGAAATTTCCTTTTCAAATCCCTTACCTCCAACTTGGGCCACATTATTTCCTTACGCTGTTGTTGGTATCCTTGTTTGATGGGAAGTCTTTGCTGTCCACACAGCTCTGCCTCTTCTTGCTTGACCTTTGTTTCTTCCACCTTGACGGCTGGAGGTAAATCCCTCGGTACTGCCTCTCTCGGGCCAACGGTCGGTCCAAATTCATCTACCTATTATTCTTCTGTTATTTCTTTATTCACTCTTTTCATGCCTAAGTTCTCCATTGGTTCATTCGTCGGGACTGCTCCGCTTGGTCCCTCCTCTTCACCAATGGCCATTCTCTCATCATGTATAGTCTCCGCGACTAGTGGTGATCTGGTAAGATGCTACCTTACTGATATGCCTGTTGGGGCCTCTTCCAGTCATGTTATTTGTTTTAAATTCAAAGCCATAGGAATGGAAAAATATTTTGCCTCACCTTGTAGCAGGGAACGAGTTACCCTTACTCCCTTAGGGAGAAAGACGACGAACTGGAACAAATCCTATACATTCAACCTCGAGGTCAAAGCTGGTTCTTGTGGGGTAGCGTCAGGCTCACATCTTAGTTCTGTAATCATTTCCTCTATGGGTTATCTGGTCGGAGTGGTTATGACTTCTTCTTCAATCCGATTACCCTCCTCCATTGGTTCCATGTCGACAGGAGATCCCTGTGGAGTGGCCTCGGTTGCAATGTCAACCAATTCGCCCTCTTTCATTTGATGTGAGTTTACCTCTGTGCCCATCGTACTATCTATTTCCTCACCTGACTCCATGGATGGGGGTGGTTCTTATGGTACAGCCTCGGTCATAGTGCCAGTGGGTATCTCTGTAGCTTCCATTGATTCCACGAGTTCAGCTTACTCTTGGGGAGACGTCTCTTCTTCACATTATTTAGTCTCCATTTCCATCTCTTCCACCTCCTCCTGATCAATGTAATCATCATCCTCTGCATCTTCTTGCATGGCTTCAGGATCTTCTACCCTAGCAGCTACAGTGGCTACCATTTCCTCCTCTACGAAATTCCGAAATAGTTCCCATAGAATCAGGATCTTCTCAATGACATTCATTACTAGCAACTGGACCAGCCCATGGTGACAGAGGACCACCAACACCTGTCGCACCCCCCAAGCCAAATTTTCCATCAAATGAAGGCTCCTTAACAAAAAATAGGGCACATTCATTGAAAAAGCCTCTGCTTGTGGAAATTGCAGGTGAGCCAATATGCGGAGGTCATATTTGAAGATTGTAGAATATCTTCCTTCACATGTCATATACTTTATAACAACCTCTGCAACTCCTCCCCATGGATAAGGTAATGAAGTTCTGTCATATCCCCGACCCTTCTGCGCAATACTTTATCTAGCTTGTAGAAAGGCTTCGGGGAGTTCCAGGAGCAGTGTTCTCCTTGAAAACCAACGATCTCTGACTTGTGGCAATATGTTGAATCCCGCGATGGTTTCTTCTGTCACTGGAATTTCGACTCCATGAACCTGAGAAACTCCTTCTTCCAAATTCAATGTGAACTCCATTGCGATTTCTTCATCCCATCCGTTCAGCCTATCAAAATAAACATCCCAACTTGCATTCTCAAATACTTGCCATACCTCTCGATTACTATGGATTCTCATTGAATCATCAGGTTCATGTCACACAGATCGACCACCCATTGTTGCAGAGGTGGAGTCAACATGACGGCTACAGTTAGCTGGCAGGGGGGAGTGACAGGGCTCCAAACTGTTGGCAACTGAAATAACATCATGGCCACTTTTGGATATAATGGATGAACAGTACTGGTATGCTTGGGAGTAATGACAGATTATGGTAGTACTGTTAGATATTCTTAGGATTTAATGCAGCGTGTTGGGAGGGTTACTAATATGACAGTTTTGCATACAAGTACGCATTCCAACTCATACAATATGATTATGGAGTACTTGAAATTATTAGATTTGGTTACATAGGAATCGTGTGTCATAAATACCTTTATGAAGTATGTTGTCATTCATTATGATAGTTCCCTCTCACCAAATAAATGATGGCCATCCTCGGCACGTTTGACCGTCCTTTTGGAATATTTAATTAAATCCATAAAATCAACTGAGACATACCTGCGGACTTACCTTAAAGTGGAGTAGCAGCAGAAATATCTATTATAGTATCAACATAGCAGGTAACGACGTCAATGAATAACACGAACAATGAGTAATGACAATGGTGAGTAACAACAACTATAGAGTAATAGCAGCTACAGAGTAACAATAGTTATGAAGTAACAACAGTTGCAAAGTAACAGCAGTTGCAGAGTAACAATAGTTGCGGAGTAACAACATCCGCGGTGTAGCATCAACTTCGGAGTAACAACATTAGCAGTGTACTAGCAACTTCAGAGTAATAGCATCGGTGGTATAGTATAAACTTCAGAGTAATAGCAGCTATGGAGTAACATCAGTTGCAGAGTAACAACATTGGCTGTGTGGCAGCAACTTCAGAGTAACAAAAGCTACAGAGTAACAACAGTTACCGAGTAATAGCAACTTCAGAGTATTAGCAGCTACAGAGTAACAAAAGTTGCAGAGTAACAACATAAGTGAAACAAAATATCTCTATAGTAGCACAGATGGAGTAACACACTGAATGTTACTTCCCTCCTGGCCATATTTCTTTATTATTCCTGCAAAATACAAACAAGTAAGTAATAACCACATATTAACATCATTATATATATATATATATATATATATATATATATATATATTAAATAAGTTTGAGAGTGTCCTCTAATTCAATAACCATTAATCTAGCCGTCAATTGTAATTAATCTAGTCGTTCCATTGTCGAACACTACAGCCAATTGATATAGTCCCATCCAGTGAGTCTGAAGCTTGCCTTTGAAATCCTTAAATCCAGAGTCATACAGTAACGCCCAGTCCCCCTCATGAAACACCTTAGTTTTGATGAATTTATCATTCCATTTCATTCTCTGCTGTTGAACAACAGTAGTTCTCTGGACAACTACTGATCGAATCTCATCTAACTCATCCAATTGATCTAGTTGGTGTTTCTTGCTTCTGATAGATCTAAGCCTACTTCCAGAGCTATTATGAGTGTGCTAATTTAAAATTCTATTGTAAACAAGGTGGATTTCCCATAAACTAATTCAAATGGAGAAAACCTCATTGTTTTCCGCCATGTTGTTCTATAGGCCCATAAAGCTTCTGGGAGTTTTTGTGCCCAATCCCGGCGATGACTTACTACTCTCTTTGTCAAGATATTTTCCAATACCTTGTTTTTACTCTCTACTTGCCCATTCCCTAGTGGATGATAGGGGGCTGTTACTCTATATTTGACCCCGTATTTATGCATCAATTTCTCTTTCATATGGGATGTGAACTTTGATCCTCCGTCTAATACAATTTCTCTTGGAGTCCCATACCAAGCAAATATTTCTTCAAAAAGTAAGTCTGCCATTACTTGCCCTGTTCCTCTCATGACTGCTCTAGCTTCCACCCATTTAGTTACATAATCAGTACAAACTAGGCTGTAGGCTTTCTAATGAGAAGGTGGGTTAAAGGGTCCAATAAAATTGATGGCCCATTTCTCAAATGTTTCAAGGACTATCTAGGGTTGAAGAGGCATTTCATCTACTCTCCTAGGTTGTCCCATCTGCTAACAACTATCACACCTTCGAATATAATTCCAAGCGTCACAGAAGATGGAGGGCCAATAATATTCCATCTCAAGCACTTTATGACCTGTCTTTTTGTATCCAAAATGTCCTCCAAAGGTTCCATCATGTGCAGCCTTTAAGATCTCATAAATATCTTCCTCTGCCATACAACGCCGACTCTGCTGGTCAATCCCTGTATGGAAGAGATATCCCTCCATCCATGAATATTAGGTACTCCGGTGAATGATCTTCTTTTTCTCCTTATAGGACAAGTGACGAGGCAGCTCACCAGTAGCAAGATAATTACCAATATCTGCATACCATAGAGTGTTAGCGGAAACTACAAAAATATGCTCATCTGGGAAATTATCTTTAATTGGTGTATTCTTACCATCATGTTCAATCCTAGATAAGAAATTTACAACCACATTGTCATTCCCTAGTTTATCTACTATAGTAATATCAAATTACTATAGTAGCAACAACCATCTTGTAACACGACTAGGGGTAATAGGTTTTTTCTTTAAATACCTGATGGGTGCATGACCAGTGTGCACAAAAGTAGAATACCTGGTAATATAATGATAGAACTTGTTGATGGCATAAACGATAGCAAGGAACTCTTTCTCAGTCACCAAATAGTTTAATTCAGCAGGAGCCAAATTATTACTAATGTAGTAGACTGCGTAAGCTACTTTATCCTCTTTCTATCCTAGTACTGCACCAATTGTTGTTTAGGAAGCATCCATATGAATGTGGAAAGGTAATGCCTAGTCTAGTCCTAGGCTGTGTTGAAGGCTATATCATAGTCATCTGACCACACAAATTTTGAGTCTTTTGTCAGTAATTGAAATAGTGGGTGTGCTACTTTTGCAAAATTTTCTATGAAACGCCTATAATAATCAACACAGCCAATGAAATTATGTACTTATGTGGGATTTTTAGGTGTTGGAAAGTGAAAAATTACCTTTATTTTTGCTGGGTCCATCCTGATTCCTTCAGCCAAAAGCAAATGTCCCAGAACAATTACTTTTTCCATCATCATGTAGCATTTTAGTGTACTCAGGGAGACACACGCTTCTATACATCTTTCAAGAACTTTTTCTAAATTTTCCAGCCCCTCTAAGACTGAGTCCCCATATGGAGTGAATTCATCCATATAAATTTCAACACCATCATCTATCAAATCAGAGAATATTCCCATAATTTCCCTCTCGAATGTTGGAGGGGCGTTACATAGGAAAAAAGGGAGGACCCAGTATGCAAATGTCTGCCAGGGGCATGTGAAAGTGGTCTTCTCCTAGTCCTCAGGAGTGATTTTGATTTGATTATATCCACTAAACCCATCCACAAACGAGAAAAAATTATTTATAGCCAATGTGTCTAAAACTTCATCAATAAATGGTAGGGGAAAATGGTCCTTCTGTGTTACCTTATTTAACTCTCGATAATCCATGCAGATCCACCATTTACCATTATTATTAGGGACCATTACTAATGGAGAGACCCATTGGATGTCTGAAGTCGGGTAGATAAAACCCACATCCAATAATTTCTGAAGATCTTCTTTCACAATGTTTTTCAATGCAGGATTCATCCTTCTCTGAGGTTGTCTTATAGGAATACAATCTTCCTTGATATATATGTGATGGATGCATAAGTTGGCAGGGATCCCCTTCATGTCTGAATAATCCCAGGCGAAAGCTTCCTTATGCTTCTGAAGAACATATACCAGCTGCTTCTTTTGGGATTTTGATAGACCCCGATTAATATTTAGAGTTTTCCTTGGTTCTATCTCTACTTGAACAATTTCATGAGGTGCATCAACATCTTCCTCTAATTATTACACTGTTTCTATAACCTCCTGAGTTTCACAGCTTAGGATGGATTTTAAGACCTGCTGATTTGACTCTGAAATGAAACAAGGATCATTCATGAAGGAAGTGATCACGTCATCTTCTGATTCCATCTTCAACTAAAGGGCCTACCCAATAGTAAGGACTGGTCTCACTTCTTCGTCTTCGACCTCTACCATAGATACAACCTTCTTTCCACCTGCTGACTTTTTAGGTGCATCTGGTTCTGCAGGTGGGTATAGTACCAAGTTCTTGGTGTTATGCCCATTAGGGATAACCATATTTCTTGAACGACACCCAATATAAGCGTCTACAGTAGCCATCCATGGCCTACGCAGATTCAAGGGGTGACCACCAATTGAATATTGTGTATGAAATACCAGGAAATCTACAGGGTAATGCCATGCATCTACTGAAATTGTCACGTCCTCCAACTTCCCTACAGGTTTGACTATAGATCGATCTTCCAATTCAAACACTGTAGGTGTATGCTTAAAATTTTGAAGGCCTAATGTTTGCATGTTTTCAGTGGTGATGATATTGATGGCAGCACTGAGGTTTACCAGCACATTTGGAATCTCTACCCCATTAATTTGTATTGTCAAAACTAGATTCCCTGGATCTCCATATTTCACTGGTATTGATTTTCCCATCATGAAGTCCGATAATTTTCCCATAACATGTATAGTGAGGGGGTCCTTAGTTTTCTTCGCAGTTTTCTTTGAACAATATTCCCTAAGAGTCATTGCATAAATCAACACATCCTTCATAGATTGTAACAAGGGAATCTTAACAAATAAATTTTGCAATTCTCCTAATAAATCAAATTCAGCTTGTGGGCTTGGCTTACTCATAATAAATCTCTCTAGGTAAGGTGGTTCAGATTGATGTTGTTTTACAGGAGGCACCTGGTATTTAACAGTTTCTTTTGGCTCTCTACTGGTCTGTTCTGCCTCTCTTTCTTCATTATCAAGTCATTCAATGATAACCGGAGGGGGTTGGACATTGACTGTTCGACCTGATTGCAAATTCATTTCATACATTTCTGCAGTAGAGATACTATACGAAGGCAGGTTAAGAACATCAGCTTGATGGGCTGCTTTATTATTGGGATTAGGATTAGGCTGCATTGGAAGCTGAGGATGGATAGGCTGATTACCAGGAGGCACATTAGAGGGTAATTACAGTTGTTGCTATGGAATTTTTTGAGGAAACTGCCCTAAAGATGGTCCTCGCCAAGTTGGATCCCATGGTGAGCTCACACTGGCTTGAGGGTTCCATTTCTACCATAGTGGGTACTGCTATTGTGGCCACATAGGAGGACAAGGCATGGTTTGAGGATTCATGTTGTAGTTATTAAAATAATGAGATGGATCTGGGTACATACCTTGATTTCCCATCAATGGTTGAAGTTTCCACGGCTTCCTGGCGCCTATAAGGTACAATTGCTCTATGTCCTCCCCTACTCCTTGAAACATTGCTTTCAGGCCTGACAAGGAAGGGCATGAGCTTGTTACATGATTCAGCTCATAGATGTCACATTTTTCTATGGAATTTAATGGGCATTCTCTTTCCAAATGATTCTTCTTCCACTTTTAGAAAAAAATTTCCATGGTCCTATCCAGTTCCAGCTTCTTCTTCTTTACTTGCAAAGTGTCCATTTGTGTTGACAGGGTACTGAGAATATTGTTCCTTAAGTTGTTTAGCAGGTTCCTGATTTCTGCTTTCCTAACATCCCTGTCGGATCCTTTTACTGAATGGATCCATGATATGTTTCTTGCAAGCCCCCTCGAGCACTGGATACACAAATCGAAAATACCTTCAAAGGTTTCCTTGGAGATGTCTCCCTTTCCCATAATATTCAACAGTTCCATTGAGTCCTCTCGAAAGGATCGGAGGATAACCTTAAAAATTTCCTTATCTAGATCAGAATGACCTGACCTCTATAAGAGGTACTTAAACCTCTCCACACAATCTTTCAAACTTTCATCTTCTTTTTGTGTGAACTTGAAAAGCTCCTCCTTGACATTCCGAAATTTGCAGTAATCCTAGTACTTTTCCAGAAAAGTTGTTTGCATTTCATCCCATGTGAAAATGGATTTTCCTCCAAGGCCCATAAGCCATCACAGAGCCATCCATTTTAGTTTATAAGGAAAAATATTTAACTTATGGGCATCTATCGTGTAATCATACCCCCAACACACTTTGTCAAACTCAAATAAAAATGTGTCGGGATCCTCTGAAACAAGCCCATGGAAGTTCGGTAAGACTACCAATGGGATAGGCTTTGTAGGCACGCCAGCTTCCAGATTCCCAATGGGAAATTCGATAGTGGAGGTTATGGGAGCCATAAATATCTTCCAATAATCACCGGGGATTTTAGCAGGGTCTGTGGAGGATGGTCAAGGACTCCTCACTACTCGGATGTGAGTTGCTTTAGTGGCACTTCCCTGGTCTCTTTGCAATGCCAATGTCCCCTCTTTTATTCTTCCTGTGTCCTCATGGCTCAATCCCTTGACTACAACTTCCTTTCCCTTACTAGAGCAGTCCGACTCCATCAATGTTGTATTTGAAATTTCTTCCTCTGCTATTACCTCTTGGTCTGGTCTACTGCTGATTATTTCTTCCACTATTGGAGGACCCTGTGCTACCAAATCACCAAGGGATATTGTGGCCTACACTGGTTGATCCACTGACTGTCCCTTGGACTTCACTCTCCTATCCCCTGGCCTTGCAGTTGCGTGCGAAGATGCTTCTGACTCCACCTTTTCTATAATCTGCTAAATATAAGTTTTTCTTCCCAAATCTAGTCTTCCCCATTTTGGGGCTCTCACTCTTCCCTTCTTATTTGGTTCTTTGTTCATACAAAAGTTGGTATGATGAAAGGTCTGTGTATCAACCTAAAATACTCCATTCTTGGAGTAAGGTGTCAAAAGACCATTCCTTCCCCAAGATAAAACAGTTCGAAAAAAAAAATAAAAAAAATACAATAGAACAAAAAGATAGGGTTTTGGGCCAGGAGCAGGGTGTTAAAGAACTCCTCCCTCCCTGGGACAAGAACCAAAATATCACGATCCACAGGAAGACCTAATATTCCCAGATCTAAAGCAGGGTGTCAAAAGACTCCTCCCTCTCCAGGGTAAAAGCTAACGTTTCCTCACAAGAAAACACACGAAAGTTTTTAAAAAAAAAAACTTTACTCAGGGCCTGGAGCAGGGCGTCAAAAGACTCCTCCCTCCCCAGGACAGGAAGATGGCCGTAAATCCAAAACAGAAACAAAAATAAACAAACCAAAATCAAAACCTATGCTCAAGACCTGAAGTAGAGTGATAAAGCTCAATCTCTCCCCAGGACGAGAGATTGACCCTCTGGTTGGTTCAAATCATTTCTTGCACCTTGTTAGCCTCCCCGATAATGACACCAAAATGTTGGTGTCCAGGTAAGAATGATTTATCCACCCTAATCCAACATTAATTTTATCAATTCGGGAGCGTATCATTTCAAGGCAACGCGCAAGGTATATGCAGGAACAAACAAATAATATATCTTAACCAGGGGTTTATAATTAAGATTCAAAACATTTTCGTGAGATTAAATCAATTACTAAACTTCAAAAAATTCTTAATAGTAAAGAATAATACAGCAACCATAACAAAGAAACAATTCACACACTTATAGGCACAGCACCTGATCAGAAGAGCCGACCCAACTTTCTGATCAGGGTTGTGTTAGTCATGAAGATGCTTAGAACAACAAAACTAGTAATACTTTATTCATATGTAAGATGTGATTACAGTATCCCTTCGAGAACCCCCATCTATAGGAACAATATCCATTTTATACAAAGCACAGGATCATAACAGATCTCCATGGATCATGGTAATCGCGCATTCATAAATACACATAAGTTGGAATAGCACAAACATTAGATGTCCAGGATAGAACAAGGGGCCAATAATAGGCCCAGGGAATTGTGACTGCAGTTGCGCGATCTCCCTATAGATGACCGTTACCAAATTTGTTGCAAACTGTTGGAGCAAGGGTTCTTGTTCTCCGGACTATAGTTAAGCACATATCTTAGTGCCGCAAATAGGTAAGACTCTATGACTTTACTTCACTAATTAAAATATTCCAATTAGACAAGTTAGGGGTATTTATCTCATAATTTTAACATAGAAAATGTAGGTAATTAAACACAAAAGGATAAGAAAGGATGATAAAAATGGTCAGAAAGGTAGCCAGATTTGGTGCCCAAAAAATGGTCAGTTCTTGGAGGTTATGCTTTGGTGCTACGTGAATTATTTCTTTGAAATTTCATGTGGTGGTTCTTCATTTGTATATGTAAGGTGTCGGTTGCTTTTATAAGTGGCGCTCGAGCTTGTGGTGGTGGTGGTTTTTTATCAGTTGGAGGCTTTAGTGTTCGTGTTGTTTTGGATCTCTGGCATTGACATTGCATATATTTTCCTTCCTGGGGTTTCTGATGGAAAAATTTCCTTTAGTGAATCCCAATGGCTTTGGTGTCATTCAAGTTTCTAGTAGCCTAAACTTCTAGTTCTTCTTATGCATAGCTGGGAGGTGTCGTTTTGTATTTTCCAGGAAATGGGTTGTTTGAAAGTTCTAGCCCATATTTGTGATTGTTTCATGATGATTTTGGGTCAAGGTAACGAGAATTTCAGGGTTACCTTGACTTCTCAGTATGTTGTGTTAAATGTTTAGTTTCTGGTGGAGGGTGGACGATTGATAGTGTGTGCCACTTCTGGGTGTGTGGTGCTAGGTTTTACTAGGTGGTCCTTGGTGTGGATAGGGCTTATCCTTGGGGGTTTGGGTTTCGACATTATCACCATCACGAAGCCAAGTATACATTTCTTGTGGGCCCCTGTTCAGGCGAAGGAGAAAGCGTATCATCTTGGGGAATGGTAAATTGTGTCCGATGGAGTGTCGAGCAACGGTGTGAGAGAATATGGTGATATCAACAACTAGGGTGTCAGAATTGTGTGCGACTTTGGGCGTGGGAGTAATGGAGAACGTGGTTGGAAAAGGTTTTTATTTGGTCCTGTGGTTGGCATGGGTAGCAAGGTCTTGGCTCAGAGTAGTCGTGGAGTAGGAAACAGGGATAGGGAAACTATTCATGCCCAAGTCTTGAGCACATGGGTGCAGAGAAGAAATATGGGGTGTGTGGGGACAGTTGTACGCACATCTATTGTCTGTCCTTGGATAACTGCGATGCTATAGGTGATGGTCCAATCTATCATAGACATGCTGGAATATCATGATAGGGTCTTGAGGGAGGACCACGAAGAAAATATGGTCAAGATGGACCAAATCCGTTATTTTCAATTCCATGTTTGCGAAAGAATTGTTGTTTTCTCATGTGGGAAGAATATATTGACTCAGAAGATTGAAAAATTGGAAGCCTATCTTGCTCTCTTTGAGCAACATGTAAACTACCTATACCCTCCTCCTCCTCCTCTAGGAGCTGGGCTAGATAATCACTTCTGATGACAGATTATGATATGTGAGTATTATAAGGTTGTGGATCTCTTCGTTGGAAATTTTGATTTTCGTATGTAGCATGGTAATAACGCTGGTCAACAATATTGGTTGGGGTGAGACCACATACATTTTAATATCTTTTTATATTTTTTTAGTAATGAAGAATCTTTGACATGCCAAAAAAAAAAAATTACAATATAATTTTTGAAATGGAAATATCTAGTTTAAATGAAAGTGAGCTATTTAATTGATGTGATAGTCTTTCCATCACTTCAATGTTAAGATTGTAAATAATTTTATTATTAATATTTGAGTTTCTTTAATAATGAGTGAGTAAACCTTTTTCCCATTTTAATTTGAAACAATATGTAAACACTCCTCACACTTCATTTGAAGGATTACCTACTAAGTATATGATATGCATTTATAATTTGGAAAATTTTCACATTATTGAATTTTTTACTTTACATAGATTTGTTTTGTATGTGGAATATATAAATTATAAATGTGAATTTCTTATTAGAAAAATATAAATATAATGGATAGAATATATATATCTATATATATGTAACAAGCCTTAAGAAAATGTGTTTCTTTGGTAAAATGTTATAGGTTCAAATTCAAAGAGTATTAAAATATATATACCTTTATAAACTTTAAATTAAAAATTTCATATATCAATTTAATATATAATTTAACCGTAATCTTAAAATTAAATTATAGTAATTACTATTATTATTCCTTTTTTCAAAAACATTAAAAATAAATAAATAACAAAGTTAATTTTAATTTATATATTAAAAATTAATTAAATATATTTATCCCCTACTTCACTGTGGAGATTCTTAAGTTTTAAATAGGCTTTGTTATAATACCATGGGCCATTACTATGTCTTATCAATACTACATGCCTAAAAAACCATAACTCATTTCATATGACACTCGTTATATAAAATATTTTTTATTTAATTAATTTAATTAATAGGATAAAAAATACATAACTACTTTGGAGATAAATCTCAATCATTTTTTGTGTATGCTACTATGAAAATTCTAGAATATTTTATAGAGGTTAAATCCTTATTATTCATCTAATAATTATTTCTAATAATTCATAATTGGTTAATATGGATCTTCGTTAGCTCAGTATTAAAACCAAGAAATATTCAACTATTCAATTTTTGAATTTGGGTTTCATTGCTTATGTTGTTTGTTTGTTTCCGATTCACAAAAACCAAGAAATATCCAACTATTCCATTTATGAATTTTGGGTTCATTCCTTCTTATGTTTTTTTTTTTTTTTTTGTGATTCACTTTTAGTTGAGTGTGTGTATCTTTGTATGGTTATTGGTCTAAAGATCTTATGTGATATTTAGCTCATATATCCCAATGGATATATGTATTTTTCTCTCTACATAAGAATATATACATATCCATACATAGGGCTATGCCTTCATCAAGTGTAGTGTACTACAACTTTTTTTTAGGTTGCATTGACTTTTAATAAATATAAAATATTATATTTGTGCCAACTGGCTCCCCGCCCATTAATTTCCTAGGGATTTGTGATTATTCCAATTCTAATAAGCTCATCCATGATAAGTTTGTCATTACTATTCATAACATTTAATATATATAAGAAAATTTTATTTAAAAAAATGGTCTATTAATTTTAATAAATTTAAATAATTAGATTCTTCATGCGGCTACTCACATACTAATTACCTAGGGATTTGAGATTATTCTAATTCTAATAAGTTCCTCCATGATAAGTTTCTCATTATTATTTATAACATTTGTTTATATATAAAAAAACTTTATTTATCAAAATGGTTCATTCTACAATGAGATATTACTTATAACATTCATTTATATAGTAGCAATTGCACCAGATGTTGCAAAGGAAACGTTGCATGGCAGTAGTGTAGGAAAGAGTAGAATTAAATTGTTGCTCTTCTATGATAACAGTGAAATTGTCACGAGATGTTGCAAAAAGGTCTCAATGGAATTTTGGATCTTATTTAAAGAGGGGGGTCTCAGTAATTGCATCATTGACATGACATGAGTATCCTCAGTATCATGTTCTCTCCTTTTGGTTATTTAGTGTAGTTTCAAAAGAATGCACTATAGAGATAAAAAAATATATCTATTCGTAGGAATTATTCACTAGAAGACTTTGGATTGGTATTTTAGCTATAGATACATTTGTATTTGCACTGGAAACACTTATGTTTGAAGTATTAGCCTACTTGAATGGTTGGACAAAATATCATTGTTTGGATTTTATCTTCCAAAAATCATCTATAACCAAAACAATGAATTTCCCAACAATAGTTGCCAATTGTTATGGAATTGGTTTAAACCAAACAAACACAAATATTTCCTTTCGTTCACATAGTGATGGGTCCATTCAGGTAGAAAATTTCACTATGATTCAATCATTGTGTATATCCAATTAGAAACATTCAAATGTAATAAAGTGTAGAAAATGAATTAACTCAGAAACATTACAGAAAAGCGCACATAAAAATCATACAGAAAATATTGGCAGAAACGACTGAAGCCTCATGGCTTCCTCACCTATTCTCTCTTATTAAAAGAATTTAGAGTTACAATTTAAATAGATGAGAGACAATGTCTTAATATAGTCCGTGCTATCTTAGACTCCTTGGTTGAGATAATTTCTCACCAAAAACCCACCAAGATAGGAGTTACTAAATAGACTCCAATATTTGAGGAGCAACCCAAGAGTTAGGCACATATTCCTAACTTGGAATATTTAATTAATTAATTTATGTTTGGATATATTATTGTTTTTGTGAGAGAGGCTAACATAAAGTTCCTTGCCCACATTTAAAAGATTTATAATCAAATTGAAGAATCTTCATATAACAAAATTCATTAAATTTACCCCCAAAAATTGAGCTACTCATCACTTTATAACATTCTTATATTTTTTTTATATAATTATGATTATATAAATTATTAAATTACAATATCATATATTTTTAGAAGATTTTTTTTCACTTTAAAAATAAAATTTTAAGCATAAATTAGGTAATTGAGCCATAGGAAAGTTGGTCAGTGAATATATGTTTCTTAAGTGACAATAGTGATTGGCATAGTAGCTCCTTATGGGGTTGTGACTTATGGATTAGATATTTTAACATCCAATACAATTTGAAGTGTAATAGGTCTGAATCAAGATGAATGCATACCACATGGAGCGATAGCCTTTGTGTAATAGTTTGACATTTCTATTATGTCCCTTGTTGGCCTCATACATAAATTCTATTTCACTACTCGGAGTAGATTATTAAATCATAATTATGAATATGATATAGGTATAGTGAGTAGATGAGAAACTTGATGGCTCCTTGAGATGTGTGCACCAACCATAAAGATGACAATGGACTTAGCTTTATTTATTTTTCTACATAATTTTGCTACCACATTTGGTTCTTGTGATATTATTTCTATGCCTCACTTATATCAATTTTCAATATAATTCATATTCCAAAGTATATGGGAAACCTGGAAAGCCATGGATGGTTTGGTTCATTGGTGTTGGCAGGGAAGAAAGGCAATATGGAACTTATCTTATCACCCCATCTAGAATTGGAGTGTGTAGGGTCAATGTGATGTTGATATACCTCATTTTCAGGCTCAAAATTTGAGTTAAACTAGGTCTATTGATTTTAGGGTAGATTTTTATTTGTACTTCTATTTTATTGCTTGCACTTGATGGATTGGTTTCAATGTAGATATTGATTTGTACTCCTATTTGATTGCTTGCAATAGGCTCATTGTTTTTAGTGTAGATGTTAATTTCTAATCCTATTTGATTGTTTATGCATTGATTTTAGTGTAGATGTTGATTTCTAATCTTATTTGATTGTTGGCACTAGATGCATTGATTTCAGTGTATATGTTGGTTTCTGATTTGATGCAACTAGATGTATTGTGTATATTAATTTCAGAGTAATTAAATTAATAGTTTGCATTGATATCAATGTAAGTAAATCTATGCCCCCTCCATCTATATCTATATCTCTCATTGTCTATCCTTTATCTCTCTATCTAACCCCCAAAACATACACACTCTCTCTCCATATGTATCTATCTCTCTCTGTATCCCTTTCTTTTCCACTCCCTCTCTCTCTCTCTTCCCATTCTCTCTCTCTCAGACCTCTCTCCATATATGTTCCCCCACCTCCATCCCTATATTTTCCTCTCTCTTCTTCCCTCTCTACCCACTCCATCTGTATCTCTATTTCACCCCCCAAAAATATACACAGTCTCTTAGTGTAAGCACATAAACGTTATCCATGAGGTGAATTGAATTATGCGTTACAGAAATAAATACAATACTCAAATTTTCATCTTAAATAACATCTCAAAATTAACATCTCACACTAACGTCTAACCTCTAACATCTCACACCTAACGCTCACATCTCACATCTCACACATCCACCCTATACTAAGCACCTCTCGTCACAATTACTTTTACCCTTTTAATTTTTTAATTGAACCCACATGTAAATGTTTACAAACATTTAAACCGGTACAACATCAATTCCAGACTTAAAAAAATTATAATTTTTAAAAATAAACTAATTAATTAATTAATTAAAATCACTGAAAATCTTCACTTTCAAAATCCAACTAATCCAAGCAACTAAATTTGCTCATGAATATTATGAAATCGTCTCAATTTCAGAAAGTGGGAAAGTAATTAAGTTCTGTTACTAAGACAAAACAATATCAACTTAAACGAAGTTTCCAAAATTTTAAAAACATCTACCATTCTATACTCCCTTTTGACTCTCAAAATCAAACTCTATACACACTATGAGAAACAATAATATCCTAATAAACTTATAAAGCACCCATTAATTAAAAACCTCCCAAATGGTTGGAAAAATGTGTAGTTGTTAATTTGTTTGCATTTATTCATATAAATACATAACATTACATAATATAATATTAATCTATATCTAAAGAAAAAATTTGATGAAATCAAAGGTAATTTTTGTGCTCTTATTTTGGTGTAATTCATTGAACATTCAGTCTCTGTTCCAACACCTTCCTGCCAAACAAACAAAACCAGCCCACGTAAAATTAATAATAATTTCAAAATCGTCACAAATACATCACATATACAAGTAAAAAAAGAGGTTTGTAATTGAAAAAACACCTCATTCCTTCCATGTCTGGATGCTTTCTAATAATCATGTCTTTGTTTTCTTCACCCATTTTGAAAATACAAGCCATGGCATTCTTTATTGGCCTAAATGGAAGAAATTTTCTAACATCAAATCTTGCCTGACTCAAACCCAGTGAAAGGTTCTTAGCCATGCCCTTCAATTGCCCAAACTGAAACCCACATTCCCTCTTCGTGATAAACAATTCTTTAGCTTTTGAAACATCCATTTTTGTTGATCGCAAACCATTCATTCAATCAATGCCAAAATTTATCATTAAAATTACAATAATAAAGTGTTGAGATTAATCTAATTACTAGATTCATAATTGTGTCTAGCAAGTAGGAGTGATGCTTCGCCCTTAGCAACCTTCTCCAGCAGCAATGAAACACAGACATTATATGACTTGTGTGTTTCCTTTAATGAAGAATGTAACGGAGAAGTCACGAACAATGACTTGGCCGCCTCATTTTCTTCTTTCATATACACACCACGTACAATCTTGACACCTAATTTAATTCCCCGCTTGTTAGCCTCTTTTGATGCCGTAATTATTCAGGGCAATGAATATTTCAAATAATCTTGTACAATCCAAGATACAACTGGCTTCCCAAGTGTTTGGGTGAATTGAGAAAATGCCTAGAAAACCATGTAATAAATAGTGGGTTGAATAGTTGTGCTTTCTATATCTACCAGTAAGGGAAGTGAGGTGGCTTCGAAGGCTCCCCGTAGAGGAAATAGACTTCGTTCTGCTAAATTTAAGCCTTTTTCATGATCAGTCTAGTTTTGAAAGAGTTTATTCCTTCTACAACAGATTGAATCTACGATAACCGTGTTGTGATCTTAGCACATGAATAGCTCTTTCCAAGTACATAAATGTATATTAGCAACAAAAATTTACTAAAAAGATTAGTAATTCACTCTTCACCCTCATCCTCACAACCATCGGTAAACTCTGCTCCAACCTCTTCATAAACATTCTCTAGAGTAGCCTAAGTCCTCACGACCTATACTCTGAACATTTCGCCTCCTCGGTCGATGATCCCTCCACTCTTCATCATTGTTGTGAAGTCCTCATCTTCTTCTCTCTCACATTTCAGCCATGCATGCTCTGAACCAACAAACATAAAATATCACACAAATTACAATAGTGCCCTTGCTATTTCAAGAGCATAATAGCATATGTTTATCAGAAAAATTAATGGAATTAATGCTTGAAATTTGGGGAAATGTATGCGAAGACGTATGCACAAAAATGGAGCAGGAATAAATAGAAACCAATGATATGTAAATGCATCGTTTAGAATGTCAGTGATATGAAAATCTAACCGGATAACGAGAACTGCCAAATGGGTTGGATTACTTTGAAGTAATTTTTAAGCACGTTTGGACAACCAATTTGATTCAGGTATAGAGAAATTGGGCTGATACGAATGCTGGTCCTATCATCTTGTAATGAGAGTGTAGGCTGGGAAGAGAGATTGGTAGAGATTTGAGAGTTAGTGAGGTAGTTAGGTTAAATGAAGAAGCATGTAGATGAGTGGCCTAATACATTTTTGTCATCTAAAATTTGATCTGATGGTACAAGCATCTACACCGTTGCAACTTAGGGAGTTTCTTTCAAAGTACAATGCCTTTAGGACGTAATAAGCAAATTACAACGCCTTACAATGAGATGAGTAATTTTATTTTCTTATGTTAAAGTTGACTCATGTGAAAATAAGGTGGAAAATTCCTATCCTAAACAATTTAAAAATGGGACGGGTGTAGTGTCTTACACAGATTTTTAGGTTGCATTGAATTTTAATAAATTAAAAAAAATATATTCTTTAAAAAAATTATATTCTTGCTACATCGCTCCACACCCACCAATTTCCTAGGTATTTATGAGTATTTCAATTCTAATAAGTTCCTCAATGATAAGTTCTTCACTATTATTGATAACATTCATTTATATTAGGAATTTTCTTCTGTGATCCATAAAATGTATAAAAATATTTCGGTGATAATCACATCCAAGAATATTTTGTCAACGCATTTCGAACTAGCGAGTGTGGTTCATCATTAGGACAAGATGAGAAATCTAATCAGCTAACTGATTTAAATAGATAGAGGGATGCTCCAACTAGTCATTGTAAAACCACTAGTTTGACTCAAATGAGAAAAACAAGAAATTCAAATAAATCAAAAATTAATTTATTAACATACATTACTACTACTATTATTATTTTATTAATTTATTTATTTATTTCTTACTTTTTATTTTTTTTATTAAATAAAGGAAAATAAGATATCTGATTAATTTTAAAATGAATGAATTAACAGTTGTATATAATTATAATATATATAATTATAATTATACTTATTAGTATTTATTTTTACTTAATAAAAAAATTTATTAAGATAAATCCTAAATACCAGATATTTAAATATATTATATATAAAAATTATCGAGAAATATTATAATCGCAAAGAATGAAATAATTTCAATTTTAATATAAAAAAATAAGGGGCTATTAAGAAGAGGCGGACGTACACGAGGGAGAACCAGGTGGGACTAAACAACAACTAAGAGTGAAGGCCAGTAATCTAGCATCTAGTAACACTCCACCCATCATCCTTGTTAAGGTTTATCTATCTATTTTCAATTTCTAAGGCTTCCATTAACTTATGGTGGGGGAAATGATCAACCCTCATGATCACCTTAGCTTATTCAATGAAAATGTGGTGTCACTGACCTTAAGCATGGTACATATTGCTCCTCTACCTTAGCATATCATTTTGAAGATAAAACATCACATTTTTATTGAATATGGTAAGATGATTGTGAGGGTTGATCATTTCCACCACCGTAAATTAAGGGAAGCCTTAAAAATTTAAAATAGAGCGATAAACCTTAACAGGGATGAGGGTGGAGTGTTAGCAGATGTTGGATTCCTGCACTTCATTCTTTGTTTTTGTTTCTTCCCAACTGGTTCTCCATCATGGCCATCAGCCCCTTAAACCACCCCACTTCTTTTATATTAAAAGTGAAATTATGTGATTGTTTCTAATTAGAATATTTATTGCTATTTTTTATATGTAATATATTGAAATATCTAGTAATTAGGATTTATCCTATTAAATTTTCTTATTAGGTAAAATTAAATAATAATAAGTATAATTATAATAATATATATTATAATTATATACAACTATCAATTAATTATTTTTAAATTAATTATATACCTTATTTTCCTTTATTTAGTCCAAAAAAGAAGAAGAGATAAATAAAATAATAAAATAATAATAATAGTAATATATGTTAATAAATAAATTTTTAATTTATTTAAATTTCTTATAGTTGGAGCGTCTTTCTATCTACTTAAATTGGTTAACTGATCATATTTCTCATCTTGTCGCGATGATGAACCACACTGGCTATTCGAAACACGTAAAAAAAGTATTCTTGGATGTGATTATCACGAAAAGATTTTTAAACATTCATTTATATATAAGAAAATTTTATTTAGCAAAATGATCTATTACTTTTAATAAATTTAAAAAATTGGATATGTGGCTCCCCACCCACTAATTTTCTAGGGATTTGAGATTACTCCAATTCTATAAATTCCTACATAATAAGTTCCTCATTGTTATTTATAAAATTCATCTATATAAGCAAATTTTATTTAGAAAAATGATCCATTTTACAATAAAAAGTAAATTTTTTTTTTTTCTCAAATTAAGTTAACACATGTCAAAAAAATAAAAACAAGAGCCAGCGACTAGGGTGACCAATTTAAAAAAGAGAGACATTTATAAAATCAGTTTTACTAAGAAATCGGATAGATTTGAGACAAACGTATTCATAGTTTACAAATATCGAAGATGTGAATTTTATTATGATTTATCAAGAAGATGTTTACACTTTTTTAATTTAACAATTTGAATTATATTAATAACACCAATTATAGAAATTTATATATAATAATAAAATTAATTATAAAATTAACTATGAAGTAATTTTAAAAATTATAAAAATCGCTTTCGTTGATATAAAAATCATGAGGTTGCTTAATCTAAATATTTTGAGAAGAATGTTATAGTTTTTGTCATTTAAATTATATATATATATATATAAATAAAAATAACACATTTTAGTATGATATGAAATCTATATTATATTATTTATTTTAATTATATATTTTTTGAATTTTTGTATTGTAAATAATTTTCACTAAAATGTTAAATTTCAATAGTAAATTTGAAGGTAAAGTGGAAGTAAACTAGTATTCTTGTATTTCATAATGGATTTTTATGGATTTAAAATTTATGACAATAAAAATCATAACATAAATTGTAAATTATTGATCAAATAATTAACTTAAATTTATCTTAATAATTATTATTTTTTAATTTTAATTTTGTTTCAAATATTTAATCAAATAGACATAACATTACATTATATAACATTACCTAATAATTTACAACACCATTACAATGAAAATTATTTTAGATAAAATAAAATATATATTGTTTCTATTAAAAATACGTTACAATAAATATTTTCAAACAAAATATATGAAATATTTCAAAACATAAAAATTAAATAATAAAATTAAATAAATAATAATGGTGTCGTTTTAAATATTTATAATTTCAGCATCTCCTTCATTCCGCTTAAAAATATATTTTTTTTAATATTTTTTCCTCGCCCTTTATAATTGTAACATCTATCATAAATCAATAAAAAAAATTAATTAATTTTTACCTTAAACAAGGGTTGACTATATAATTTTACACTTTTAAATATATATATTTATTTAGTCCCTTATCCAAACTCCGTACGTTTCATAAACATAACACAAAAATGTAATTTGGGGATTTCGTCCAAGATTTCAAGGTTGCCACTTGCCCTATATGCATGATACTTGGCAGCGTTTTGAACCACCAACAAAGTTCCTCATTTATTTCTTCCGGTACATTAGACCCAAGTGAATATTGTGTCATGAAGGAATTACTTATGGTTAGATCACTGTGAGAGGACAGAAACCTTGCATTTGACATTATGTTAATATTGATTGATAATAGTTCTGGATTGAAAAGATTCATAGTGCAAAGATTTGGTTTAGAGTTTTTGGGTCTTGTTCTTTTGAAGTTTAATGAAACTGAACCACCATCCCATTTGGTCAATAGTTGTTAAGGCATTTCACTGTTGTATTTCAAGGCTTATGATTGACGGTGGAGAATGGTGGAGTATGCATTTAGGGTATAGACCTCCCCAAACCCTAACTGTCTTCTGTCATTTGCTACCAACGATTCCTGTTGTGTTGCTCTAAAACCCTTTGGCTTGCCTCCTCTGTCTGGTTGGCCTTGGCTCTATGTTGTCTTCGCTTGGCCTCTGGAGGGCCCAACTCAAAAGGTAACATCTTACCCAACCGCTTGAAGCTTAATCTGTCAAGTTGGGGTTGATTTTCTATTTTAACCGACTTGACAGTCTCTTATTTATCCATAGCTATATTTTCGTTCATTTAGGGTTTTAACTTGGCATCCTAGCTTATCTCGACAGATCTATATCCGGTCGGAGGTTGTCACGAAAACTGTTTCTCAAACGAGCTCCTTCAACAAATAGTAGGTGTGCTGAGAGATAAGCTTAAGTTTTTATGCATTGTTTCACTTATTATATGTTAACTCTCCTCCGACTAGGATGACTAAATCCCTTCCGTGACTTAGACATAAGGTTTCTCCCATCGAGCCTATAGTGGAGCTCTTTTACATAGGTAACAGTTTACTGCTTCTATTGTTTGTTCTATTTAATTTTCTATTGGCTAGTTTGTCCGTATGAATTTCTCACTAATTTTTCCTATGGATCTTTCTCTTGGTGTAGGTAATCAGCCTATCTCGTCCCTTGAAATGTCAATCTTTTTTACTTTCCTTGGTACAAAAGCTCAATGCCCTGATTCTTTCTTTGTCTTTTAGGTACCATTGTATGGTTTATGTGTATTTTTTAACAGAGGCCCTTCGAATTCCTTAGAGGTGCTCTCGGCATCATGAATTTTTTATTTATAGTTTTCAGGCTTGGGTTCCATTTACTATATTACTATTTTATACTATTATGAGGGCTTCGACCTACTTGTAGACATCATCCTCTTTTGTAACTCTATCTAGAACTACACTTAGTCTTTTATTTTGCGAGGAAATGTTGTATTATGTGGTTAAAATTTAATTAAAGGATAACATTCTAGTCTCAATTAAACTCTTATTTACATTCTATTATGAATGCTATAAAATTCCTTAATTTTATACTTAAGCGTTTTCCCTATTTTCAAGTTTTATCTGTTCATGCAAAACAAGTTGTTTTAATTCCTTTTCGATGAAAATGTTTTCGTCTCTTTTGGGTATAATCAAGCTTAGGGCATTTATTACTAAATTCCCTCTTATAGTCATATTCCGTAATATTTCAAATGGCTCTATTTAATTTTATATTGGCTACTCCAGAATATTGTTTTCAGTCTTGCATGACCCGTACTTTCGTTATCATCATATGTATATTTTATAATGCTAGTTACTAGCTCTGGGGTTTTTTATACATGAAATCACTATTATTTCTTTTCCTTCTTTCAGTTTACTGTTCTTAGTAGTGTCACACCCTTAATCTGGTTTTCATATAGAATTTACTGTTTGCTTGTTAATGACATGTCCAGACCATTCTGTCTGTGTTTATCATAGGAAATAGTTAACGACCAATTAAGAGATTGGGGTTTTGACCCTAAACTCAGAGTTAACAGTTTCCTATGTTAACATTCTTGTAGCACTAATTTCTATTTTATTCCATCTATTTACAGTAAACTAAATTCTTTCCTTGTTTTTCAGAAATAAACCCGAGTTTGCATAATTACAAATATTTATTGTATTATCCGAGTTATACTGTTCATTTAAAGGAAACAAATATACACCACATCTGTATATACTTCCAATATGGAGAAATATTCATTTCATCATTAAATAACCCAAACTATATCAATAATTTTATAAATAGTTAGACAACATATCCAATACCGTGTTTTCTAGTAAATTCTTCTATGCTTTTCCATACATGTTGATGTTGTTCACCCTACCATGAGTGAGGCTATCACGTCCTCAACTCCCCCCATGCTCCATACCGAGTCCATTAGGTTGACATAATTTTCCAGAAGATACCTAAAGGTCCTTGGCCTAGTAATTCTTCTTTTCAAGAATAGAATGTTGAGTGTTTTCCATTGGTCACAACCTGCTCATGCATAGTCCACTCTCTTCCCCCTTAGTCTGAGAACAAAACACCTCTTCCTCACTGGGATGCACTTTTTATCCCTAAAGGAGACGTAACTATGTGCAAATATTTTCTATTCAACTACTCTCAGTTCTTGGAATACTTTTACCATCGAGCTTTTAACTTCTTATGGAACCTCTATTCCATTAATAAATTTAATTTCAGCCAAAACATAATTTTCTTTTGTTTATCAGATATTAGTTTTCTCAAGAACATAAATGTTTAGTCACTTAAAATTAAATAAGATAACAATTAGTTAACATTTAAACCATCTGTCACAACTTCCCCTCCTAGAAGAAGACACCATCCTTGGCGTTTCATCTCGGCTCAACAAATAATTCTGGGTAAGCCTCACAAACAAATCCTTCATCTTTCCAGGTAGCTTCATCTGAGATGAAGTACTCCCATTTCACTTTAGCGTAGGTGATGGCTCGCCTCGGGAGCATGATTTCTCTCCGATCAAGTATATGCTGAGGTTCGACTACAAATTTTCCACTTGATTCAACCTGCATACAACAAAACTCTAAATTAAATTCTCATAAATTTTAGTTATTTCAAGGTAGTTTTCTTAATCGTATCCTACCCGAATGATTCTCCAATGGATTACATTCTTTGGGTCATGCACATAGATTTTTAGTAACGATACATCGAACACGTTGTTCACCTGAATATGGTTGGTTAAAGCCAATTGATACGCCACAGGTCCCACCCTTTCTAATAGGTGAAAAGGTCGATAGAACCTAGGAGCTAACTTGGCACAGGAGGCCCACCTTAGTATTATCCTCTTTAGTTTAACCCTTACATACACATGGTCACCCCCCTAAAATTCTCAATAAGTCCTCTTATTATCCGCACACACCTTCTACTGATCTTGAGAAGCTCTCAGATTTTGTCTAATTTTTCTTACTTTTAATTTCGTCTCAACTAACATATTAGGTAAAAGAGTCATATTTTTTTTTGGGTTGCTCCAATTGATAGGAGTATGACATTGTCTTCCATATAAAGATCCAAAAGGGCTCATCCTAAGAGACTCCTAATAACCATTGTTGTAAGAAAATTCCACTAACTGCAAATATTTTTCCCATATCTTTGGCTATTGCATCATGTACATGCATAGCATATCCTCCACAATTGGTTTACCCATTCAGTCTGTCCATCTGTTTGAGGATGGTAAGAAGTGCTAAAGTTAATTTGGGTTCCCAAACCTGTAAACAAGGTCTTCTAGAATGCTAAAGTAAACTTCACATCCCTGTTTGATATGACAGTTTTTGGAATACCATGTAGTCTAAAAATCCCCCTCATAAAGATATATGCTATCTGCACAGTTTTATAGGTAGATTTTAAAAGAATTCAATGTGGTGCTTTCCTCAACCTATCACCACCACCATAGTGGAGTCATTGTGCTTTTTTTGTTCTTAGTAACCCAGTAATAAAGTCTATGGATATAACTTCCCATTCCAACATAGGTACTGGGATAGGCTGCAACAATCTGGTTGGATGTTAATGCTCCACCTTAACCTGTTGACACTCCAAGAATTTTTTCAAATATTTCACAATATTTTTTCACATACTAGGCCATAAATAGGCCTTTCTAATTGCTGTTAGCATTTTCTGGTATGCTAGATGTCCTGAGTAATTACTGTAGTGATGTTCATTCATGATCAACTCCTTCAAACCTGCTCAATTTGAAATATATATATTTTCCTTAAAGGTTAACAATTGATATTTTCTAACCATGTAGTTAAGAGGTTTTTATTGCTTTCTGGATTCCTCCACTTGCTGCCATAAAAACTAGTATTCAAGATCCTTCCCGACCACGTCCTTTATCTGATCCAAAAACTTACATTCAATTTGGTTATAACAAAGTTCATAAGCATAATGTAGTTTTCTTCTTAAGGCATCCAACACCTAGTTTTCCTTACCTTTTACATGTTGGATATCCATATCAAACTCACTTAAGAAGGCATTACACCTTACTTGTCGAGAGTTAAGATCAACTTGCTTAAAGTAGCTGGTTAGATAGTTGTGGTCGGTTTTTAACAGAAACCTTTTTCTTAACGAGTAATGCCTCCATACTTGGAGTGCATGTACTACTGCTGTCAACTCTAAATCATAAGTTGAATATCACAGTTCAAGCTCTTTCAACTATCTTGATTCATAAGAAACCACCCTTCTCTCTTGTGAAGGAATCACTCCCACTCCTTTACAAGCATCGGTATAAAATTCAAATTCTTAATTGGAATCAGTTACTCTCAACACCAGGGTTGTGGTCAACAAATTTGTCAGCTTATCAAAACTATTTTTACATTCCGTAGTCGATTTGAATATTTTTCCCTTTCTTTGTAAAGATGTAATTGGAAAGGAAATATTCGAAAATCCTTCAATGAAATGTCAAGAATATCTAGACAACCCCATAAAGGATTGGATATCTACCAAATTTTGGGGTACTCCCATTCCATAACTGTCTTCTTTTCTCTGGATCAACCAAGGTTCCCTCAGCAGAAATAATATGGCTTAGATACTGAATTTATTCCTTGAAGAAATCACATTTTATGAAATTTGCGTACAGTTGATGGTCCCGTAACATGTCCAACACCATCCTTATGTGCTCCTTGTGTTCTTCCAAACTCTTTGAATAAATTAAGATATCATCTATGAATATTAGAACAAATCTATCCAAAAAGGGGTGAGATACGCCATGCATAAGTCTCATTAATGTTGTTGGTGCATTGGTTAAACCAAATGGTAATACCATAAACTCATAATTCCCGTATCTGGTACAGAAATTAGTTTTATATATGTCCTTGTCGTTTATCCAGATCTCGTGGTATCCAGACCTTAAGTCTGTCTTCAAAAATACTATGGCCCCCTTCACCTGATCAAACATGTCATCAATTCATGGAAAGGGATATTTATTTTTTACGGTAAATTATTGAGTTTTATATAATCCATGCACATTGTCATTGTTCCATCCTTTTTATTTAAAAATAGCATTGGTTCTCCCCAAGGGGACACACTTGGTCAAATGTACCCTTTATCCAATATCTCTTGCAATTGCATCTTTAATTCTGTTAACTCTGGTACACTCATTCAATATGGGGCCCTTGAAATTGGTGATGCTCTAGGCATCAACTCAATAGTGAAATCAATATCCCTTCTTTGTGGAAATCCCTGTACATATTCTCGAAATAAATGCATGAAATCTTGCACCACTGGTATGTTATCCATCATAGGAGTCTTTTCTTTAGCCTTAGTGAAACTCACCTGAATGGCGTATAACTGAAATCCTTTCCTAATACACTTACCCATATGAGAGGCTGTAATAGGGCATAGATGTAGAGGTTTCTTGATTCCTTGTATCTCCTTGCGAGTCCCATATTGCATTCTATAATATATAATCTTTTCCTTACAACCTAACATTTTACAGTGTCTCTCCAAGAAATCCATTCCCAATAATACATTGTAGGATCCCAAGGGAAACAAATTTAGATCCACATTCAATTCTTGGGTTCCAATTTCCAGTACACAATTTGGAATTTTGGAACCAACATTCCTTTTTGCTCTCGTGGCTAGCTATACCACCTAGGGATTTTTAAATTTCTGACTTTGTAACTTACAAATTTCTACTATTTGTGGGTCTATATAACTAAAACTTGCACCTGGGTCAGCTAAAATTGAAACAGGCTGCGAAAGTAGCTTACCTTTCGAGTATATCATCGTTAGTTGGTAATCTGCCTATCGATCCTCCAAGGCTACATTAATATAGGGTATCTTCTGGGCCACATCACCCACTATAGAGGCTTCCTCTAAATTGGCTATTGTATAATTTTTCCCCCTGCCGTGGGTAGTTCTTGAAATAGTGAGCCTCACCACAGCCACAACAATGCAAAGGCAGTTTCTAGATTTCTCGTTGTTCGAGTTTGCTGGAAGCTTCTATGGGCTTCTCTTCCATAGGCCAATGGGTTCATTGGTTATTTCTTTTGAACTATTTTCTCAATGAATTCTTGGAAGAATTCCTAAAGTTACTGGTTCTTGAACTTTTGAAGTTAGGACCTCCTTTCTGCCATTTTCTTGGCTGCCAATTCTTACCCAGTTCTCCTTTTTCCTTGGACTGCTAGTAACTCATTATCGCCTTTCAAATCTCTTCGTCCATGGTCTTCGGATTGATGAATTCAATTCTCTCTTTCATGCGAGTAAGAAAACTGATAAAAATTGCTAAACCTTAGCCTTTTCATCCCTTAAATAACTAACCTATCTTAACAGGGAAATGGACTTGGCTATGTACTCATCCATTATCATTTTCCCCAATTTCAAGTCATGGAATTCTCGAGACTTTTCATCATAGAAATGTTCTGTTAGGTACTTGTCATTGGATTATTGCTGAAATGCATCCCATGTCACATCCTGATCTTCAATGCTGCGTACATTCTTCACTTCCTCCCATCAAAAAGTGGCCTTCTCTCTCAACTGATAGATGGCTAGTGTCGCTTTAATATTGATGTTGTACTCATATAGTTGAAATTATTTGTTCATGTTAATCAACCATGCTTCAACCACCTCCTCCGCTTCTCCATCAAACGTAGGTGGTTATATGTTCCGGAACTCACCTTGTAGCTCCACTTTTTGCTTCTTAATTTATTGTTGTTCTGAAACATTCCCAGACTCTGCCTCATTATAGTTTCTATTTTTGTTACTCTACTAGGAATGGCTTCTTTCCATTTTATCATTGGTTTGATCTTTGGATTGTTGTTCAATTTCTTCTTTCATTTCTCATTCTGGACTCGGTTGTAACACACCTTGATGCTTCTTATCTGACAGGATTTTAAGTATTGTCTCCTTCTCTTGCATCATGCACTCATTGTCACTTCTAACCTAGTCCATTTCCTCGTCAAGCTTTTGCATAGTACTTAGCAGAATACTGGTTTGGTGTTGTTTCTCCTCCAAGAGTCTACTAGTTTGGTGGTTCCGATCAACACTGAGCTGAATCCACATTTCACGATTCATTTCTGATTGGGGTTGGGGTGTAGGTTACCCTATGTTCTGGGGTGTCTGTTGTGTTGACCCCCTCCTCATATTGTCTCCTTATATGCTAATATTTTGCTATGCATCATTTACACACAAAATTTTCATGTTAGGTGACCCTCAGGGTCCGAGCATGCGAATGCTTCTCTGATACCACTTGTAACATCTATCATAAATCAATATTATTTTTATTTATTTATTTTTACCTTAAACAAGTCTTGACTATATAATTTTACACTTTTACAAATATTAATTTATTTACCCCTTTATCCAAACTCCTTACGTTTCATAAACATAACACAAAAATGTAATTTGGGGATTTCATCCCATGTTTGAAGGTTGCTATTTGCCCCATATGCATGATACTTGGCAGCATTTTGAACCACCAAAAAAGTTCCTCATTTATTTCTTCCAGTACATAATACCCATGTGAATACTGCGTCATGGCCGAATTACTTATGGTTAGCTAACTGTGATAGGACGAAAACGTTATGTTTGAAATTATGTTAATATTGATTGATAATAATTCTTGATTGAAAATTCTGACAGTGGAAAGATTTCATTTGGAGTTTTTTGGTGTTGTTCCATTGGATTTTAATGAAACTGTACCACCATCCCATCCAGTCAACAACTGTTAAGTCTTTTCACCATTGGATTTAAAGGCTTATGATCAATGATGGAGAATGGCAGAGTACACGTTTAGAGTATAGAACTCCCCAAAACCTAACCATCTTCTATCATTTTCTACCGATGATCCCCACCCTGATACTCTGCAACCTTTCAGATTTCCTCCACCATCTGGATGGCCTGGCCTATATGTCTGCTCCGCTTGGCCTCTTCGGGGTACAACTCCACAGGTAACATCTTACCCGAACACTTGAAGCTTAATTCGTTCAATTTGCGGTTGATTTTATTTTTTAATTGATTTCACAGTATCTCATTTCTCTATAGGTGTATTTCTATTTATTTTGGGTTTTAACTTGGCAGCCTGACATATCTCAACAAATCTGTATCCGCTCAGAGGTTGTCGTGAAAACTATTTCTCCAACAAGCTCCTTTAATGAACAATAGGTGAGCTCGGAGATAATATTAATTTTTTATGCGTTTTTTCAATTATTATATGTTGAATCTCCTCTTAATAGGATGACTAAATCCCTTTTGTGATTTATACATAGGGTTTCTCCCATCGAGCCTGTAGTGGAGCTCTTGTACATAGGTAACAATTTACTACTTCCATTGTTTGTTATATTTAATTTTATGTTGGGTACTTTTTCTGTATGAATTTCTCAGTATTTTTTCTCTTTTTCTTGCTCTTGGTGCAGGTAATGGACCTGATTCGTGCTTTGAAATTTCAATCTTTTTGAATTTCGTTTGTACAGAAGGTTGCTGCCCTGATTCTTTATTTTCCGTTTAGGTACCGCTGTATGGTTTATGCGTATTATTTAACAAAGGGCCTTCGGCTTCCTCATAGATGCTTCGAGCATTGTAAATCTTTGATTTAGAGTTTTCAGGCTTGCATTTCATTTATTAGATTTCTATTTTCTGCAATTACGATGGCTTCACCCAGCTTGTAGAAATCATCGACTTTTGTGATTCTATCTAAAACTACACTTAGTCTTTTATTTTGTGAGGAAATGTTGTATTATCTAGTTCAAAATTTATGAAAGGATAACATTCCAGTCTCAGTGAAATTATGATTTGCATTCTATTCTAAATGTTTACTTAAGCGTTTTCCCTGTTCATGAAAAAGAAGTTATCTTAATTCCTTTTCAATGCAAATGTTTTCATATATTTTGGGTATAATCAGGCTTAGCACAATGTTTACTAAATTCCCTCTTATCGACATAAAATATATTTTCCATAATCTTGCAAATTGTTTTATTTAGATTTATCTTGGCTCCTGCAGGATATTGTTTTCAGTCTTGCTTGCCCATTCTTTCGCTATCATCATAAATATATATTTTATAATTCTAGTTACAAGTTCTAGGGTGTGTTATACATGGAATATTTATTATTTATTTTCCTTCTTTCATTTTACTGTTCTTAGTAGTGGCACACCCTTAATCTTGTTTCCATACAAAATTTACTGCTTGCTTCTTAATGACATGTCTAGACCATTCTATTTGTGTTTATCATAGAGAACACTTAACGACAAACTCAGAGATTGGGGTTTTGACCCTGTACTCAGAGTTAGCAGTTTCCCATGTTAACATTATTGTAGCAGTAATTTCTATTTTATTCCATCTATTTACAGTAAACAAAATTCTTTCCTTTTTTTTCAAAAATAAACTCGAATTTGCATAATTACAAATATTTATTGTATTATCTGAGTTCTACTATTAATTTAATGGAAACACATATAAACCACATCTCTATATACTTCCAGTATGGAGAAATATTCATTTCATCATTAAATAACCCAAACTGTATCAATAATTTTATAAATAGTTAGACAACATATCCAGTACCATGTTTTCAAGTAAATACTTATCTATTTTTCTAGACTTGCTGATGGTTTCCACCCTACCATGAGTGAGGCTATCACATCCTCAAATCCCCTCATGCTCCATACCGAGTCCAGCAGGTTAACATAATTTTCCAGAAGAGACCTCAAGGTCCTTGGCCCAGTTCTTCTTCTCTTCAAGAATATGGAATGCTAAGTGTTTTCCACTAGTCACTAGCAGCTTACGAATAATCCACTCTCTTCCCCCTTAGTCTAATAACATAACCCCTCCTCCTCACCAGGATGCACTTTTTATCCCTAGAGGAGAGGTAATTGTCTTCAACTTTTTTCTTTTCAACTACTCTCAGTTCTTCGAATACCTTTACCATCAACCTTGTAAATTTTTATGGAGCCTCTCTTCCATTAATAAATTCAATTTCAGCCAAAACATAATTTTTCTTTGTTTATCAGATAATCCTTTTCTCAAGAACATAAATTTTTAGTCACTTAAAATTAAATAACATAACAAATAGTTAACATTTAAACCAGCTGTCACAATAATATAATATAAATTTATGTAATATTTTATATTATATATTAATTTTACTTGTATATTTCATTTATGAATATAGGTTGGTTCTTATTTCAATAATGTGACAACCACTTAGATAAAAAAAAGAGTTAATTCCTTTTTTCTTATCATTTTTACTAGCTTGCTATTATTGTTTTCATTCTTCACTTACATATTTAAATAGAGAAATAAAACAAATTAGCACATTATTTTAGTAAAAATAGAGGATTAATTTTATAACAAAATGTATTATGGATTTGAAAACCCATTAACCATACCCTTTGATACCATGATAAGGACATATAATAGAATACTAAATTTTCATGATTTACAAAGGTTTAATTAGATGGATTAAAAAAGTATAACCATATGTTTAGACTTGCTCCCTATAGACTTATCGTGGCTTATCTATTTGAAATATTTGGCCACCTGTCAGTGATCACACATTAACTGTACGTAATGGTTTTGATTGTCATCGTAAGTCTGGATAATACACTTGATTAATCGACGTTATGAGGTTGTACTTAACCAAATATTAGAACATATTATTTGTGATTTATTATGTATATTGTGGATCTAACATCTTCTAGATTTTCAACCATGGATTAAATTACCCACTTGATCGGCAGTTGTGATGTATTTTCGGGAAAGGTTAGGCTATTTACTCGCCCCTCAACTCTACCCGTTTCCATTTTTCGCCTTTGTGAGAATGTGGAGCTCTTTGAGCTCCTCTGATCTAAAACTTGATGCTTCCAGGACTCTTTTACACTTCTAGTTGGGATGAAACTACTGGTTATTCAGCCGCGTTTAGGCATTTGAAACGGTTACCCATCGAACCCAACTGAGAAATTTCACTTGCGTGTTTTCTCTTCTTATTTATATGTACATGATTCATAACAATTGTTTGGGGTTTAATTTTATGGACAACTTCTCTATTTTGTTTTAGGTTTATATCATCGGTTATTTGTTCTTTTACAATATTTCTGATGTTTTCTTCCAACTCGCGCTCTATAGGTTTATTGTGTAGGTTCTTCTTTCTCACAGGGTTGGATAATCAACCAAGGTCCTTGGCTCAATGTTTTCATGATAACATTGATTCCTTTCAAAGTATTGAATATGGCAAGGGTTCTCCTTCTCTCTATAGTTTAGATATGTGAGGGAATTCTTGAGTAACCCACTTCATTTTCTTCCTTCTAGATCTTGCACACCAAACCTTGCATTTGTACTAAGATGAGTTCTTCGAATTTGAACTCGATTTAATATTTTTCCTCTGTGCATGTTTATTTTTTTTTCCCCAGGGTTTTTATTCTACAAACCCTAAATTTGGTACTTTTTATGTCGTCATCTAGGTAATATTATAGACCTTGCATCCTTATAATTTTATCCTACTCCCTTCGGCCAATGAGGCTTCAATTAGTGACTATTTTCTTCTTTCTGCATACAGGTACCGTAGGTCCCTGAAATGATTTAGTCTTCTTTTAATATTCTCAATTTTATTGGTATAAACCTTGTGTTGAATACAAATTTTCAGATGAAGCCCTTAGGGATGTCTTTTCCATATTTTATTTATCTATTTTAATGGATTTTATTCGACCTTATAATGCCTTATGGTGTAAGGTTAGTGATGTTAGAGGTCTCTCTGAACATGTAATGAATTCACTATTGCATTCTGGAGCTTCGTTACTCCACTGTATATATTGAAATGTTTTTGGTTCCACTTGGAACTCTCCCTTAATTTCATAATAAGTGATACAGTTACAATGTTTTAGCACTGAGTTGGTATAAGTCTTTGCCATATATTTATTTCCATGGATTATGTTTACCATATTACTTTTTGTTTTAATTCTGTAGCCGTAATTGTACAGTCTTTCCTTCTCTATGCGTCAACTGTGTAAACTTTGCATATATCTCCATTCTTGTATACTATTTTCCCTATATGCTAACTTTATATGCTCAGAACAACACTGGATTACCTGCATGTAGTTTTTATATTCATTTTTATGTCGAATGATACTCATGCATCTCCTTATTTATAAATCTGATAGTATTAAAATTATCTTTTTTTTTTATTCAAAGTTTCTCAATTCTTTATTACATTTATTTGTGGATAGCAGTTCCAATATATGGATAAATTTTGTAAATTGATAACAAAGATTCATTTTAATTCTTTCATTTACCTGGTAAAATATTTTTTTATCTATTGTTTAAAATTTACCAATAATATTCAATTACTATATCAGGTTGATGTCCTGACCATCTCTGTTTCTGGGTTCTTTCTAAGATCCCTCAGTCCGTGCATAGTAATTTTTACCAAGAGGGAACGAACTGTATGGTCTAGAGGTCCCACCCTCTACAAACTAACAGTCCCATCCATCACCTTATTATAGATTTATATTTAAAAAAAATCTATTAATACTTTCCACACTAGCACATTCATTCTTTATTCAACAACATATTTAATATGATATACAAGAAACTCATCGGTCTTAGAGTACAGAACTACCAAGTTTACTTACTTATTGTTGCATACCATCATTTATTCTTTCTAGAATAAAATAACAAAGAGATTATTTTATTTCCTTTTTCCTATTTCCTCAATTACAAAAATAAAAATTTATCTTATGAGGAAAAACAGAGTAACAATTCACATATCTTTCTTAACACATTCTCAATTTATTCGTCTCAATTTATAATGCTAATGATAGCCTCCAAACCTTGAGAGACGCACTAGAATATGACTTAGATAGCATTATTTTTGGAATAGACCTCAAGACCCTCAGTCCAATCTTGAATTCCAAATTTAGGTTGCAGAGTTTCCACTGGTTCCAACTAGCTCTGGATTTACTCTCACCATGAAGCCTTCAAGCCCTCATCCAAGTTCTCAGAACCCCTTTTCCTCACTGGGATTTTCCATTTATCATGATAGGAAAAGTTAATTGTCATTAAATAATTTGCCTAACTACTCTAGAATCTTGGAATACCTTTTCATCAATTTTTATGGAAAGCATTCCATAAAATAATTCTTTATTCAAAGAAAATAAATAAATCATGTTCATTACTAGATTAGCTTTACTTGTTAATCTCATTTAAAAATTAAATGCATAACATATTTTTAAAAGAAAAAGAAATAGTTTCAGGATTCAATCCAGATGTTACATCTTCCTTGTGTGGAAGTAAACACTATCTTGAGTGTTCTATTCCATATTAGCAAATAGTTTTGGGTATGCCTCACACACAAATCCTTCTTCTTTCGATGTAGCTTCCCACGGGCCAAAGTGATTCCATTGCACTTTAACTTTGGTGATGACTCACCTACAGAGTGTTATTTCTCTCTGATCGAGAATACGTTGAGGTTCTACTAGAAATTCATTGTCTAGTTTGACCTACAATTCAACAAGGGCTTAAGTTAATTAATATAAAATTCATCTCTTTTTGAGATTTGGTATTCAAAATTATTCCTACCTGAATTTTTTGGCAATGTATTACATGCCTGAGATCATGCACATATCATTTCAGTATTGATACATGAAACAAATTGTGCACTCGAATGTGACTACTTAATGCCAATCGATAGGCCACAAGTCCTACACTTTCTAATATTTGGAAAGGTCCACAGAACCTGGGAGCCAATTTGGCACACAAACTCCACCTTAAGGTGCTTTTCTTGGGCCTGATTCTCACATACACTTGATCACCCACTTCAAACTCCTCATAGATTCTCTTTTTTTCTGCATAAACCTTGTGCCTATCTTGGGAAAATTTTAGATTTTGTTGAATCTTCTTTACTTCTTGTTCCATATCAGCCAACATATCCGGGCGAAGCATTAATTTGGTTTATGGACTACTCCACTTAATGGGAGCTCGACACTATCTCCCGTATAAGGGTTCAAAGGAACTCATTTTAAGAGACTCTTGATATCCATTATTCTATACGAATTCCACTAGATGTATATAATCCTCCTCCTTTGTGGGTTGCTGCATTACGTACATGCAGAACATGTCTTCTATGGTTTTATTCATTCGCTCTATTTCTTTGTCCATTTATGGATGATATGTGATGATAAATTTGATCTGTCTCCCCAATATGGTAAACAGTGCCTTCCAAAATGTTGACGTGAACTTTACATCTCGATGTGAGATGACTATTTTAGGAATACCATGCAACCTAAAAATTTCCGCCATGAGAATATCTGCAATTTGCACCATTTTGTAATTGGAATGTACTAGAATAAATTTAGATGCATTACTCAGCCTATCTTCAACCAACATTATAGAATAATTATGTCTCTTTCATCTCGGTAGACCAGTAATAAAATCCAAGGATATAACCTCCCATTTCAATTTTGGTACAGGTATGGGCTGCAACAATCCTACTGGATATTGATGCTCCACCTTAACCTATTGGAATTCCAGACACTTGGTTACATATTCAACAATATTTTTGCACATACTAAGCCAAAAACAAACTTTCTTGATTCTTGTAAGAATTTTTTGGTAACCACGGTGTCTAGAATAAGTATTGCGATGATATTTATGCAAGCTCAACTATTTCAAACCCATCCAATTTGGGATGTATATATTTTCTATAAAAGTTAAGAGTTGATCTTTTAAAACCTCATAATTTGATATCTTTTACTGATTTTCTGCTTCATTCTGTTGCTGCCACAAAATTGATATTCGATATCATTCTCAGCTGCTTCTTTTATTTGATCTTGAAATTATAATTCGACTTGATTAAACTAGAGTTCATACAAGCAATGCATTTTTCTACTCAAAGCATCCACAATGCGATTTTCCTTGCAATTAACATGATAAATATCAAAATCGAATCCTCTTAGAAATGCATTCCACCTTTCCTGGCGAGCATTCAAATTAGCTTGTTTAAGGTAGTTGGTCAGGATGTTCTGATCTATTTTCAGCACGAATTTTTTTTCCAATAAGTAGTGTCTCCATACCTTTAGTGCGCGCACTACTCCTATTAGCTATAGATCGTAAGCGGAATAAATTTTTTCATCATATTTTAGCTTTCTTCACTCATATTCAATGACCCTGACATATTGAGATAATATTGCTCCCACTCCTTCCTTACATGCATTGGTGCATACCTCAAAATCCTTGTTTGGGTCATCTACCCACAATACAATGGCAGTAGTCAGCAATTTTTTTAGTAGTTAAAAACTAATTTGACATTTGTTGTTCCATTTAAACATCCTTCCCTTTGCTACAGAGATCTAATAGGAAAATGAATTTTTGAGAATCCTTCGATGAAGCGCCTGTAATATCTGGCCAATCCCATAAAAGAATTTATGTCTGCTACATTTTTGGGCATCTTACATTCCATGATAGCCATTAGTTTATCGAGATTTACTGCTATGCCGTTAGCGGAAATGGCATGGCCTAAATATTGTATCTTCTCTTTGAAGAAATCAATTTTTTTTAACTTGGCATATAGCTGATGTTTCCTCAACATTTCTAGAACTTTTCGTAAGTGTTCATTATGGTCTTCCATGGTTATTGAATAAATTAATATGTCATCAATAAATATCATAAAAAACTTGTCCAAAAAATCACGAAATATGCCATTAATAAGGCTCATGAACGTTATTGATGCATTTGTTAATACAAATGGAAAAACCATGAACTCATAGTGCATGTATCAAGTTCGAAAGGTTTTTTTGTAGATGTCTTCATCTTTAATTTGAATATGGTGGTAACGAGACCTTAAATCTGTCTTTCAAAATATAGTCTCTCCCTTCATTTGATCGAAAAGATCATCTATATGTGGAAATGGGTATTTATTCTCAACTGTCAATTTTTTGAGCTACCTGGAATTGATGCACATTCACATTGTTACATCATTTTTATTCAAGAACAACATTGTTTCTCCCCAAGGGGATACACTTGGTTGAATATATCTATTATCTATAAATTATTTTAGTTGCATTTTAATTCTGTTAACTTAGGTACACTCATCTGATATAGTTCTCATGAAACTGGTGTGGTACCAATCATTAATTTGATAGTGAAATCGATATCTCTCTTTGAAGGTAATCATGGTATGTTTTCTCGAGAAAAATCCATAAATTCTAGTACCACTGGAATATTTTCCAGCATAGGAGTCTTATCCTTAGAGTTAGCCAATCCCACTTGGACGACATAAATTTGTCATCCTCTTCTAATGCATTTATCCAACTTGGATGGTGTGCTAGGACGTAATTGCAGAGGTTTCTTGATTCCTTGAAACTCCTTTCATATCCCATTTTCAACTCTAAAGTAAATTATCTTATCTTTACATTTTACTATAGACTAGTGTCCTTCTAGCGAGTCCATACCCAGTAATATGTCATAGGAACCAAAAGGTAAAATACTTAATTCTTCCTTTAATTGTTGATTTCCAATTTCCAAGGAACAGTGAAAAACTTTACCACTAACGCTTCTCTTTGCCCTAGTGGCTAACTATACAAGCCATGGGCTCTTAAATTTTTAGCTTTTCAAGTTACACTTTCTACTATCCTGGGGTTTACATAGCTTAAACTAGCAATAGGGTGAACCAAAATAGAGACATTTTTTGAAAATAACTTACCTTCAAGTTCTATCATGGTCGGATGGTAATCTACTTATCAGTATTGAAGAACTGCATTAATTATTGGTATATTTCGAGCGACATCCCTGACTATAACATCTCCCTTTTGAAGATTTTCTATTTTTTTTCTAAATATAGCCCTAACATTTCTTTGGACACATGATCAGATTTTTGTTCATCATATTCCGACATTACATTCGTCATAAAAACTACTATGACTTACAATTACATGTCCTTAACTTAATGACATGTTAATAACGATTAGCACTAAAATTATAAAACCTCAATTCAACTTCTAAGGAGACAAATTATCCTCATTAACATTAATATATAATATATTTCCACTACAAAGGTTTTTCTTCTTACCTATTAATACCATTTATCCATTGGTATGAATAAGTTAACATTTTCCCCTATCTGGATTTACATGTCTATGAATTCAATTTGCATGACCACATACAAACTACACTTAGACTTACAAGTGCCTTGGGAAATTTTACATTCACCTTACATTAGCTATAAGAGTATTTGAAATTATCAATAGGAGATATGCTTTTAACTCTTATGCAATTACATACCCTATATGACATATACATATGTATACAATGTTAACACACATGGTATAACTTTGAATACCCTTACCAAAATCTATGTTCGAACTTGTAACAAACTCCTAAATTATCCTTTGGTCATAATGTTTTTTTAATACATCCATATGTATTGATTTCTTATGACACATTACCCCCATTACATAATTCTATTAATCCTTTACTTAACGAACTAAAAAATTATTAATTATTTCACTGACATGAATGTGATTATGTAATGCAGCCTATGTGGACTTACCCTGGCAACGTGGATCATTGATTATTTAGGTGTCGACACAGTTTTTGAGAAGAGATACTATATCAATTTGGTTCGTTTTTCGAATATTGTTGATCATCAATGAAATTGTCAGTATTTATGAATGGTTTTGACTTCGAGGTATGGTACCTCCCTCCATTACATTCATTTGTACTTGTATCATTTGGCATATCAAACATATTTTCACACAAAAACTTGGGATATGGTTGTATTAAATATTGCAGTACTGAGTCACATGACCCTGTACAACATTCTTTGAGCCGCAAGAACTCCCATACCACTCCTGATGGATGACACTTGAATAAATTTAGATTAGGGTTTAATGGCTCCATAAAAGTTTACGAGTTAGATAGAGGTCAGTTTCATTTGTATTTTTTCTTTATTGTGAGTGCATTTCACTATATGTTGTTTCTACTTTCATCTACTCATATTAATTTTATGCAATTTCGTTTGAACGATGGCCAACATAACAGTGTTTTTGGTATGAAGAGGAGTTCCACGGTTACATGCCGAGACTGCATTCTTCAATTTCGCAGGTAAGACATCTACATTTACATGGTGTTTTCCCTTTGCTACTGTTATGAAATGGGGTTTGTAATTTCTGTCTGCAACTTCTGAGTTTGGATTCTTATGGACACTTATGTTCATACTAGAACGAAATGGTTTGTATTGATTTATTTCTGAATTATATTTTGATTTACTAATATTGTTTTCTTTTTAACTTTGTGTTTTATCCATGCGTCCACCTTCAGAAATTGTAATTCCTTATTTCTACATATTATTATATTGTTGTAATAGAAATGGACTGTAACGTCCTATCTTAGCTATGGAAAGGAAATAGTAGCATTTGATAACACTGACTCTCTGCGTATTTTTATTTTTACCACTGAAATCGTGCTAATATTTCACAAAACCCTTGTTAGGAATTTATTCAATTATGTTTTTTCAAATATCCAGAATGTTGGAATTTCCTATGTCTATATAATATTATGGAACTTTTCTTAGGAAATTTCCTGTCTGGTATGATTTTTTAATTTCAAAGTTCTTCCCATTTTATTATAACTCAATACATTATCGTGATGTGTAGTTAAATTTAGATATGTTAATCTATAAGTTACAATCACTAATAGCGTTTCTCAAAAATGCAGATGGAAACTTGATAGCCTCTTGTCACATCTGGGCATTTTGAGAAATGGAGAACTAAACCCTTGGTGAGTTCATATAACCCTAGTGGTTATTTACACAGTAAATCTCCACACTTGCAAATTATAAGGTATTAGTATGGTTTCATAATTCCGAATACTTAATTAACATCTTCACTTTGCTGGTATCTAATTTCAAAATCATTTAATGGTTTCTTATCTAAATTTTGCACTTTCATTTCACCAAGATTCAAACCTTCCAGTTTCATCTGGGTTATTAGAATTTAATTTTTATTCTCTGTTTAACTAGTTGAAGAGTTAGGAAATTTTACAGTATATACATGATGAATACTCTAGTCTACTATGTATGTATCATTATTAATTGTCTTATATTTCAGCTCTATCATCCTAATATTAAAAGAAATTATTGAAACTTTTATATACATTTTCAGTATTAACTTCATCTCTTTTGAATGCAGATATGATGTGGAATCATAATTTATCAAGGTATTTAGTTTCTTGTTTATATATATATAACATTTATTTCAATTGTTAATTTCCAGAATCTAACTTCCAACTCTGTTTCTTGCAGGTCTGGTCATAGATCACCTACTTATAGATTTAGTATGCGTCCACTAAAATTTATTATCTATTAGTAATACAAATTTATTTTTTACAAGTTGGTCAAATTCCTCTTGGGCTTTCTACTATGCACTATAGATATATTTTTCGAGATACATTACATTTTTTATAAGGGAACAAAGTGCCTTTGTGTATAATGTTTTTGCAACCAATTTCGATTCAGAATCTCTAATTATAAATACTGAATCATTTATAAGGATGTACTATATGGACTGAATATTTGCAATCTTTTGCTACTTTACTCTCTAAACTATTTGTTTTCAAATAAAGTATTTTTAGGACTTCAATATATTATTTCAGTTCAATATTACTTTGAGACTTCATATAATTGCATGCAAACCAGAAGTACTTTCCTTTGTATTTAGAGATTAGCAGTCAATGAAAACCTATTTCACAATAGTACTATAGTATACTCTATTTACTTTATTGTTCCGTATATATTTGTTTGACTGTATACTCTAGAACTCTTTCCTTTCAATCAGAATACTATTGGAATTCCAACAGAATATGTTCTTTCCAAATATAATTCCACTTTAATATCTAGTGTAAGAATACATTCTAAACATATGCATGTATATATTCTTCTGTCTAATAAGTTCTAGTTCATGATTTATCTTTATCAATATATTAAAAAACTTATTTAACTATACAGTAGGGAATTTATTTCACTATAGAGTGCATAAATTATTTAACTATACAGTGCATACATTTATCATTCATGTATATTCCTTTCTACTTAGAATTTGTTTCATAATGAAATGCACAGTTTGGTAACTTAATACTACAACATTTATATTAATGAAATGTCAGTTTCCTGTGATCTACCTAACCTCAGATCTAAGCCTTATACCAGGTTTATAAATTCTGAGAGTTGGTCCTCTACAGAGTTATGACTATAAAAACACAGAAAGGACTATTTTATTATAGTCAAATATGTTCAATGTACAGACCTCCAAAATTTATTTCTAATTCATATAACTTCCATAGCATAGACACATATCTAGATGCAGAATTTCATATAGATCTAACTAGTTTACTTTCTCAGTAACTCATAAAAAAACTAAAGTATAATTTAAAAAATTTCAAATTAACTGTTCATACCAGTCAAGGTAGACTAGGTTCCACCCAACCTTAGAGCTCTTTCTCCACAGCTCACCCCCAAGCAGAGACCTTTTTCTCTAGCAATAGACAACCATTTGTCTATCCTGAATCAGCTTATTTAAGCTTGCTTTCTCCTCAACCTGTTTCCCTTAACTACGTCCAGTTAAATGAGGATGTTGCTTTCTTGTGTGCTTAGAATTTACTTTTTTTTCTTCCACAAAAGTACTTTTAAAGATAGCTTTTCCTCTTTCTAGCTTTATTCCACCTCTTCCTAGTAATTTCCTCTCTACTTGGGTATATTTTTAGATTTTTATCTCCAATATAATTTTAGTATTTAATTTATTTCCTCCAAATATTTTTGGGGAACTGGGAAAGTCTTACAACCTTATCCATCCTCATGGATTTGGTTTCCAGATCTCTAATCATAATCTAGTCTTTGCCCATTAATTTCAATTTTATTTTATTAACTTGAAATAATAAAATATATCCACACAATTGTTTTCCATTGGGGTCCACTGTACCCTTTTGGACTTTTTCAAATGTCTAATAAAAGCATAGAAAACTGGGGATATTACACTCATCGTATAAGCCTCTTGCAGGTTGGTTGTTGTTTCGCTTCTCCCACGATCAGGACAATTCTTCTAATAATGTGCCTCACTGCATATCCAACGTTGTAGATGGGGTTTCTGAGTTTGACCATGCTCTTGTTTGTTTGAGGCTTCTATGGGTGTCTCCTTTTTTGGCCATTTTGATTCTGCTAATATCTCCCATACTATCTACTTGCTAAATTTCTTGCAGTATTTTTAAAGTTATGCTGCCTGGTACTCTTAAATTTGAATTATTTTTCTATCCTTTCTTTGGTAGCCAATTTCTGCATGTTTTTCCTGGTTCCTTGGATTGTTGATAACACATTTGTGCTTTCCGAATCACTTCATACATAGTCTTTGGGTTTACGAATTCAATTATTTCCTTCATGTGGGCAAGTAGACTACTTAGAAATCGCTGAACTTTAGCCTTCTCATCTCTCAAGTAAGGTGCATATCTTAACAATGATTTGAACTTAGTTATAGATGCATACATTTTCAATCGTCCCAATCTCAAATCATGGAATTCTTGACATTTTTCATGATAGAAACACTCCATTAGGTACTTATCCTTGAAGTATTGTTGGAACTCACCCCAGGTCACATTGTGGTCTTCAATACTTTGACTATTTTTTACTTCCTCCCATCACAAAGTAGCTTTATCCGTTAGTTGATAGATAGCAAAGATAGCTTCGAGGTTTATGATATATTCATAAAATCGGAAATACATGTTCATGTTAGTTAGCCACACTTCTGCCACCTCTTCAGCCTCTCCATCGAAAGTAGCATGTTTGATTTTTTGGAACTCACCCTCCAATTCCACTTTTTATTTTTTCATCTCCTGTTGTTATAACAAATTTCAATATTTTTCTTCACTAAAATTTTTGTTTTTATTGCTACATTTTGCATGAATTCCTTCCAGATTGTCATTATTCTGTCGTCATTGTTTGCTTTCTTCCCGGGTGTCTCTTTCAGTGCTTGGTGAAACTATCCCTTGATTCTCCCTATCAGAGAGGCTTTTGAGAATCCTCTCCTACTCTTGCATCAATATTTTGTTGTCACTTCTCATCCGAACAAT
Source organism: Pinus albicaulis (assembly GCA_034641835.2). Classification (NCBI taxonomy): domain Eukaryota; kingdom Viridiplantae; phylum Streptophyta; class Pinopsida; order Pinales; family Pinaceae; genus Pinus; species Pinus albicaulis. The sequence goes on from CM076573.1 coordinate 272,642,434, forward strand.
TTATTCCTATAATTGTTGCACTATACTCAACAATATGCTCGTCTAACGATGTTTCTCTTCTAGTAATCTGTTGGTTTGTTGATGTTGATTTACATTGAGCTGTATCCACATTGTGGGTTCATTTCAAGAGTGGATTGGGGATGAGATTCCCGAGTATTTCTTGGTAATTTTTCCATTTATCCCATTCTCATTTTATTGTTTCTAGTTTCTATACATAATTTACACATAACAATTGTTATTCAGGTGACACCATTTGGGCCCGAGCATGTGAAAGCTGCTCTGATACCACTTGTGACAACCACTTACATAAAAAAAAAATATTAATTCCATTTTTCTTATCATTTTACTAGATTACTATAGTGTTTTCATTCTTCACTTGATATATTTCAATAGAGAAAGAAAAAAACTTAACACATTTAGTTTTATTAAACATAAAGAATTAGCTTGATAAAAAATGTAATATGAATTTGAAAAACCATTAACCATACCCTTACGATACCATGATAAGAACATATATTATAATACTAAACTAACATGATTTACAAAGGTTTAATTCAATGGTTTAACAAAGTATAACCATATGTATAGACTTGCTCCCTCTAGAGTTACCATGGTTTATCCATTTGAAATATTTGTCCACCTATTAGCCATCACACATTAATTGTACATAGAGGTCCTGACTGCCATCATAATTATAGATGATACACTTTATTAATCAGTGTTATGAGGTTATACTTCATTAAATGTTAGCAAATATTATTTGAGATTTAGTATGTCTATTGTGGATTTGACATATGTTGGAGTTTACACTGTGGATTCACTTACCCACTTGATCCATGTATTAATATATTTTCAAGAAAGGTTAGGCTATTTATCAGCCCCTTAACCCTAACCATTTCCATTCTTTGTCTCCGCGAGACCGCAGAGTGTTCTGAGCTCCTCTTCTCTGAAACTCTATGCTTCAATGACCCTTTTACACTTCTGGTTCGGATGAAACTCTTGGTTATTGAGTTGTGTTCTTAAATAAGTATCTGAAATGAATTCCCATTGACCTTGGCTCAGAAATTTCATTTTCTTCTTTGATATTTGTATTTATGTGTACATGGCTCATAATAGTTCTTTGGGGTTTATTTTTATGCACAAATTCTATGGTTTTTTAAAGGTTTATAGCATTCTTTATTTTTTCTTTCACAGTATTTCTGATGTTTTCTTCTGACCCTCCATATACACGGTTACTGTAAAGGTTTTTCTTCCTCACAGGGATGGATAATCAACCAAGGTGCTCGGCTCAACATTTTCAGGTTAACCTTGATGCCTTTTGAATTATTTAATATCGAAAGGGTTCTCTTTTTGTCTACAGTTTAGACAAATGAGAAAATTCTAGACCCGCTAACTTCATTTTCTTGTTTCTATATCTTCAACACTGAACCTTGCATCTATACTAAGATGAGTTCCTCTAATTTGAATCGGGTTTAATATTTTTCCTCTTTGCACGCTTACCTTTTTTTTTTTCCTCCCAAATGCCTTCAAATAATTTCACAAATTTAACCCACAGGATTATAAATGATTTTTCATTCACTTATGTCTCCCAATAATTTACTAAAAAATAAAATTCCAACTAGGGTGATAACTATCACCGAAGTGAGAAATGCTAGCTAGCGTAAAAAATAGATTTCACTGAAGTTCCTTGCATAAAACTCTCAGGCTGGCAGGATGCATAGCTCTGATACCACTGTAATATGCTTCAGTAAAGAAATGACACCCTTTTGTAATGATGCTTGATAAAATGACAAACTAGAGTAACATACTTCTTAATATATGGAAAGAATGCCATAAAATAATATGAGCATAAACTTGATTATAATACCCATATCCACAAAATCCATAAAGGTGCATGATTAAAATATCCATAAACTCCATAAGCATAAAGGTGCATACGATGTATTATGAATCTTCATTTAAATACACATAAATGGACTTCAAGAGAACACTTTATTGCTATTCAGCCCAAGGCAGTTTGGCCATGCATGAGGTGGGAAATCACACGGTAAAGTGGAATCGTGAGCTTGGCACGATATTAACACATAAAATTAAAATGATGCACAATTCTCCCTTTACTGAAGAAATAAAATAAACTAAACCAACTAGGGTGATCAGAGAAACCACCGAAGTTGGGTTTGCTTACTAGGGTGAGATTCTCAAATCTCATCGAAAGAAGCTTGACGATCTCACCTAAAATCCTCTCTTGAAAAATCGCCTAAGCCCTAAAAAATATCACACATAAATATTCCAATTTGTTTTTCCATGAGTTTCTCTCATTACTCCTCCTCTTTTTATAGACGGGCTACTTAGAAATACCATGGGTCAATACCATGGGTCAATACAAGAAATACCATGGGTCAATACCGTGGGAAAATACCACGGTAAGGACCATGGGTTTATTATATCCACTTTCACTAGATCAAGAAAGGGAATATTACAAATCCTCTCGCCCAAAGATTTCTTGTTCTTAATAAATCCACTTATATCCACAAGGGAAGCATTTTTAAATTGATACCATGATCCCATACAATCTTATCCTTCGATTCCTGGATCCCAAACAATCCTCTGAAAAATCCTTCCCTCAATAGATTTACCAGGATCCCAAACAATCCTTTGGCCAATCCTACCCCCAATGGATTCCCCTGGATCCCAATGCCACCTAAATCGTGGGACCTATGGGTTATGGTACCATTTTAGCCCTCCATCACTACCCGCACCAAAGGGCCCAAGCTGTAATATGCCCTCCGCTGTGAGTATTCTCCAAAGAATCAACCTATCGATAGAATACCAACTCATAATCTCTCGCCAATCCATACTTGGGGAGGGATGAATATATAAAAATATACTATGTTGATGTTGTTCGATGCTCAATTCATGCTTCTCTACTTCATTATCCATCATGATGTAGTTGGATAAATCTTCCCTTCTCTTCCCAATGTATAAAGGTGGGTTGTTGGTAGTGCTGCAAGACTTATCTATATACTTCTGTAGAGGGTTTCTCTGGAACTCCCAATCGTACTCTTTTTGCTACCTTATGAGGGATTTGAGTCGTTCTTCAACACTTGATAACTTGGTCTTTGATTCGGCACATACCCCTATGAGTACCTCAATTTTTCTGTTCTCCTGTAAGGCAATGTCTCGAACTATCCAGACTTTCTACTTCAACAACATAAGATCTATCTTGAAATGCTTAATCCTTTCTCGAAAGTCTTCTACTGGAAAGTCTTCCGTGCTAACTATCTTTGTATCTGTTTGCACCAAATGCCCAACGACCACATCTTCAACTCGAGCCTTTGACCAAATCTCTATGAAAGGGCCATTTTTCACATTATGTTTTTCATGTTTCTCCTCGTGATCATACTCATCATGCTGGTTCATTATGGTTGGATCCTAACTCAAATCTCCCAATTCTTCTTCATCTTTGGACACAATTTGTTCATCCCTTTTAACTGTTGAACATAGATGCATTGGTGGAAATTTATGTATACTTGATTGTTCATATTCTTCACGTATATTCCCCCGGGGATCTACAAACTCCATTGTATTGGAATCAACCTCATCAATGGAATTAGGTAGAATTTCCTCATGCACTTCCAAATGTTTGTCGTCCTATAAGCCCCCCTGAACAATGTCACGATGCTGCTCACCATCCTGATGAACAATAGACCCATATCCTAAAGATTCCCCATGATTTGAAGTAATCTCCTCTTGTTCTATCTTTGTTTCCTTTTTCTTATCACCTGGACAAGCATGTTTAAGGGCCCAAGGTCCCTTACAGATAAAGCATAGTCCTCGCCTCCTTATTTCATTCTTGCTACTGATTTTGTTCTTGCTTTTATTATCATTTTGGTCTATGGAGATATGGCTACTTAAAGGACCATATAACCTCACTAGTACATCAAGGATTTTTTGGTCTTTTTTCAAAATTTCTTCAAGACGATCCATCTTCTGAAGATTTAAAACACCCTTATTCTTTTCTTCTTCTTCTTCTTCTTCTTCTTCTTACTTTTTTTTTTTGCTCCCAAATGCCTTCAAATATTTTCACAAATTTTACCCACATACTTATAAATGATTTTCCATTCACTTATGTCTCCCAATTATTTACTAAAAAATAAAATTCCAACAAGGGTGATAAATATCACCGAAGTGAGAAATTCTAGCTATGGTGAAAAACAAATTTCACCAAACTTCGTTGCATAAAAATATCAGGATGGCAGGATGAACAACTCTGATACCACTGTAATATGCTTCAGTGAAGAAATGACACCCTTTTGTAATGATGCTTGATAAAATGACAAACTAGAGTAACATACTTCTTAATATATGGAAAGAATGCCATAAAATAATATGAGCATAAACTTGATTACAATACCCATATCCATAAAATCCATAAAGGTGCATGATTAAAATATCCACAAACTCCATAAGCATAAAGGTGCATACGATGTATTATGAATCTCCATTTAAATACACATAAATGGACTTCAATAGAATATTTTATTACTATACAGCCCAAGGCAGTTTGACCATGCGTGAAGGGTGGGCAATCACACAGTAAAGTGGAATCGTAAGCTTCGCACGATATGAACACAGAAAATTAAAATGATGCACAATTATCCCTTTACTGAAGAAATAAAATAAACTAAACCGGCTAGGGTGATCAGATAAACCACCGAAGTTGGGTTTGCTTACTTGGGTGAGATTCTCAAATCTCACCGAAGGAAGCTTGAGGATCTCACCTGAAATCCTCTCTTGAAAAATCGCCTGAGCCCTCAAAAATATCACAAAGAAAGATTCCAATTTATTTTTCCATGAGTTTCTCTCATTCCTCCTCCTCTTTTTATAGACATACTACATAGAAATACCATGGGTCAATACCAACAACAAATACCATGGGTCAATACCATGGGAAAATACCATCAAGAAATACCATGGGTTAATACCATGGTAAGTACCATGGATTCATTATATCCACTTTGATTGCATCAAGAAAGCGAATATTACAAATCCTCCCGCCCAAATATTTCTTGTCCTCAAGCAATCCACTTCTATCCACAATAGAAGCATTTGTACATTGATACCAGGATCCCATACAATCTGATCCTTCGATTCCTGGATCACAATCCTTTGAACAATCCTTCCCTCAATAGATTTACCTGGATCCCAAACAATCCTTTGGCAAATCCTACCCCTAATGGATTCTCCTGGATGCCAATGCCACCTAAATCCTGGGACCTGTGGGTTATGGTACCATTTCAGCCCTCCATCACTGCCCGCACCAAAGGGCCCAAGCTGTAATATGCCCTTGGCTGTGAGTATTCTCCAAAGAATAAACCTGTCGATAGAATACCAACTCATAATCTCTCACCAATACATACTTGGGGAGGGATTAATATCTACAAATCTACTATGTTGATGCTGTTCAATGCTCAATTCATGCTTCTCTACTTGGTTACCCATCATGATGTAGTTGGAGAACTCTTCCCTTCTCTTCCCAATGTATAAAGGTGGGTTGTTGGTAGTGTTGCAAGAATTATCTATATAATTCTGTAGAGGGTTGCTCTGGAACTCCCAATCATACTCTTTTTGTTGCCTTATGAGGGATTTGAGTCGTTCTTCAACACTAGATAACTTGGTCTTTGATTCGGCACATACCCCTATAATTTCCTCAATTTTTATGTTCTCCTGTAAGGAAATGTCTCGAACTGTCCAGACTTTCTGCTTCAACAACATAAGATTTGTCTTGAAATGCTTGATCCTTTCTCAAAAGTCTTCTACTGGAAAGTCTTCTGTGCTGACTGTCTCTGTATCTGTTTGCACCCGATGCCCAATGACCACATCTTCAACTTGAGCCTTTGACCAACTCTCTAGGAATGGTCCATTTTGCACATTATATTTGTAATGTTGCTCATCGTGATCATACTCATCATGCTGGTTCATTATGGCTGGATCCTCACTCAAATCTCCCAAGTCTTCTTCATATGTGAACACAATTTGTTCATCCCTTTTAACTGCTGAACATAGATGCATTGGTGGAATTTTATGTATACTTGATTGTTCATATTATTCATGGATATTCCCCGGGGGATCTACAAACTCCATTGTATTCGAATCAACCTTATCAATGGCATTAGGTAGAATTTCCTCATGCACTTCCAAATGCTTTTCGTCCTGTAAGCCCCCCTGAATAATGTCACGATGTTGATCACCATCCTGAAGATAAATAGACCCATCTAAAAAATATTCCCCATGATTTGAAGTAATATCCTCTTGTTCTATCTGTGTTTCCTTCTTCTTATCACCTGGACAAGAATGTTTAAGGGCCCAAGGTCCCTTGCAGATAAACCATAGTACTCTCCTCCTTATTTCATTCTTGTTGCTGATTTTTTTCTTGCTTTGATTATCATTTTGTTCTATGGAGATATGGCTACTTAAAGGACCATATAACTTCACTAGTACATCAAGGATTTTCTGGTTGTTTTTCAAAATTTCTTCAAGACGATCCATCTTCTAAAGATTTAAAACACCCTTCTTCTTTTCTTCTTCTTCTTCTTCTCTTTTTTTTTTTTTTTTTTGCTCTAAAATGCCTTCAAATATTTTCACAAGTTTTACCCACAGACTTATAAATGATTTTCCATTCACTTATGTCTCCCAATAATTTACTAAAAAATAAAATTCCAACTAGGGTGATAAATATCACCGAAGTGAGAAATGCTAGCTAGGGTGAAAAATAAATTTCACCAAAGTTCCTTGCATAAAACTCTCAGGCTGGCAGGATGCACAACTCTGATTCCACTGTAATGTGCTTCAATAAAGAAATGACACCCTTTTGTAATGATGCTTGATAAAATGAAAAACTCGAGTAACATACTTCTTAATATATGGAAAGAATGCCATAAAATAATATGAGCATAAATTTGATTATAATGCCCATATCCATAAAATCCATAAAGGTGCATGATTAAAAGATCCATAAACTCCATAAGCATAAAGGTGCATACGATGTATTATGAATCTCCATTTAAATACACATAAATGGACTTCAAGAGAACACTTTATTACTATTCAGCCCAAGGCAGTTTGAACATGCGTGAAGGGTGGGCAATCACATGGTAGAGTGGAATCATGAGCTTGGCACGATATTAACACAGAAAATTAAAACGATGCACAATTCTCCCTTTACTGAAGAAATAAAATAAACTAAACCAACTAGGGTGATCAGAGAAACCACCGAAGTTGGGTTTTATTACTAGGGTGAGATTCTCAAATCTCACCGAAGGAAGCTTGAGGATCTCACCTGAAATCCTCTCTTGAAAACTCGCCCGAGCCCTCAAAAATATCACAAAGAAAGATTCCAATTTGTTTTTCCATGAGTTTCTCTCATTCCTCCTCTTTTTATAGACGGGCTTCTTAGAAATACCATGGGTCAATACAAGAAATTCCATGGGTCAATACCAACAACAAATACCATGGGTCAATACCATGGGAAAATACCATCAAGAAATACCATGGGTTAATACCCTGGGAAAATATCACGGTAAGTACCGTGGATTGATTATATCCACTTTGACTGGATCAAGAAAAGGAATATTACACTGCATACTAGTACTGCAGGTCCCTGAAATGATTTAGTTTACTTTGAATGTTCTCATGTTTCTGGGTATAAATCCTGTGTTAAATACATATTTTCACATCAAGACCTTCAATTCTCTTTTCCATATTTTATTTATCTGTTGTAAAGGATTTTATTCAGCCTTGGAATGGCGTAAGGTGTAAGATTATTGATGTTAGAGGTATTTCCGTACTTGTAATGAATTCAGAGTTGCATTCTGGAGCTTTCTTACTCTACATTACATATTGAAATGTTTTCGGTTCAGCTTGGAACTCTCCCTTAATTTCATAATAATTAATACAATTATGATGTTTTAGCACTAAGTTGGTATAATTCTTTGCCATATATGTATTTTCATGGATTATGTTTACCATATTTCTTATTTTTTTAATTCTATAGCAGTAAATGTATAGTCCTACCTTCTCTATGTGCCGACTGTGTAAACTTTGCATATATCTACATTCTTGTACTCTGTTTTCCTTCTATGTTAATTTTTTATGCTTTGAACAGAAACATGTTACCTACATGCAATTCATCTATTCATTTTTATGTCGAATGCTACTCATGCATTTCCTTATTTATAAATCTGAAAGTATTACAGCAATATTTGTTTTTTCTTCAAAGTTTCTCCATTCTGTATTACATTTATTTGTGGATAGTGGCGCCAATATATAGCTAAAGTCTATAAATTCATAACATTCATTCATTTAAATTCATTCATTTACTTGGTAAATATTGTTTAGCTATTTTTTAAAATTTACCAATAATATTCAATTACTATATCAGGTTGATGTCTAGACCATCTCTATTTTTGGGTTCTTTCTGAGGTCCCTTAGTTCGTTTATAGTAGTTTTTATCAAGATGGGGCGAACTATACAACTAGGGTTCCCACCCTCGACAGACTAACAGTCGCCTCTATCACCTTATTCTGACTTTAAATTTTTAAAAACACCTATTACTACTTTCCACACTAGCATATTCATTCTTTATTCAACAACATATTTAATATGATATACAGGAAATTGATTAGTCTTGGAGTAAAAAAAGAATGAGTTCCCTTACTGTTGCATACCATCATTTATTATTTGTGGAAGAAAATGACAAACAAATGATTTTAATATCTTTTTCTATTTCCTCAGTTACAGAAATAACAATTTATCTTATGAGGAAAAACACAGTAAGAATTCACATACATTCGTTAACACATTATCAAGTTACTTATCTCACTTTAGAATGATTATGATAGCCTCCCAACCTTGAGAGATGTGATTATGTCCTCAACTCCTGCCATCGTCTGCACCAGAGTAGGACTTACATAGAAGTATTTTTGGAATAAACCTCAAGACCCTATGTCGAGTCTTCCTCTCCAGATTCAGGTTGCAGAGTTTCCACTGGTTCCAACCAGCTCTTGATTTACTTTGACCATCAAGCCTTCTGGCCCTCATCCAAGTTCCCAGAACCTCTTTTCCTCACTGGGATTTTCCATTTATCCTCAGAGAGGAATGCAATTGTCTTTATTTGTCTTTAACTACTTTTGCCTAACTACTCTTGAATCTTGGAATAGTTTATCATGAGTTTTTATGGAAAACATTCTATAAAATAATTCTTTATTCAAAGAAAAGAAATAAATAATATTCATTACTAGATTAACTTTACCTTTTAATCTCATTTAAAAATTAAATGCATAATCTCTTTTTAAAAGAAAAAGAAATAGTTTAAGGATCAAAGTTATAAAAAAATTGAGGAAATTGTTTTAAATTGTTTTTTTCATAACATTTAATAATACAATTTTTTTATAATATTTTATAATATTCTTTTAATTCCAACGTGATATATTTATTTTATGAATATAATTTGGTTCTTATAATATTTTATAAAAGGAAATTTATGGAAAAATAAAATGTGGGGAGTTATACATAATGTTGATATGTATAATTTTATTTCTAGTTATATGTTAATAGTCATATGTCTATAATTTGAGCTCTGTATAATATCAAAATGGTTTTATACACCATCGTTTTGTCGGTAACTCCTGCATTTTTTCATTAATTTTTAATTTTTATATAATTAAAATTTCAGCCAGTTGATAATGTACAGATGAATTGAACACATTTGTTATGATTATATAATTAAAATTTCAGACAGTTGATAATGTAAAGATGAATTGAAGTAGTTTAGAGATCTGTACCGATTAACATTATATTCCTAGGATGTAATTGCTTATGATTGTACCCAAATTACTCTAACTATCATCCGTGATCAGTACACCTTACTTGATGAGTAATTGATGGAGGTCTATAAGCTGGGATGAAATAAACACGGAAAGTGCTTTAACAGTGGTCGATTTAATAAATCTAGTTAAACAACTTTGGATATAGAGGGAGATATGCTAGAAGTCACCTTTATATGCTTTGGACGTTCTAAACATACAACTTCCAGAAACCGAATCAATAACTGAATGATCATCCGTGCGTATAGGCGCCCAAAATATAGGCCCCAAAATAAAACCAAGTTGTTAACTAAATAAAGGATCTATATAAAGAAAATAGCAGTAAAGAAACAAAATAAAATATAATAAAAATTAAAAACAAACAAAACGACTCGGTATCGTTTCTGACCTGCATGAGCTCCCATGGCTCATCCTAATTTAATTAGCACCCAAGGGAACCATTGGTATACATATTACCCATTCTAATTAAAAACTAAAAGGTCGAAAGAAAATAATGATTAATATCATTATGATTATTTAGTGTATGTATTATGGTTATTTGGTGTATGCACGAGTGAGAGGTGCTTTTACGGTATAGTATGTAAGCCTGATGTGTGATTTCGTGTTAAGTTGGAGTGGAGTTGATATGTATATTTTAAAAACAGATTCTACGTTAAAAAAATTATATATATTTTATTATTTAATTTAATTAAAAATATTATAAAATATCAATAATTTTATTGTTATAGTGGACACTATACTTATTATTTATTTTAATTAAATTAAAATATCCAAAAAAATTGGATTAATATATTTATGATTATTTAATGTATGTATTATCGTGTTGAGACGTACCATTACACTTTAGTATGTATAAAGCAAATGCGTGGTTTTGTCCATGTTCAGCGTGTAATTGAGATGTGAATTTCTTCTATTTTGTCGTTCAAAACACTTTTATAGATTTTCAGGAAAGCATAGCTTACAATATCTATCTCAACATTCATACCATAATTTTTGATATTAAGGACTCATGAATATCATAGTAGAAACGTTACATACATTATTTCTGAGAGGCATTGGAGCTCTAGCATACTAGGAGTAAAGAAAAGGAGACCATAACTGACAGATGCATATCGAGGAGGGGGATGGGGCATAGTATAGTGGGAGCTGCAAAATAACCAACATGATCATGCATATGGAAATCAATGTGTTCCACCCGTGCTTCCAAGATATGAAGGTGGTCATTTGTGCGATGCTGGTTGTGATGAAGGTTGTCAAAATATTCAAAAATTTCATTTTGACTATATTGAATATCTTTGAGATATGCCACAATTTCCTTGCGATCTTCATACCTATGGTGGATGAGAATTTCCATATTGATTTGAATATTCCAAAGTTTCTCTGCAGTGGAATCCATGGTAGCAAGAGCCACTATGTGACCTAGAGAGTGAGTTGGAGAGATTGATGTAACATCATCGATTTCCCAACGGACCGAGTTGGCAAAGGATGAACTATGGGCTTGCTCGGGATGCCTTGCATGGACATGGTGCCCCACCCCGATTTTGGCAACCCCATGAAGGGGCATATCAAATTTTGCAGAAGTCAACTATCAGCTAAGAGGAAAGGCTGAGGGAAAAACGTCACGAATCCCGCAAGAAAAAAATAAATAACCAAGACCAAGAAATTGTTGCCCCAAATTAGTGCATACTAGAGCCCTGAAGTCGTGAGCTGTGAAACAAGAAGGGAAAGTCTCTGTCCAAACCAGAGAGTTGTACTAGGTAAACACCACACACCAACAAATCAACCCATTAATGTTAATCTTATTAATATATTTTAATGTTCAAAATACATAATTGAAAATAAATAATTTACTTGAGGAATGCATAATTTATTCATTTTTTAATATAAAATAATAATAATAATAATATATTAAAAATTTTAATACAAAATAATAATAATAATAATAAAATGTTAAAAATACAATTTAATAGTGATATATATAGAAAGAAAACCATAGATATCTCTACGCCGACTACATAAAATGGATTATAAGTAAATTGAAATACAAATGAATAGGTTTCATGCGCCAATGCTTTCACTAAAAGCGGCAGAAGCAGTTTGGTAGTTCAGTGAAGCCCGAAGTTCCTCCAAACACTTCAGCGAAACGATCTCTCCATGCACTCACATCTTAATTATTGCATGCTTTTGGGTTCGGCGAAGTGTTTGAAGGAACTCCCGGCGTCGAGAACCGGCTGGGGCAATAATGGGGACGGTCTGGAGTTGTTGTCATGAACGATGCATAACAGGAGGTATGATCGGCTGCTTAAATACTATTCACTGTAGGATTGTTAACCACCATTATTTCGTCGAAATTCTAAATAAGACAATAGATTCATTGCACTTGGACAAAAAAAATATTTCCTCAGCTACATTCAATGAATGAACTGGACAAAACATCAACCATTCATTCATATTCTCTATAGGTTAACTTGTTCGATTTAAATGATCTTGTTTGTATTTCTGTGTAGACCACCCATCCATTCATTCGTGTAGGGGCATTCAAGATCCGAGCCTTATTGGTAAGGTACCAGCTACGCAGAAAAGTGGTGCTGATGAAGTCTTACACGGATATTCGTGTTCGTATCTATGATGAAGATGTTAGAATAGAACTGGCTGAACTAAGCTATCAATATGTTGTATCTAAATCTAGCATGATCCAACGTCGCAAACATGTCGTCAAAGAACACTGGAGCAGAAAACTGATAGCGTTGTAAGCTTTATTCATCCTACTTTATCTTGGTGGGGATTATATTTCAAATCAAACACCTATGAATCAAATTCAAACGTATGGATATTGTGACTTATCAAATGTAAACCACTACGGAATATGCCGAGTTATACTTGCATGTGCGGAAAAGAAGATCCGCCCTCAAATTTTCATGGTTAATCTTTGGAGTTGTATATAAGTGAGATTTTCTCGAGTTTTTGGTGGATATTTTTCTAGAATTTAGCTAAAAAAAAATCTATATGTAAATTTCCTTATCACAACTGATGATTTTAATTAAACCTTTCTAATTTTAAATTAATTAGATTAGAAAATAAACCAAAAAACTTTTCTAAAAATTTCACTAAACAACTTACTAAACTTTTATAAAAAAATCTAAAACAAGTTCTTCATCCTATTCAATGCATTATCCAAATTTATATTATAAACGGCCAATTATAACCAGTAATTAGATGTCAACTTGGACTAATAAATATAATTTAAAGATTAAAAAAATAAATATAATTTTAAAATGTAAAAATCAAATGTTATCCTCTTTCATACTCATATTAGAATTAGTTGCAGATATATAAGTGGATGTTGAGAGAATATCTCAACCTCCCTATTCATATCTAAAAGTGGTTGGATCTCTGCAACACTATAAATATTGTGATGTATTCGTGTCATTAAGATATAGAGTAATAGATATTTATTATGAGTGTATTACTATGTGCAATGGCTGCTCTTCCAATTTTTAATATGGTATCAAAGCCTCTATTGGCTTAAATCCCTCACGCGATGGCCAAGAATATGTGAGAGCAATGATTGTCAAACCGCTGTTGTAGGAGAGTAGATAGTTCAGTGAATTTATTTTCTGGGTGAAATTATTTTGTGTTTGTTATTTTAGTTTGTTGTGTGTGTGCTTCATTAATTTTAATCGGCAAATCAATGCAAGAAAAATTCATGGAGGTCTGCCAGGCGTACTAGATGAGTCGTTCCAAAGTTTTCTTACTCTGCAGTCCATATATTCCTTGACTTCCCTGCTTCACCGCAACATATCAGATTGCACATGCCAAAGATGAGAACTTCTCTATTTTTCGTTGTCGTGAACATTATTTTGTTAACTTCACTGTAAAGACTACAAGCCCAATGTGGTTCAAACTCCACAGCGGATTTCAAAAGAAATGATTTTCCTCCTGGTTTTTTATTTGACACTACCTCCGCAGCGTTCTAGTATGAGGGATCATCAAAAGAAGATGGGTGAGGAACCAGTGTGTGGGATACATACTTCCATAAATTTGGGCATATACTGGATTTCAGCAACGAAGATATTGCAGTGGACTAGTATCATTGTTCCAGGGAGGATATCGAGCTTATGGTAATAATGGGGATTGTCTCTTCCTGTGTTTCATCCAAAGCTCGCACCAGCGCAGCGAAAGTCATAGCATTGCATGGCAGCATACAGAAATTCAAGAAGCTGATGAAAGTTGCACAGCTGATGATCGGCAATCCTGGACATTTCGTCTTTAATTCCGACATTTTGCAGGACGGATGCCAAATCTCAGCACTGACAGTGGACAAGGAGTTAAAATTGGGGAATCTCTATTTCCTTGTCCCCATGCAAAAACTCAACCACTTGTTCTCACCTTCCGACATAAATTCCCTCACCAATTCTGCGTTCAAGAGGTCAACCTCCAAATCCAAGAGCATCACCAAAATCCTTCCTGTGTTGGGCGATTGACAGAGTCTCTGTGACAAAAAAGTTGCGAGAATTCAACCAAACAAAGACACGAATGCTGAGGAGGAAAACGCCGAGTCGAGGGACAATGGTGGGTCGAAATTGTTGAAATTGCTGGTTATGTATGCTATATTTATTATTTTGTGATTGTAAGTTAGTGGTTCTCAAAGTTCTTTGACACCAAGAGAACGCATCATTACTTTTATTATGTTCTTTGTTTGTTAAAATGATGGGCTTGTTGTTCCTTGAGTTTTCAAGAACAACATATGTATGTATAAAGGTCACTTTCTAGGATTGATCGCTGATCATATTCTGTACCTAGAATATTTTCCTATACGACTGTTGAAATTTATTCTTCAAGTTTATTTCACTGATGGAAATATTTCAATAGGGTAGTTCAATGTAAAGACTCTTCTTCGGGGGTGTCAAGAATTTTTAATCTTACAAATTCAGCCTTGCTGGTTAGAAGCAGGTGTACTTTAAATGGGCTGGAAGGTAAGCTCGAAGATGTGAAGAAAGAAAGAGCAAAATCCAAAAGACTACAGAGTGGGTAGAGTTGTTGATGAAGATCAGTGAGATGAAGATAAATTTTATTGTTATGATATGTAAGAATTAAGGGGGAGTATTGGAAGATAATTCTTCCATACTCATATTAGAATTAGTTGCATATATATAGCTGGATGTTGAGAGAATATCTCAACCTCCCTATTCATATTTAGAAGTGGTTGGATCTCAGCAGCACTATAAATATTGTGATGTGTTCGTGTGATTAAAATATAGAGTAATAGATATATATTATTAGTGTATTAATGTGTGCGATGACTTCTCTTCCAATTTTTAATAAGCTGTATGCAGGTCGAATTGACTATAAATTGTTTTTTAACCAACTCCAACAATAGAATAAAAGAGATATCAACGCCTCAGAAATAAGCCACTTCGAGGGGAAAACCTCCAATACATTACATAAATGAACAATTCTTGGATGATAGAATTTACAAAACCTCCTTTCTATATATAGGATTCCATGGGCCATAATGTAATCCTAGTGCAACCACAATGTAATCCTAGCTGACCTAACAATAATAATTTAAGGGCACAATAATAACAATATGGGGGTTACAAGGGTACAATAATAACAATAATTGGGTTACACTAACAACAATAAGGTACTATACTAGTAATATAGGGACCTAACATGCCCCTCTCCTTCAAAAAAGTGTTGTCCTCAACGCTTGAGTAGCTCTGGGCACTTCTGTATAAAATTCTCATCCTCCCATGTAGAATCTTCAGTGGGTAAGTTCTTCCATAGATCATATCTCCAAAAATATTGTGAACCAAGCTCTGAAATTCTTTGACGAGTTTCCTCAAGACTTCGGCTTCACACCCTAAAATTTTCAGATTCTGAACCTTCGTAGAAAAAACGTTATAGCAAAAATGCCACGATGACCTATTTAGAGCAGCGAAACCCTAGAATCCAAAGCTTTGATACCAAATGTTGTGTAACCAGCTCCAAAAATAAAATAAAAGAGATATCAATTCCTTAGAAATAAGCCACTTCAAGGGGGAAACCTCCAATACATTACATAAATGAACAATTCTTGGATGATACAATTTACAAAACCTCCTTTATATATATAGGAGTCCATGGGCCATAATGTAATCCTAGTGGGGCCACAATGTAATTCTAGCCGACCTAACAATAATAATTTAAGGGCACAATAATAACAATATGGGGGTTACAAGGGTACAATAATAACAATAAGGGGGTTACTCTAACAACAATAAGGGACTATACTAGTAATATAGGGACGTAACATAAAGTCTGTTTGTTTGTTTTTTTAATTAAGGATCATGTATTAATTAAAGAAAAGAAAATAATCTGTGTTGACGGTTTATTTTAGTGAATATGACTAAAACAATTGTTTTTATTTATATTGTTTAATTAGAATGATTAGTTCAAATTAAAAAGAAACTAAGCAATGTAATACAAGGTTTTATATTGGAAAAATATTGCCATCTAAGTAAGCCACTTCAATGTAAGTAGCCTAGGTTTGATGTCCATCTCTTTGTTAAAGTTTAAGTGGGGAATTTACAATTTACCTCTTTCATTTAGAGTAACATCTTGGTATTCCTATCTCCTTTCTATCAAGATCTTGCACATAATTGTCTTAACTTGCTAATACAAATCAAACCTAGTAAGGAATATGTGTACCCTATTATAAATGCGTACCTATTAGCATACCTAGGTTTGATTTGTATTAGCGTTTGATTTGTAAGGAATACAACTTTTTTCCTCATAAGGAAGATGCATACCTATTATAAATGGCCCTTTAAAAAAAACTCAGTGGTGAGGACCTCACCTAGTATCGTTACAAAATACTTCCAACAAATCGATGCCATAATAACCCTAAATAGATTCCCACTAAAAACTATGTGGGATAGAGCCACAACAAAGGAACTGAACAGATGGATGAATTATTGTGCCATTTCTTGGTAGGAAAAACTTACAAGGCTAACATTGGGCAAAAGATGAATTAGAAATGTGGGAACCGAGAAGACAATCATGCAAAATCCTTATAATAGTCTCATGGTGGATGGGGACAAAATCTAGATTTCTATAAGCCACTCAAATGTTAACAAATTACCATAATTGCAAATATCACGATAAATTGAAAAATTCATCAGTTTGCATTCAAATCCATGGTGATTATGCATTGCGAATTGTCATACATCCATTAAACTAATGTTAACTATCATGGTGATGTGTGATCAATCCTGCAGGAATCACTAAAAGAGATGTATTGTATTATAACAATGGAATAATGTAAGACGCTGTGTATATACAAAGGCTTTATAGGTCAACAGGTCAATAGAGGTGCTAGGAATTGGATCCTTGGGATCCAAAATTTCACTTAGGATCATCAACCTTGCTAAATTAAAATAATCCATCTGTACTAAAACATCAAAACTTTAATTGGAAATTTTTTTACATCACCAAAAGATTCTGGTGTGTATGACTAAGATGATGGAAAAGAAATTGGAAATCCTTTCCTTCACCTCTTCTAATGATGATAGTGAACCTCCTCCAAAAATTTAGGTGGATTGTCTTACAAATTAACATGATCACTTGAGCCAATTGTGTTTTTAAGATATTTTTTTAATTTAAATAAAGAACGAATGAAACATAAAAGAAATGCGTAGTTTGAGGTGAGACCATCTCAACCTCGAGAGTGTTGTAATCATCACAATTTATTAATCATTAGAAAGAACATTCGTACATACATAAGATTACAAGTTTTTTTACGATTTTGAACAACTTCCTCATAAATAGGATCTGCATCCTAAATAAACCTCACAACTTGAATAAGACACCATAATATGAAAAAAAAATCCAATAATAAATTCTAGAATAGTCTAGATTTCTCTATTAATTCCAAGTTCCTCCCATAATGGAGAAACGGATCAAATCATAACATAGAAAACATGTATGTTGGTTTCAGTCTTAGTCAGGCTTACAATTTTACCTTAAATATTTCATTTTTAGATTGCTTGCTATTAAATAATGATGCTCCCTCCTTAATTTCTTCAATTGAATGATGTAATTGGGAAATAGTTCATCAAGTTCTGGAGGCTAGGATTTGTCTTCAATAGTTGAAGATTCTTCAATACATACATAAGTGGGTTGTTGTTCTTTATCAAAACATTCTTCAATACCCTATTTAGTAGATTTATTCCACATTAGCTTATAATAATGTTTGATCTCTTCTGGACTCCAATGCATTAGAATGCCATGAAACTATTCAATTTTTTATTTTTTCATGTCATCTTCAACATTCATTGATTATTCATATATAGTTGTGACTTTTGTGGAAGTTTTATCAAGACATGGTGTTTCAATCCATGATTTAATGAATTGTAGCTCTTTCTCAAAATTTGTTTCCTATTACCTATTAGTTTCCTCTCTTGCAACATCTGTAACAAACCTTCACTCGAAAATTTATCCTCATCATATAGTGGTTGAGAATTTGCAGCACATTCAGTAGCACAAATAGTTTCAAGAACACCTTAATTTTCAGCTATCTCATTCCATTCCATTTCGGGTTGGTTTAAAATATATATTTGAAAATTCAGATACCCCTTTCGCCCTATGATACTTCCTTCTGAATTGTTAAAATATCTTAGGAATTGTTTGATTTTACTTTTCCAATGAATTATTTCCTTTTCTTCATATTATATTTTTCCATGAAAAATATATAATTTTTAAATTTCACTACAAGAAAAGGCCCTCTATTGGAGGTTATAAAGGAGGCTTTTAGTGTTATAAAATTGGCCAAAATTTTCAAAAAAAAATTGCTACAACATCCCTTTTCAGTAACTATTAGAGTATGCACAACAGAAAGCTTAATAAATTCACACACAGAGAAGAAAATAGAGACGGAATTTAACGTGGTTCACCCAACCAATCTGGGCTACATCCACCAAACAGAGGTATCAGCTTTCTTATTATTCAACAGGAGAATACAACAACATATTTCCACATATCCACTTTCTCTTCCTCATCCCTCATATATTTTGCCTCAATGAGCTTAGAATTTATAGATGTATAGAAGAAATTGAATAATAAATTCAATTCCATCCCATCGCAACAAAATACGATTAATATCTCCTCTTCAGGATTTGATGCCATCAGATTTGGAAGAAATCCTATTGTTGGCATTATCCATGAGATTTTAGCCAAAATAATATGCAAAATCTCAAAAATATCCACCTTAACAACAATTAACCTGATACCTTGTTCCTGTTATTATTTTTATTGTTTCTGCAAGCCAAGAGAAGCCAAACATCATCATAGCTTCTCTAATAAAACTGGTTTCATGAACATGTTTGCACAGTTTTCCTTTGTATGCACTTTTTCAATAGAGACTCCCCGTTCAGTGATAACCTGTCTTAAAAAATGGTACTTTATAGGTATATGCTTTGATTTACTATGATAGGATGGATTTTTAGCCAAATGAATTGCACTTTGACCATCATAAACTAACTTTATGTTGTCTTGCAACCTACCAAACTCACCAAACAAACCTTTCAACCAAACCGCTTCTTTGCAAGCATGTGAAGCAGTTATGTATTCCGCTTCTGTAGTGGATAAAGCAACAATGTTTTGTAGCTTTGACATCCAGCTAATAGCTCCACCTGCAAGAGTAAAGACATATCCTGAAGTTGAACTTCTCTTATCCAAATCACCTACAAAATTGGAATCAAAATATCCGCAAACAAATTCACTACTTCTATTATAAGTGATAGAATAATCACTTGCGCCTCTCAAATACCGAAGCACCCATTTCACTGCTACCCAGTGTTCTTTCCTCGGATTTTCCATATACCTACTAACAACCCCAATTGTATGTGAAATATCTGGTTGTGTACAAACCATCGCATACATCAAACTTCCTACTGCATTAGCATATGGTATTCGAGACATATATTCCTTTTCTTCATTTGTATTAGGACATAAACTTGAAGAAAGCTTAAAATGGGAAGCTAAACAACTGAAACTAGCTTCACATTGTTCATACCAAACCTTAAGAGTATTTTCTCAATATACTTTTGTTGTGATAACCACAACTTACCATTTCTCTTCTCTCTGAAAAACTCCATGCTCAAAATTTGTCTTGATCCTCCTAGATCTTTCATATCAAATGTCCTAGCCATCTGAGCCTTTAACTTGTTGATCTCAGTTATGCTTTTACTTGCTAAAATCATATCGTCAACATATAATACTGAGATAATGAATATGCCATTACTTAATTTCTTAAAGTAGACACAATCATCATATTCACTTCTTATATAATTTTGGGTCATCATGAAAGAATCAAATTTCTTGTACCATTGTCTCGGTGACTGCTTCAGACCATACAATTATTTCTTGAGCCTGCAGAAATATTTCTTGTTGCGATTTTGAACAAACCCTTCAAGTTGTTCCATATAAATCTCTTCATCTAAACCTCCATGTAAGAATGCAGTCTTAACATCTAGTTGTTGTAATTCTAAATCGAGTAATGCAACTAATGATAACACAATCCAAATTGAAACAATTTTAACAACTGGTGAAAATATCTCATGAAAGTCAATTCCTGCTTTCTGAGAAAAACCTTTCGCAACTAGCCTCGCTTTGTACCTATCTTCATTATCATCAACACTCATTTTCAATTTTTAAACCCATTTACATCCTACAATTTTTATGTCATTAGGAAGTTCTATGAGGTCCCATGTGGCATTCTTGTATAATGCCTTCATTTCATCCTTCATAGCTTCTTTCTACTTATCACTATTAGAACCTTTTGCAGCTTCCTGATAGCATAAAGGTTCATCATCATTAGCGGTTAAAGCAACTGAAGTAACATAATCATCATACCTTTTAGAAGGATGTCTGATTCTCGCGGACCTTCTTAAATATGTTTCTGGTTCTTCCACAATTTGGTGATTATTATATGTAGGAACTTCTTCATGATCTTCACTTGAAACTTGTTCATCTTTACTATTATCAGTATTTGAACTGGTTTGAAATTGAATATGTTGAAACTTAGTTACATTTTCCTGTTTCAATTTAATATCTACATCTGGATTATCGAGTGAAGATTCGTTGAGTTTAACACCTCTGTTAATGATGATCTTGTGAGTAGTAGGATACCACAACTTGTATCCCTTAATCCCATCACCATATCCAACAAAGATATATATTTTTTATTTAGGATCTAATTTAAAACGTCGATATTTCAGAATTAGAGCATATGCATCACAACCAAAAACTTTCAGTTTAGAATAATCACAAGGTTGACCCTTCCATACCTCTTGAGGAAATTTGCATCATATTGATGTTTATGGTGATCGGTTTATCAAATAACAAGGTATAGATACTCCTTCCATCCATAATTCCTTCTGTAAATTGGCGTTACTTAGCATACTTATTTCTCTTTCTAAGAGAGTCATATTCATATCTTTCGAGTAACTACATTTTGCTAAGGAGTATAAGCAGTAGTTCTATTTCTTTCGATCCCAACTTTCTTGCAATAATTATCAAATGAATTTGAAGTAAAATCACCATCATTGTCAGTTCTTAAACATTTAATGGTTCTTCCAGTGATATTTTCTACTAATGCTCTAAACTTCTTGAAATCTGTGAATACATCAGAATTTATTTTTAACATCTAGACCCATAATTTTCTAGAGAAATCATCTATAAAAGATACAAAATATGATGATCCTCCATATGAGGTTGTAGGAGATGGACCCCAAACATCATAATGGATATAATCAAGGATTCCTTTGCTAATATGTTTCCAGTTTTAAATTTCTGCTTGCTTTGTTTTCCATAAATACAATGTTTTCAGAAATCTAACTTAGTAGATTTTAAACTATGAAGTAACGTACGATCAGATAATATTTTTAATCCTCTTTCGCTCATATTTCCCAACCGTTGATTCCATAATCGAATAGAATCATTGTCGTTCTTAGATACAGTTGAAAAATTATTTGACTCTGTTCTTCCTTCTAACTTAAAAATATTTCTAATCTTCTTTTCTTTCATTACTAATAATATTCCTTTGTAAATTTTCATTATTTCACCTTGAATAAAAGTTTTATATCCATTTGTGTCTAGCACTGCTAGAGAAATAAGATTTTTTCTCAGTTCAGGCACATGTATTACATCAGTTAAGATTTTTGTTGTCCCATAAAACATTTTAATATGGATGCTTCCAATTCCCACAACATTACATGAGAAATCATTTCCCATGTAAACTAATCCATAATTTATTGAGTTATAAGATTTAAAACACTCTTTATGAATGCACATGTGATTGTATGCACCAGAATCTAATAGCCAATGTTGATCATGATTTGAAAAATTAACTCATAAAACTTCATTACTTATACCTGAACCCGATGCTGAACCTCTATTTGTCATGTTTTCCTCTTTATTTATGTTCAAGAGTCTCTTTTAGATGTTTACTGCCTCTTCCAACAGTCCTTCTTCAAATGTCCTGATTTACCGCAAAACCAGCATTTTAGCTTACTCTTCTTCCCTTTCGATTTTGACCGAGAGTTGTTTTTCTGACTGAAGCATTTTTCTTTAGATCGACCTCTAACCATCATTGCTTCTGATGTATAGGTTTATAAATTTGACCTTTTTCTGGTTTCTTCAGACAGCATAGCTCCAACAACATCATCAAATTGAAGGGTTTTTGATGAACTAAGACTTATAGAAGTAACAAAATGATCCCATGACTTAGGTAGATAACATAATAAAGTTACAGCTTTATCTTCTGAATCAAAATTTTCTTCTATGCTATCTAACAGCACCAAGAGAGTATCAAAGGTATTTAGATGATCGATTATTGTTGTACCTTCCTTCATGCGTAAGCTGTACAATTTTCTTTTCAGAAGAATCCTATTTGTTAAGGATTTAGTCATGTAACGTTTTTCTAGCTTTGTCCGTAGTACAACGACTGTTTTCTCTGACACGATGTTAAATAAAAAATCATCCGCCAAACAAAATCGTATGCCACTTAGTGCTCTGTCATCGATGTCACTCCATTCGTCATATGTCATAGTGAAAGGTTTCTTGAATTCTCCCAAAAGTGCCTTCGCCACAGCTTGTTGTACAAGTAAATCATGCATCTTGACTTTCCAGATTTCGAAGTTATTCCTCCCATTAAAATTCTTGATCTCAAACCAAGAACTTTGAGTTTTTTCCATATTTAGTAGCTTGTGTCAAATGCAAGTTTAACTGTCATACTTTACGTCCGGCATTAGATATTGAATTCAACAATTTTCAATTTCAAATCTTAATAAATGGAAATTTCATGGCCCACATAAAATATGAACGATGGAAATATAAATATTCTGAAAGGAAACAAAAGAAAAACAATATCTTGGACTTATGATACCTCTCATTCATTGATTTCCTTATATCCGTCTTCGCTCAGCCATAACATTGGCACGCAAATAAGCAACATAGTAATTGGCCACATTACACCAACGTGAATATCTAAACCGAATCTAAATATAGACAGATCGACATTCCATTAAATTATATCAAAACTCAGGATGGCATTGCGAGCAACAAACATACCTAAATGTGTTTCACTTGATCCTCCTCTCCGTCACGGCCATCACCGTTGGCTCCACCTGCTGCATCAACCATTCGATTGTTTCTCCATCTGATTTATGCCTCAGCTTTCTTTCAAACATGATGACATGGCTTCTTCAAAAATATTTGATCACATTTATTTTATTCCTCCATAGAATGGTCTCACGGTCCACGCAGATTAATGGCAATCACCGTCGGCTCCATTTCAACATGCTAGTCTTCGCTCAGCCAGAAGGTCTTATGGAGACACAAGCCTGAAACTAAAACAGTAGCAGCATCTTTTTCCTCTTGACATATCATTAAACCTCCATCTCATGCACTGTGGATCCACCTTAAACTCACCGGCAGTCTGCTCCTGTAGCAGTTTCTTAGCAGCATCCTTGGCAACAACTGCCATAGCACCAATCCTCTACTACATTTTGGTGAATGCCAAAACCACAATAAGATATAGCAGCTCTGGTATGCACTTACACAGTGGCCACACAGATCAAAAACAGATCTAGTCTGATCCACCGTAATCAGAAATCAACTTGGCCTCTAGCAGCATTCTCTGGGCTCACAGATGCTGATCCTACAGAAAAAAAAAAACTTGGAACACTCAATGCCGAAGCTCCAATGAAAAATTTCTCTGATACCAATTTTCAGAGTATGCACAACAAAAAGCTTAATAAATTCACACAGAAAACAGAGAATAGATAAATAATTTAATGTGGTTCACACAACCAATTTGGGCTACATCCACCAAACAGAGGTATCGTATTTCTTTTTATTCAACAGGAGAATACAAAAATAGATTTGCAAATTTGCACTTCCTATTCCTCATCCCTAATAGATTTTGCCTCTATGAGCTTACAATTTATTGATGCAGAGAAGAAACTGAACAATAAATTCAATTCCATCCTATCACAAAAAAATAGGATTAATATCTCCTCTTCAGGATTTTATGCCATAAAATTTGGAAAAAATCCTATTTTTGGCATTATCCATGAGATTTTAATGAAAATAATATGCAAAATCTTAACAGTAACAAAGTTTTTCACGGAGCTCCTAACGAAATTTCAACAAAATAAAAAAAATGTGGATGACTGATGATTATTACGGATGTTTTTCTCATCTTTTTACGCAGTAGGTGTCAACGCACTGGTTCTTAGTGCCGTGAAAGCACTAGTAGTTTAAACATACCAATCACAAGGATGGAAAACATATTTCGGACGCTTGAGGGTGTTTAGGAACGAATCGGTGTGTTTCAGCCTAAAAGTCGAACCGGGTTGATGGAAGTTGCATGCACCAGGCCGATAAGGTGTAAAACTGTGACCGACCACCTAGGTGATCAAACACATCAGGTCTTTAAGCTATAAAAATGCACTGGTGCGTTAAAGGCAAATTGCACTGTTGCATGCAATGCTTATCAGACCACCAGGGTGGTAGTCATTGTTAAAGCACATCAGGCATTCTAATTGATATTGGTATTTGTGTCGTTCCCATAGATCATAGAAATACATTGGTGTATATTATCATACAAACACACCTGTGTGTGGTAACTAAGATGCACATGTGTCATTTTGTATTTTTTAGAGACATCAATCTGTGAAACTACAATTATCGTGATTTTTTAAAATTCATTATTAATCAAAAGTCGAGACATATGTTATAAAAATATCCGTATCAAATAAATTTTTATTTGTACATTTGAATGTGATTCTTGGATTAATTTGTTATATCATATCATCAGATTTTGCATATCTTCAATACAATATTTAATCGTCCATATATTTAATCAATGTTGTAACATTTCACAACAACAATGGAGAACAAAATAAAATAAATTAAAAATTATTATATTATATCTATATATATATATATATATATATATATATATATATATATATATATATATATATATACATATGAATAAGACACTCTTTTTCATACAAAATGGGACAGTTATTGGTATCCCTCTATCTTTCAATTGGGACACAATGTCCATTACATTAAAAAAAAATTTGATTTCAGAGACAAATATTTCAAAAAATACAATATCTTGCTTTGATATCCAAACATATTAATCATCATTCTTTTCTAGAACTTTTGTCATTGCTAGACCTCCTTCCATGCCTTCCGTTATTTTGAGGAATTTTTTTTTCAGTGTGTTGATTGTTTTTCTTCTTCTTCAAGTTCTATCTACAAACATAAAAATAACGTGTGACGAGTGTATATAAATTGGTCAAAATAGTGAAAATTTGCAATATTAAATAATAGACATACATATAAATTGAAAATAATGTACCATAGAAAGATTGACTCATGAAGTATACGCATTCTTTCAAAACCAAATTGCATGCCATATTTCAACAATTCATTCTTTGATGCAGTTCCATACCTTGTTTCCTCCACGTTTTCTAACCCATAAAAAATCATATATTTAATATAATTGTTTTTTCTTGTTCTATTAATTATATAGGGAAAAAAGTAAAGCAATATATATGCTTACAAATTCCACAATTAATTTATGATATGCCAACATATACTGATGACCCATATTTAACCCAATATTAATCAATTCTTATGATAGTTCTTCTTTTTATGTTAGCACCTGTTTTAAGATATTCAATGATGATTGTTGTAAAAAAACTTAAAATATACAAAAATGAAATATAGGTAAGTTTTTATAAGGAAGTAATAATTACTCATAAACATAGATATCAACCTTTTTATTCCTTGTCATCCTCTTTTATGTGTTGAATGGTTTCCATTTTCTTTTCTTTTCTGCAATAAAATACTTGAGAAATAATATTTAATGCTAAATTGTTCCTTTATTGTAAATAATAGAAAATTTCAATGATTACATATTACATTTGAAGCATGTTGTTGTTGAGATGGCTCCTCGTGCGATGAAATTATGTCTATTTCTTTGACCATCTACTTGTACACATTTTGGAAACTCCTACAGGCATATTTCTGATATGAGCTCATTCATCCTTTGAGATTTTCATAATATTCTTCAAAATGAAACATGACAATAAACTATTTATTTTTTATATTGATATATGAAAAGTAAATATAACAAAAGTGATATTTATAAATGATTCCTTTCTAGTTATATATACATATAATTCTAGAAAAACATCTAAATTAATATTACTTTTTCATTCATCCTTTTTTGTTGTTTTATGTTTTTCTATTAAAAATCTAACATGTCTCATTGAGTAATTCTCTCGAAACTCAACTTGTAGTTTAAATGAAATTTGGTTCTTGGAATCATGGGATTGATTTTTTATTGTAAGTGGAAATAATGTCTATACATTCATTCCAATAGACCCCTAAAATTTTTGTAAATTTTTTTTCTCCTTTCGTTAACCTCCGACACCACTCCAGATAAGCTAAGGAGAAATTCATTTTCATTTTCATATTATATTTTTCTTTTCTTTTATTGGAATAACATTATTTTACTTCTTTATTGGTCCATGTAGAACATTAAACATATGTGAATTAATATATTTTTTAAAACATGTTATCTAATCTTTTTAAGTATATTATTAATGAAAATTCAAAAAATAAACTCATATTGGATCGATAGTATTTTTTTCATTCACCTAATTCATCCTTCCGCAATTTCTCCATAAGGATTTTACACTATTTTGGTCTTAGATAAAAAAAAATCTTATCGAGCTTCATCATTTTGTGGCTCTGCATGATACACAATAAACAATACATATTAGATAAACTTACATATAGTTCAAAAATAATAATTTCATTGTAAAGATTCTACAAATAACTTTCCTTTTTTTTCTTTTCTCGATGTGCTATGAATATGTTTGTTACTAGATCTCTTGTCAGTCATTTCTTTATCAATATGAAACATGTACCATACCATTCATTAATATATTTTATAAATAAATCACATAGTTTTTAGGTAAAAACAAATTCAATAAAATCATGCCGTCTTTCAAAAAGTACGCACCAAAGGTGGTGTTGTAGGTTCCTATAAGCACACCGCCAAATTAGTAAAAACATCATACGATTCTCTCTATCAACAATGAGACTAGGTGCATTATATGTTAACCGGTGCAGTGATTACCGCAAATGTAAATTAATAAAACCATTTCTATCAAACAATTTTTTTCTCACAGTACACGCCCGGTGTGCTATACTACAATAGTGCACTGGTGCACTATTTGAAACAAGGCACACTAATTAAATTTTTTTATTTTTTTTAAACCATGCAAGGGACGACATGGATTGGGATCTGAATCTACAATTGGTCCTGATGGTTAGATGTTATACGCCTATATATATAGCAATACAAAACCCTATAAATCTAAAATTAAAATCCCTAATTGTGAAGTCACAAAAACAAGAAGATGCAAGGTTTTAACGTAAGAATGAAATTTTTTTGTTTTTTTTTCCTGAAAATGTGCAGTAAAATTTAAAATTTTTATTATGCATGTATTAAATCTAAAAAAAATTATTACAGTAAAACATAACAATTTCACTATACTACACATTTTTTGTGCGAATCGCCAGATGTTTCAAATTCAGATTCACTGAATAGTGTTGTTGTTCGGAAGTATTTTTCTGCTCCACAATTCTCTCATCCTCTCTTCTCTACTTATGTCTCTCGCGCAAATCCCTCCTTGAAACGTTTTGCAAAAATAAAGAAATAATGAATAGATTTTACTATTTAAAGAACTTTTTTATGACATTATATTTCCAAAAATAATTTGTCCCCCATTTTTCAATTTACAATTTTTTTTCACTTTAAAAAAATAAAGTTGTTCTTTTTAATTTCTGGATTCGGTGCATTTTTTAGCTAACCCCAAAGGTGTGTCAGTTAATAACACTACACCGACACGTAGTAACTAAAAT
The DNA here is from genome assembly GCA_034641835.2 of Pinus albicaulis. Lineage (NCBI taxonomy): Eukaryota > Viridiplantae > Streptophyta > Pinopsida > Pinales > Pinaceae > Pinus > Pinus albicaulis. The sequence continues at coordinate 272,670,816 of CM076573.1, forward strand.
GCACTGGTGCAGTTAACTATACATTAGCACCGTTAAAAATAAGTCCATTTTTAAGGCACCGAAATTACTTGTAGGTATTACACCAAAATTTCTTGTTGATTTTGCCCAAATTCAGGGAGAAAATATTATATTTATATCAAATGGAAAATTATTCAAAATCCATCTCGTTCCATAATATTCTCAAATTCCATCGCGGACTTCTACTTATCCATCTCCAGACATAATATTTACTTTAGATTTTATTTATAATTTCATTATCTAATTGATTATTTTTTTATCCATGTTAATCAGCTGAATAAAATTAATGTATAAAAATTTAAAGGTTCATGAAGATTCAGAATCGAGTTCATATGCACAAAATATTCAAACAACTCCAAAACCTTGGAGGTTCTTATGAGGAGCAGTGCCGCAAGGCGCATTTGGTAGATGAAAATGGACAACCGCTTAACCCTGGCAATTATAACATTTCATATTCTAGGCACAATCATGGGACAATGATGGTAATAGTAGTTTTTTGGTATATTAATGTAGGTATTTCAACGTCAAACTAATTAACCATGCATTGTCGACTTGCTTACTAATTGATATCATCAATTTTGTACTAATCATGTTCCAATAATTTTTTTAAAATTATTATAATTATAGTGATGATGAGCGACCTACCTACCATATATCATTGCACCCCACGACAATGTCAAGTTTGGAGAAGGCTGAATTAAGAGAAATACTTGGAGAGGAATGATACCAAGAATGGTTGAATAAACCACCTATTAAATTCCCACTACGTCTAGATTCACCAATTAGGAATGACTACATCAATATTAGTTCTTCACAAGCTCGTAATGGAGGCAATAAAATAGAGGTTAGTATGGATGATTACTTAAGGCCTACGACTTCCATGGAGAAAATTTTTATAGATGCATTCCATAACGATGATCAACTAAGGGTTGATGCTCATATCACTAATACATTTTTTGAAAGCCTTAAATTATCTTCCAACTCCCCTCTCTTTGGGTCTGGCGTTAAATCAAAGTCTACCTAGTTGGGGATAATGATGTTACTGTACAAATTGAAAGAAAATTTTGGCTTTTTGAATGCATGTTTCTCGGAAATTTTGAGGTAATTCACCATCAAGTCCTCCATTCTATTTTGAGAAATATAATCACAAAATGAACATTAAAAATGGCCAATTTTATGAACGTTAATAATTATATCAGCATTAATATACATTTAATATTGTCCATGACCAACTACATGTTATTCAAATATAAGGTACTTCTGAGTGATAATTTCTTGCTCAGTAGCTATGACGAGGAAAATAAATTGTTTAAAATGTTGGGTGTTGAGTACATATCATATCATGTGTTGGAAATATAGTGAAGAGTGTTGTCCTTGATGGCAACCCATTGAATGAAGATGAAGACATGAGACTGTTGACATGTGTTGTCCTTGATGGCAATCCACCTGATGAAGTTATTCTTGACCTGATGGGCTTGGTAAATGATGTAAATCTGATATGAAATGATGTTTGTCAGCAATATGATGCTGAGTGTTGTCAACTTACTTGATGAAGTTGTGCTTGATAGAATATGTCTTGATGAACCTGTTTAAAGATGTAAATCTGATGTATCTACAGAGAGTACAGAAGATAATGAAGAAAGGAATTCAATATGTGCTAGATCCATGATGAAAAGAGTATGTTTCAAGGCATACGAGGATTTGTCTAGTAGAAGTCGCGTATGCATGCGGTAAAGTACGTGCCAAGTCGCATATGGGCAAAAGCGCTCAAAAGGTGCAAAACCAGGGGTAACCACAATGGTATTGACCCATTGTATTGGGTAATGATTCATCTAAATGACCCCGTCCAGGAATACCATCGAAAGTAATGTGGTTTTGGCTCATGGTATTGAAAAAGGGTAAACCTATATAAGGAGTAGAAATTCATTGTGCACATTAGAAGTGTGGTGCAAGATGTCTGAGCTTGAATGAATACTTCTCTCTGAAGTAGATATGAATGGAAAGGGTTACAGTTGAATGTTAGATCTGAATGTATGATGCACCAATGATGAAGAAGGGGATCTAGATCTGAATTGTACTTGTATTTGCTAGATCTGTTTATGGAATGATTAGATCTGTGATGAGGCGAACATCTAGGCGAACATCTGTCTGAGGTAAAGGGTAAAATCTGAAGTGATGTATCTGTTTTGAAGAATTGCAATGACATAAAAGTTTGAAGAACCATACGCTAGTTCGCCGAAGAGGAAGCGTGTATATACGCGGCTTCGCTGAAGAGAAAGCGCATATGCATAATAAAATTAGCTCTATAATATGTACTGAAGAATACGCTAGTTTATGTGAACGGAAGCACGTATATACGCGACATCAGAGAAAGGAAAGCGCGTAGGTATACAAACCTTAGGGTTTTGTGGTTTCTTCGAAGTGTGTGATGTGTGTGATGAAATGTCTGATCTGTTCTGCTGGTTTACTGATATCAGTCAGTGAGTTATATGTATCTGTTTCATGGTTGACTGTGCTTAAAAGTATGGAAAGGGTCCAGTCTGAAAATGTGATGAAACGTGGCCTGCAAGTGGTGTCCCAAAGGAAGCTTTGGATCCAGTGTGAAAATTGATGAAACGTGGTCCGTAGAGCTGCTGAGGGTTGTAGCCTTCAATCAGGGGGTTGTAGCTCCCTTCAAGGAGAGGCTGGTAAACGAGATCAGGGGGTCATAGTTCCCTTCCAGGAGAGGCTGGTAAACGAGTCAGGGGGTTGGAGCTCCCTTCCAGGAGAGGCTGGTAAACGAGTGCAGGTGGGTGCCTACATGCTGGTAGGAGTCTGCACCAACACATATGTTGTAAGATGTTTTCTCTCTAATACATTTTTGAAGGCTGAGCAACGGCAGCGGTGGTTTTCTCCTGACTTGGGTTTCCACCTAAAAAATCTTGGTGTTCATGTGTGATGCTTTGTGTGATGGTTTATTCTGTTCTTACTACACATGTTTACTGTTTATTAAACATGTGATGAATGAATGATGGAATGATATAAGTGAAGAATTAATGACATAATTAGATCTTTGTGTATACACGAGTTTCGTAAAGGGTATCCGCGTATATACGCGAGTCTGTATCAGGAAAGTAGCGTATGGGTTTTAGAAGCAAGAAAAAGTAAAATTTTTGAATAAGCGGTAAATAATGATTCACCCCCCCTCTCAGTATTTTTCCCAACAATTGGTATCAGAGAGGGTCCTTCTGCAGAAGCTTGATCGCTTGAAGGAGATCCGTCACAATGGGAAGTCAAGAAGGAGTAATGTCTATAAAGCCACCTCTATTCAATGGAAGCAATTTGATATTCTGGAAGGTACGAACAAAAGCATATCTGCAAAGTCTTGGTGCAGATGTATGGGCAATCGTGGAAGAAGGCTATCAATATCCGACAAGTATTCCTACTGATGCAGCTGAAAGGAAGAAGTATGAAATCAATGCCAAAGCAGTGAATGTCTTATTAGGAAGCATGTATGAATCAGAATTTGCTAAAGTGATGCAGCTACATTCAACAAAAGAAATATGGGACAAAATCATTCTGAGCTATGAAGGAGATACAAAAGTAAAAAGTGCAAAACTCCAAACTCTTAGAATTGAATATGAAAATTTGAAGATGCATAGTGATGAAAGTGTTGCCAGTTTCTTTCTTCGTCTGGATGATATTATAAATCGAATGAGAAATTTGAGTGAAACCATAACTGATACTACTCTGGTGGAAAAGGTATTAAGATCCTTGACTTCAAAATTTGACTCTAAAGTTTCAGCTATTGAAGAAAGGCAAGATCTGCAAACTCTTACTATTGTTCAATTACATGGTATTCTGACTTCTTTTGAAATGAGACAAGGAGGTCCTTCTCAAATCAAAGAAGCTATTTTTAAGGCGTCTGCAAAAGGAAAAGAAAAGGAAGTTGTCAAAGAATCCAGCTATATATCTGAAGAAGAAGAAGAAGCAAATTTTGTGAGAAGACTTCAACTAGGTACCGGAAAGTTCAAAGGTAAGCTTCCTTTCAAATGTTTTAATTGTGGAAGAGTTGGTCATTATGATGCAAAGTGTCCTTATAAAGAAACACCGGCTAAAGGAAAAGAAGTAGCAAGAAGGAATAAGAATCGATCTAGCACAAGAAAAATTTATTATACTAATGAAGACAGTGATGGGTCATCTGATAGTGAGGAAGAATGTGAAGAAGACTTTAGACTTATCATGGCATTTGAACAAAGAGAAGAAAAGGATACTTTTATGGATGCTCTAGAGAGCAAAGATTTTCTTGAAGAAAACAATCAACTCAAAGTAAGCCTAGAAGAAAACAACATAATCATCGACACTCTTGAAAAACAGCTTGAAGCCAAGGAAAAACGCATTGAGGAATTGGAGTGTGAAGTAGTAAGTCTAAGGAAAGATAATGAGAAAGTGAAGACTCTCAATCTAAGATTTGCTAAAGGTTCAGAAACCTTAGATGAGATTATCAAGATACAACGGTCTCCTCTTATGAAAACAGGTCTTGGATATACTGGGGAATCTTCCCAGATTTCAGCACCAAATTATCTGAAAGCAGCCACAACTAGTTCACTACATTCAGCCACTCAGCAAGGGAACAAAGGATCTTTACAGGTAAAGCATGATCATCTCAAATCAAGGAACACTAACAGGGAGATCTTTCAAAGAAGCTACAACCAACAAGTAAATTCAAATAGAAGATTTCATGATCGCAAAAATTTCTACTTCAATGGACAATGTTTCTCATGTCACAATTTTGGTCATAAAGCTGTTCAATGCGTTGCATATAAAACCATCATGACAAGAGAAGCAAGAAAGAAAAATATGAGTCTTGAACCAAATAAGAACACCTATAACAACTTTTCTCCTCTTCAAAACGAAATTGAATGTACTTATTGCAATAAATTTGGTCATGAAGAATTTGAATGCAGGAGCAAGGTCCAGCCAAAAGAACATGTTCCCTCAAGCTCTAAAGTGTGGAAAAAGAAAGAAATACCGGTTGAAAATTGTGGGATAGAGTTATTTGCAGAAGGTGAAGAAAATCAATGGTACATTGATAGTGGGTTCTCAAGACACATGACAGGTGACAAAAGCAAACTCCTTACATATAATGCTCTAGAAAAGGAAAAGAAAGTTACATTTGGAAATGATACTCCTGCTGTAATTAAAGGAAAAGGGTCGGTATTTCTAAAAGAAAAGGTGAAGGCTAATGATGTCATGTATGTGGATGGATTAAGGCATAACTTGTTAAGTGTAAGTCAAATGTGTGATCAAGGAACATAAGTGGTCTTTAGTTCAAAAGAATGTGTGGTTCATGATCTTGATACAGGTAAAATCATTATAAAAGGAAAAAGAAATCCAAGCAACCTGTATGTACTGAACGACATAGATCAATGTTACTTGAGCAAGTCTTCAGAAAATTGGCTATGGCATAGAAGGCTGGGGCATCTGAGATTCTCTCAAATCAACAAAGCAAGCAGACTTCAAGCTGTTCGTGGTCTTCCCAATATTAATCTACCAGAAAGTATCATATGCAAATCTTGTCAATTCGGTAAGCAGACCAGAGTACGATTTAATGCCAAAGAAGGATCATCAAGTGAGCCTCTTGAACTCATTCATATTGACATATGTGGTCCTATGAGGAAAAAGTCGCCACGTGGGGAATAATACTATATCTTATTCATTGATTATTATTCTAGAATGTGTTGGATCGGGCTCATTAAACACAAAGATGAAGCATTTGAAAATTTTCAAATCTTCAAAGCATTAGTTGAAAATGAATTAGATCTAAAAATCAAGTGTCTTAGATCTGATCGAGGAGGAGAATATACATCAAATGAATTCTTTGAATTTTGTGAACAACATGGCATAAAAAGACAATTCTCTGTAGCAGGTACTCCACAACAAAATGGCGTAGCAGAAAGAATGAATAGAACAATTCAACAAATGGATAGAGCTATGCTCGATGATTCTGGAACTCCTGACATGTTCTGGGGTGAAGCAGCACATACAACAGCTAACATTCTCAACAAGGCTCATGTTCGGGTAAATAGTGACAAAACTCCATATGAACTCTAGTATGGTAATTCTCCCTCTGTGAAGCATTTTAGAGTTTTTGGAAGTAAATGCTTTATCAAAAATAATGATGAAAAGCTTGGCAAGTTTGAACCTAGATCAGATGAAGGGATATTTCTTGGTTACTCATCTACAAGCAAAGCATACAAATGTTACAATAAAAGGCTCCGAAAGATTGTTGAATGTATTGATGTTGTTATTGATGAGTCTCCTGCAGCTCCTAAAGAAGAAAAACAAACAACAAAAGAAGATGATGGTGACTTATGTCCTTCTACATCAAATAGAAATGATATAGATAGTGGATCCAATGAAGAACTTGAAGATGATCTATCTGAAAAAGCTCCATCCAGATATATTCAAAAGAATCATCCTGAATCTCAAATTTTGGGAGACAAGGAATCAGGTGTACGAACAAGGAGAACTCTTGTGGGATCTTCTAGTCATCTGGCACTTCTATCCACAATTGAACCACACAATGTCAATCAAGCTAGCAAAGATGAATGTTGGAAGCAAACCATGAATGAAGAGCTTGATCAAATTGAAAAGAATGACACTTGGGAATTGGTACCAAGACCACATGATAAAAATGTCATTGGAACTAAATGGATTTTCAAGAACAAGTTAAATGAGAATGAGGATGTTGTAAGAAACAAAGCTAGACTGGTTTGCAAAGGGTATACTCAACAAGAAGGTATAGACTTTGAAGAAACTTTTGCTCCTGTAGCTAGAATTGAAGCCATAAGAATGTTTCTTTCTTTTTCAAGTTATCAACAAATGAAAGTTTATAAAATGGATGTTAAATCTACGTTTCTTAATGGTGATCTAGAAGAAGAAGTATATCTAGAACAACCGGAAGGATTCATTTTGGGAAATGATGAAAATCTTGTTTGTAGACTTAAAAGGCTCTATATGGTCTCAAACAAGCTCCAAGGGCATGGTATTATCGTCTTGACTCAATATCTTCAAGGATTTTCAAAGTCACACGGATAGCAACTTATACCTGAAAAGTTGAGAAAATGATAAACTATTGATTGTGGTTGTATATGTTGATGATATCATTTTTGGAAGTAATGAAGAGTCTATGAGTCAGAAATTTGCTTCTGATATGCAGCAAGAATTTGAAATGTCTTTACTTGGGGAACTAACATTCTTTCTTGGCTTGCAAGTGCAACAAGCAACAGATGGCATATTCTTATCACAAGCAAAATATCTTAAGAAAATTTTGAAGAAGTATGGCATGGAAGAATGCAAACCTGTAAGTACACCAATGATAACCAGATGCTAATATCAGTTCTCATGATGGTTCTCACGGTGAATCAACCGAGGAGAATACGAGATCAATGATAGGAAGTCTGCTTTTATCTCAGGACTAGACCCGGACATTATGCATGCGGTTAGGATTGTTGGACGATTCCAAGCTAATCCAAAAGAGTCTCACCTTCAGGCAGTTAAAAGAATATTCAAATATCTGCAAGGAACTCAAGACTTTGGACTATGGTATCCAAAGAATGCTGATCTTACTCTTCATGCTTACACTGATGCAGATTGAGCTGGAAATGTTGATGATCAGAAAAGAACTAGTGGTGGTGCATTCTATATGGGACCTCGGTTAGTGTCTTGGATCAGCAAGAAGCAAAATTCTATTGCCTTATCTACATCAGAAGCAGAATATGTGGCTACCGCATCTTGTTGCACTCAACTTCTTTGGATGATGCAAACCCTGCAAGATTTTCAAATCAAATGTACATCTCCTATCTCCATTATGTGTGATAATACAAGTGCCATCAGTATCTCAAAGAATCCAGTTATGCATTCAAAGACCAAGCACATTCCCATCAAAGTATCACTTCTTACGTGAACAAGTGCTTGAGCAAAGGTGAAGTTGGAGTATGTTCCTTCCAAAGAACAAGTTCGCGATATCTTTACCAAACCTGCACCCGAGGGAAGCGTTCGAGTATCTAAGACGAGAAGGCGAGGGAGTGTTCTCTGCCAGATCAAAAGAACAAATCTGCATAAGTAGAAGATGGTATTGGATACGTGGGTTTTTGAAACACTCAAGTATACGCGAGTTCATGCACGAGAAAACCGCGTATGTGATTGCTGAACAATTTGTTTGGAGTCAGTTCTCTTCAGCACAGCTGCAGTGCTGCTTGGTATCTCTGATACTATTTGGTATCTCTGGTGATGTTCCAGTTCTCTTAAGTCTTCTTCTAATATTTTGATAAAGATGCCTTGATGATTTGTTGGTAAAAGTGTTCAGGATGCACAAACTAAGGGGGAGCCTTAGTCATATGGAAAGTTTGCTTGGATACACAGATTCAGGGGGAGCATTAGCGTTGCTGAGTATAATGCATTGTTGGCACTATGATGGTTCTGAAATATGTTCTCTTTCTTGAGGACCTTCTGGTGTTGGTTATGAAAAGTCATATTTGTATTTTGATGAAAAGGTCATGTTAAGACCCATGATGTAAAATTGTAATATTCAGTCATGTAAGGACTTGTCAAATTTTGTAAACCCACTTGGTTGGGTAGTTGAGTTGAGATGTGTAAACCCACTTGGTTGGGTATTTGAGTCTCATATGTAAATCCACTTGGATGGATCTTTGATGTAAGTATGAGTCATTGGTGATAGGAAGGTCATAAAGTCATGTACTTCATTGAAAAATATGTTTGAATTTTCAGCATGAGCTCAGGGGGAGCTTGGTCACTTCAGTGTACAACAGATCTGCAGAACGCTTCCTTCTACATGAGGAGAAAAACCTTGTGTTGGTTTTGATCCCCCCTTTTCCCTTGATGTCAAAGGGGGAGAGTGACATGGTGTTTGAATAAAGAAACGAAGGGTTTGAGAAATGGGAATGTGACATGGTGTCCTTGTATTCTTAATGTACCTATACGTTGTGGTACCAAACACCATTGTGGTTGCCATCAAGTCCAAAGGGGAGATTGTTGGCAATATGATGAAAGAGTTTTGTCCTTGATGGCAACCCGAATGAAGTTGAGGAACTGTGAGGCTTGTATTTAAGTGTTGTCCTTGATGACGATCCACTGATGAAGTTATTCTTGACACGATGGGCTTGGTAAATGATGTACATCGATGTAAGTGATGTTTTTTCTGACAATATGATGCGAATTAGTCAACACCTGATGAAGTTGTGCTTGATAGAATATGTCTTAACGAACTTATTAAATGATGTAAAACTGATGTATCTACAGTGAGTACAGAAGGAAATGAAGAAAGGAACTCAGTATGTGCTAGATCTATGATGAAAAGAGTATGTTTCAAGGCATACGCGGATTTGTCTAGGATAAGTCGCGTATGCACGCGGTAAAGTACGTGCCAAGTCGCGTATGGGAAAAAGCACTCAAAAAGTGCAAAACTAGGGGTAACCACCATGGTATTGACCCATTGTATTGGGTAATGATTCGTCTAAATGACCCCGTCGAGGAATACCATCGGAAGTAATGTGGTTTTGGCTCATGAGCATTGAAAAAAGGTAAACCTATATAAGGAGAGAAGAAATTCATTTGTGCACATGAGTGTGGGTGCAAGATGTACGAGCTTGAATGAATACTTCTCTCTGAAGTAGATCTGAATGGAAAGGGTTACAGTTGAATGTTAGATCTGAATGTATGATGCACCAATGATGAAGAAGGGGATCTAGATCTGAATTGTACTTGTATTTGCTAGATCTGTTTATGGAATGATTAGATCTGTGATGAGGCGAACATCTAGGCGAACATCTGTCTGAGGTAAAGGGTAAAATCTGAAGTGATGTATCTGTTGTGAAGAATTGTAATGACATAAAAGTTTGAAGAACCATACACTAGTTCGCCGAAGAGGAAGCACGTATATATGCGGCTTCGCTGAAGAGAAAGCATGTATGCACAATAAAATTAGCTCTATAATATGTACCGAAGAATACGTTGGTTTATGTGAACGGAAGCGCGTATATACGCGACATCAGAGAAAGGAAAGCGCGTATGAAAACTAGGGTTTGCTGAAGTCTGTGGTAAGAAATGTTTGATCTATTCTGCTGGTTTACTGATATCAGTCAGTGAGTTATATGTATCTGTTTCATGGTTGACTGTGGTTAAAAGTATGGAAAGGTTCCAGTCTGAAAATGTGATGAAACGTGGCCTGCAAGTGGTGTCCCAAAGGAAGCTTTGGATCCAGTGTGAAAATTGATGAAACGTGGTCCATAAAGGTGCTGAGGGTTGTAGCCTTCAGTCAGGGGGTTGTAGCTCCCTTCAAGGAGAGGCTGGTAAACGAGATCAGGGGGTCGTAGCTCCCTTCTAGGAGAGGCTGGTAAACGAGTCAGGGGGTTGGAGCTCCCTTCCAGGAGAGGCTGGTAAATGAGTGCAGGTGGGTGCCTGTGTGCTGGTAGGAGTCTGCACCAACACATATGTTGTAAGATGTTTTCTCTCTAATACATTTTTGAAGGCTGAGCAACGGCAACGGTGGTTTTCTCCCGACTTGGGTTTCCACCTAAAAAATCCTGGTGTTCATGTGTGATACTTTGTGTGATGGTTTATTCTATTCTTACTGCACATGTTTACTGTTTATTAAACATTTGATGAATGAATGATGGAATGATATAAGTGAGGAATTAATGACATAATTAGATCTCTGTGTATACGCGAGTTTCGTAAAGGGTATCCGCGTATATACGTGAGTCTGTATCAGGAAAGTAGCGTATGGGTTTTAGAAGCAAGAAAAAGTAAAAGTTTTGAATAAACTGTAAATACTGATTCACCCCCCCCTCTCAGTATTTTTCCTAACATCATGCATTTCAAAATGATTTTATTCTATATACAAGAGAATATGAATACAAAGGGATATGTCTGAGATGTGGGCATGACATGTATGATAAATAAAAAATAAGGGTAATCATGAGGTCCTCCTTTTAAGATGTTGAGGCACATGCCTATAGTCCCAAGGATTCAAAGGTTATTTCGTTTGAAATAATTAGCTATGTTGCAGGGATAGAATTCCGCACACTGAAGTGAGGTGGGAGTTATGAAAATTACAATAGATTCAATAGCCATGAAGCATATAGAGGATACATAGACTGAAAATGCAAGGTTGAAATACAGAGTCTACAACTCAACATAGCCATGTATGGCATCAACTGATATTCGCTCCAGAACACCAAATATTCTATTTGGCCTGTAGTAGTGATCAATAACAATACGCCCCCATGGTTCCCTGTGAAAAATGAACATTTTGTGTTGGTTCTCATAGTCCGTAGTAGAAAACAAGTGAAGAATATGGATGTCCAGTTATAACCACTCGTATATGAATTGAAGTAATTATGGGATGGGATAAATGTATACGATGTATCAAGACCCATCACAGCAGAGAGAAGTTTTACATTGTATGGCATATGTGCTTACATGACACATTATAATCCAGGCTTAGGAGTTTTCTCTGGTAAATTACATGTTTATTGATTTTTTGATATAAATAACAATATTTTGTCGTATATTAGTTATTTAATTCGTTGTAATTTTTTTGATCTTCATGATATTTTTTAGTGTGTCATGCATATTGTATACAATAATTTCGCAGGTCTTGTAACAAAACGGTATTTTGGATGTAAATTTTGTCAACCTTCTCTGAAAGTTGGATGGTCCAACGACCTACAAAAGCCTATTTATGAATCCTAGAGGATATTCCTCCAAGAAGAACAGCCTTGTAGAAGAGAAACATCCGAATTCAATGGTAAATGAGAGAGAACCCAAAGGCCTCTAATAATGACACCAACTGAATGGCTTAGAGCATGTGAGAGAGAGAATGAGAAGGATTTCATAGAATTTTTCAATTCAAATCGAGAGCCTATGTTTGATGATCCAAAATTCTTCGACACCTATGTTGTGAAATTTCGCATTCGGATGAAAAGTAAATCTATCATACATTCCCTTTTCTGTAATTATAATGAATTTATTTTGTAATTAAAAATCAATAGTCAATGTTACCTTCGGTATAATGATAATATAGTTTATATATATATTGTGCTGGATCAGACCGTTCTGCTTCCTCCATAATAGATTATAATATTCTTGGAATGAACTGTATAAGATAGGCAATTTGAGATTTCCACATAATATTTCTATCAAGTCTAAATAGTAGTAATTCATAATTTCTAGATCAGGTTTTCATTGTAGAAATTATTTTAACTACATTACTCCTCTTTGAATGCATCCTGTATTTTGTATATACACTCAGATTTTCTTAAATCAAAGTTTATTAATTTCGTTGGAATGTTATATGTATTTATTATTTAGGCATGTATTTATATTTTTGTTCAGCTACAATATGAAAAAAGTATTCTCTTTACATAAATACTATCAATTTTGTTACTAGTCTTATAGTATAGATTCAGATATGCACTTGTCTCTAGAAGTTTCAGTTGTAGTTTATAATTCCATAACTAATACATGAATATTTGACAGTATGACTTATCTCTACATATAACAAACTATATGATTCATTTCAACATATCACTACTGTGTAGATTTTATAACATAGTAATAGAACAATTAGTTACATAATTTTAGTTTCCTGTGAGGTACCTAACCTTATATGTAGACCCCGTTTTTGGTTTTAGACACTCTGAGAGATGGTCCTCTCCAAAGGATGTCTGTACAACAATGCAGTTTTTTTTTCTATTTCTTCTATGGTGAATTCTGCTAAATGTATAGACTAGAAAAAGATAACTAAAATTCATAATTTTTTATCTTCTTTAATAACATAATTAAAATTAGAGCTTGCATAGGTAAATAACGACTTAGTTATTTCCATTAGTTCATCATAACATTCAATTTAAATCAACTATTTTCCAAATTTAAATGTGTGTACCGCTTAGGGTTGAGTAGTTGCCTCCCAACTTTAGAGGTCTTTCTCCACATCTCACTCCCGAGCAGAGACGTTTTCCTCCAGTGATAGACAACGTCCTATCTATCCTGAATATGATTTTATAAGCATGCTTTCCCTAGACTGTGGCCCTTCATTGTGTCCAGTTAATTTAGGGTTTTGTACTCCTTTTTGCCTAGGATTTCCCTTTGTTTCTTTCACAAAGGTACTTTTAAAGCTAGATTTTTCTGCTTTCCATCTTTATTCCACCTCTTCCCAATAATTTCTTCTTTATTGGGGAAATTAGATATTTATCTCCAAATATAAATTTTAGTATCTTGCTTTATTCCTTCTAGGGATTTTCTGGAATTCTAGGAAAGCCTTCCAACCTTATCCATCCTCATGGATTAGGTTTCCAAATTTCAAATCTCAATATAGTCATTGCACATTAACTTCTATTTATTTTATTAGCATAATTTAATAAAATATATTCACCGTCAAAATGTTCTTTGGGGTCCACTTTGACCATTAAAGTCCTTAACTACCTATTTTAAAAAGAAGCATTTTAGGGACATTAGATTGTCATCCGGGTAATATTACAAACCGCACATCGTTATAACTTCATGCTACTATCTTTGGCCAATGCGGCTTCAATTAGTGACTATTTTCTCCTCTTTGCATACAGGTACTGTGGGTCCTTAAAATGATTTAGTTTTCTTTGAAGCTTCTCAGGTTTCTCGGTATAAACCTTGTGTTGAACACAGATTTCCAAATGACGCCTTAGGGATGTATTTTCCATATTTTATTTATCTAGTGTAATGGATTTTATTCGGCCTAATAATGCCTTAAGGTGTTAGAGGTCTTTCCTAAGATGCAATGAATTCACTGTTGCATTATGGAGCTTTCTTACTCCACTCTATATATTGAAATGTTTTTCGTTCCTCTTGCAAATCTCCCTCAATTTCATAATAATTGATATAGTTACAATGTTTTAGCACTGAGTTGGTATAAGTAATTTCCATATATGTATTTCCATGGATTATGTTTACCAAATTACTTCTTGTTTCAATTCTATAGCTGTAATTATATATTCTTTCTTTCTCTATGCGTCGAGTGTGTAAAATTTGCATATATCTACATTCTTGTAGACTATTTTCCCTATACGCCAAGTTTATATGCTCATAACAACACCGGATTACCTCCATGTAGTTTCTCTGTTCATTTTTATGTCGAATGATACTCATGCATCTCCTTATTTATAAATATGATAGTATTACAATTATCTTTGTTTTTTATTCAAAGTTTCTCCATTCTGTATTACATTTATTTGTGGATAGTAGTGCCAATATATGGCTAAATTCTGCAAATTCATAACAACCATTCATTTTAATTCTTTCATTTACCTGGTAAATATTTTTTAGCTATTTTTTAAAATTTACCAATAATATTCAATTACTATATCAGGTTGATATCCTGAGCATCTCTGTTTCTGAGTTCTTTCTGATATCCCTTAGTCCATGCATAGTAATTTTTACTAAGAGGGGACGAACTGTATATTCTAGGTTTCCCACCCTCGATAGACTAACAGTCCCTCCACCGCCTTATTCTATATTTATATTTAGAAAAAATATATTACTACTTCCCTCACTAGCAAAGTCATTATTTATTCAAAAATGTATTTAATATGATATACAAGAAACTGATCAGTCTTAGATTACAAAAATAAGGAGTTTCCTGATTGCTGCATACCATCATTTATTCTTTCTAGAATAAAATAACAAACAAATTCTTTTATTGTCTTTTTCTTATTTCCTCAATTACAAAAATAAAAATTTAGCTTATGAGTAAAAACACAATAAGAATTCACATATCTTCCTTAACACATTCTCAATTTATTTATCTCACTTTAGAATACTGATGATGGCCTCCAAACCTTGAGAGAGGCGATTACATCCTCAACTCCCCCCGTGCTCCGCACTAGAGTATGACTTAGATATCATTGTTTCTAGAATAGACCCCAAGGCCCTCAGTCCGGTCTTGCTTTCCAGATTCAGGTTGCGGAGTTTCCACTGGTTCCAACTACCTCTGGATTTTCTCTCACCATGAAGCCTTCTGGCCCTTCTCCAAGTTCACATAACCCCTTTTCCTCACTAGGATTTTCCATTTATCATCAAAGGAAAAGGTAATTGTCATTAACTACTTCTCCTAACAACTCTAAAATCTTGGAATACCTTTTCATCAATTTTTATGGAAAACATTCCATAAAATAATTCTTTATTCAAATAAAATAAATAAATAATGTTCATTACTAGATTAGCTTTACTTTTTAATCTCATTTAAAAATTAAATGCATAATATCTTTTTAAAATAAAAAGAAATAGTTTCAGGATTAAATCGAGATGTTGTATCTTCTCATGTGGAAGTAAACACTATCCTCGGTTTTCTATTCCATATTAGAAAATACTTTTGGGTATCCCTCACACACAAATCCTTCATCTTCCCATGTAGCCTCCTACGGGCCAAAGTGCTTCCATTGCACTTTAACTTGGGTGATGATTCGCCTCCAGAGCATTATTTCTCTCTGATCAAGAATACGTTAAGGTTCTACTAGAAATTTGTTGTCTGGTTCAACCTACAATTCAACAAGGGATTAAGTTAATTAATATAAAATTAATCTCTTTTGAAGATTTGTTATTCAAAATTATTCCTACCTGAATGTTTTTCCAATGTATTACATGCCTCAGGTCATGCATATATCATTTCATTATTGATACATGAAACTAATTTTGTAGTCGAATGTGACTAGGTAATGCCAATCGATAGGCCACTAGCGCTACTCTTTCCAAGATTTGGAAAGGTCCACAGAACCTGGGAGCCAATTTGGCACACGAAGTCCACCTTAAGGTGCTTTTCTTGGGCGTAATTCTCACATACACATGATCACCCACTTCAAACTCCTCATAGATTCTCTTTTTGTCTACATAAACCTTGTGCCTATCTTGGGCAGCTTTTAGATTATTTCAAATCTTCTTTACTTCTTATTCCATGTCAGCCAACATCTCCGCGACAATCATTTTTTTGGTTTATGGACTGCTCCACTTAATGGGAGTTTTACATTGTCTCTCATATAAGGCTTCAAAGGGACTCATTTTAAGAGACTCTTGATATCCATTATTGTATACGAATTCCACTAGATGGACATAGTCCTCCTACTTTGTGGGTTGTTGCTTTACGTACATACAGAACATGTCTTCTAGGGTTTGAATCACTCGCTCTATTTGTCCATCCATTTGTGGACGGTATGTGGTGATAAATTTTATCTGTGTTCCCAATCTGGTAAATAGTGCCTTCCAAAAGTCTGAGGTGAACTTTAAATCTCAATGTGAGATGACTATTTTAGGAATATCATACAACCTAAAAATTTCCCTCATGATAATATCTGCAATCTACATCATTTTGTAATTGGACTATACTGGAATAAAGTGAGATGCCTTGCTTAGTCTATCTCCGACAACCATTATAGACTTATTATGTCTCTTTGATCTCGGTAGACCAGTACTAAAATCCAAGGATATAACCTCCCATTTCCATTTAGGTACAGGTATGGGTTGCAAAAATCCTACTGGATATTGATGTACCACCTTAACCTGTTGGAATTCCAGACACTTGGTTACATATTAAACAATATTTCTACACATACTATGCCAAAAATAAACTTTCCTGATTCCTGTAAGAATTTTTTGGTAACCTTGGTGTCCAGAATATGTACTGTGATGATATTTATCCAAGCTCAACTATTTCAAACCCATCCAATTTTCAATGTATATCTTTCCTCTAAAAGTTAAAAGTTGATCTTTGTTAACCTCATAATTTGATATCTTTTCCAGATTTTCTGCTTAATTTTCTTGTTGCCACAATATTGATATTCAATATCCTTCTTGACTGCTTCTTTTATTTGATCTTGAAATTTGAATTCTACTTTATTAAAGTAAAGTTCATACACGGAATGCATTTTTTTTCTCAAAGCATTAGAAACATGATTTTCCTTGCCCTTGACATGATAAATATCAAAATCAAATCCTCTTTGAAATGCATTCCACCTTTCCTGGCGAGCATTCAAATTAGCCTTTTTAAAGTAGTTGGTCAATTTTTTGTGATCTATTTTTATTACGAACCCTTTTTTCTAATTATTAGTGTCTCCATACCTTGAGCGCATGCACTACTACTGTCATCTATAAATCATAATCAAAATAAAGTTTTTCATGATATTTTAGCTTTCTTCACTCATATTTAATGACCCTTACATATTGAGATAATAGTGTCGCTACTCCTTCCTTGCACTTATCGGTGCATACCTCAAATTCCTTATTTGGGTCATCTACCCATAATATAGAGGAAGTAGGCAGAAATTTCTTTAATATTTCAAAAATAATTTGACATTTTTTGTTCCATTTAAACATCCTTCCCTTTTGCTGCAAATATCTAATAGGAAAAGGAATTTTTGAGAATCCTTCGATGAATCACTTGAAATATCCAGCCAATCCCATAAGAGAATGTATGTCTGCTACATTTTTAGGAACCTTACATTCCATGATAGTTTTTATTTTATTGAGATAAACTGCTATGCCTTTAGCAGAAATGACATGGCCTAAATATTGTATCTTCTCTTTGAAGAAATCATATTTTTTTAACTTGGCATACAACTAATGTTTCCTCAACATTTCCAGCAACTTTCATAAGTGTTCATTATGGTCTTCCATGGTTATTAAATAAATTAATATCTCATCAATAAATATCATAAGAAACTTGTCTAAAGGGGACAAAATATGCCATTAATGAGGCTCAGGAACGTTGTTTGTGCATTGGTTAATCCAAATGGAAAAACCGTGACCTCATAGTGCATGTATCAAGTTCGAAAGGCTTTTTTGTAGATGTATTCATATTTAATTCAAAACTGGTTGTAACTAGACCTTAAATCTATCTTTTAAAATATAGTCTCTCTGTTCACTTGATCGAAAATATCATCTATATGTGGCAATGGGTATTTATTCTCAACTGTCAATTTTTTTAGCTACTTGGAATCCATGCACATTCACATTGTTAGATTATTTTTTTTCATGAACAAAAAAGGTGCTCCCCAAGGGGATACACTTGGTCGAATATATCCCTTATCCAAAAAATATTTTAATTGCATTTTTTATTTTGTTAACTCGCGTACACTCATCTGATATGGTGCTCGTGACACTGGTGCGGTACCAAGCATTAATTCAATAGTGAAATAGATATCTCTCTTTGGATTTAATCTTGGTATGCTTTCTGGAAAAACATCCATAATGTTTTATACCACTGGTATATTTTCCAGCATAAGAGTCTTGTCCTTAGAGTTATCCAATCCCATTTTGATGGGATAAATCTATGATCCTCTTCTAATGCATTTACCGAATTGGGATGTTGTGATAGGACGTAATTTCAGAGGTTTCTTGATTGCCTGCAACTCCTGGCATGTCCCATATTCAAATCTAGTGTAAATGATCTTATCTCTACAATTTACCATAGACTAGTGTCCTTCTAGCTAACCCGTACCTAGTAATATGTCATAGGAAAAAAAATATAAAATATTTAATTCTACCTTTAACTATTGATTTCCAATTTCCAAGGAACAATGCGAAACTTTAGCACTAACCCTTCTCTTCTCCCCAGCAGCTAACTATACCAGCCAGGGGTTCTTAAATTTTTGGCTTTTCAAGTTACCCTTTCTACTGTCCTGGGGTTTACATAGCTTAAACTGGCACCAGGGTCAACCAAAATAGTAACATTTTCTGAAAATAACTTACCTTGAAGTTATATCATGGTCGGATGGTAATCTTCTTGTCAGTCTTGAAGAACTACATTAATTATTGGTATATTTTGAGCCACATCGCCCA
Organism: Pinus albicaulis; assembly: GCA_034641835.2. NCBI lineage: Eukaryota > Viridiplantae > Streptophyta > Pinopsida > Pinales > Pinaceae > Pinus > Pinus albicaulis. The sequence goes on from CM076573.1 coordinate 272,689,701, forward strand.
CTGTAACATCTCGCTTTTGAAGATTTTTTTTTTTCTAAATTTATCCCTAACATTTCTTTCCACACATGATCATATTTATGTTCATCATATTGCGACGTTACATTTGTCATAGAAATTATTGTGACTTACAATTACATGTCGTCAACTTAATGACATGTTAATAAGGATTAGCACTCAACTTATAAAACCTCAATTCAACTTCTAAGGAGACAAATTATCCTGAGTAACATTACTATAGAAAATATTTCCATTGCAAAGGTTTTTCTTCATACCTATTAATACCATTTATCCATTGGTATTAATAATTTAACATTTTCCCCATCTGATTCTACTTGTCTATGAATTCAATTTGCTTGACCACATACAAACTATACTTAGACTTACAAGTGCCTTGGAAAATTTTACGTCCACCTTACTTTAGTTATAAGAGTATTTGGCATAGGAGATATGCTTTTAACTCTCATTCCATTACATACCCTATATGACATATACATATGTATATGTTGTTAATAGACTTGGTATAATTTAAAGTACACTTACCAAAATCTATGTTCTAACTTGTAAAAAACTCCTAAATTATCCTCTGGTCATAATGTTTTTATAAGACATCCATATGTATTGATTTCTTATGACACATGACCCCCATTACATTATTTGATTAATCCCTTACTTAACAAACTAAATAATCATTAATAATTTCATTGAAATCAATGTCATTATCTAATCCAACCTACGTGCACTTACCCTCCCAACGTGGATCATTGATTATTTATGTGTCAACACAATTTTTGAGAAGAGATACAATATTGATTTGGTTTGTTTTTCGAATAGCCCTGACCATCAATGAAATTGTCGGTATTTATGAATGGTTTCGACTTCAAGGTATGGTACCTGCCTCCATTACATTCATTTGTACTTGTCGTATCATTTGGGATACGAAACATTTTTCACACGACAACTTGGGATATGGTTGTATTAAATATTGCAGTCTTGAGTCACATGGTCTTGTACAACATTATTTGAGCTACAAGAACTCCCGTACCACTCCCGATGGATGACACTTGGACATTTCTGATCAAATTCAAATTAGTTCTTAATGGCTCCATAAAAATTTACGATTTAGACGAAGGTTCAGTTTTTTTTTTTCTTATTTATTATGAGTGTGTTTCTCTCTATGTTATATCTATTTTGATATACTCGTATTAATTTTCTATAATTTCGTTTGAACGATGGGAAACATAATAGTTCTTTTGGTATGAAGAGGAGTTCCACGGTTACATGCCAAGACTACATTCTTCAATTTCGCAGGTATGACATCTACATTTACACGGTCTTTTCCCTTCACTACTGTTATGAACTGGGGATTTTAATTTCTTTCTACAAGTTCTGAGTTTGGCTTTCTGTGAACTGTAATGTTCATACTAGAACGAAATTGTTTGTACCCATTTATTTCTGACTTCTATTTTGATTTATTAATATAATTTTCTTTTTTAACTTTGCGTTTTATCCATGTGTGGACCTTTAGAAATTGTAATTCCTTATTTCTACATGTTATTATATTGTTGTAATGCGAATGGACTATAACGTCCTATCTTGGCTATGGCAAGGAATTAGTAGCATTTGATAACACTGCCTCTCTGTGTATTTTTCTTTTTACTACTAAAATCATGTTAATAGTTCACAAAACACTCGTTAAGAATTTATTCAATTCCGTTTTTTCTAATACCCACAATGCTGGAATTTCCTATGTCTATATAAGAATATGGAACTTTTCGTAGGAAATTTCCTATCTGATTTGATTCTGGAATTTCGAAGTTCTTACCATTTTAATATAACTCAATACGTTATCATGATGTGTAATTAAATTTAGATATGTTAATTTGTAAGTTACAATCACTAATAATGTTTCTCGAAAACACAGATGGAAACTCGACAGCCTCCTGTCACATTTAGGAATTTCGAGCAATGCAGAACTAAACCTTTGGTAAGTTCATATAACTGTAGTGGTTATTTACAGATTAAATCTCCACACTTGCAAATTCCGAGGTCTTAGTATGGTTTCATAATTCCGAATACATAATCAACATCTTCACATTGCTCACATCCAATTTCAAAATCATTTAATGGTTTCTTATCTGAATTCTACGTTCTCATCTCATTGAGATTCAAACTTTCCAGTTTCGTCCGGGTAATTAGAATTTAAGTTCTATTCTCTGTTCGACTAGTTGAAAAGTTCAGACATTTTACAGTATATACATGACCAATACTCTGGTCTACTGTGTATGTGTCATTATTAATTGTCCTATATTTCAAATCTATCATCCTAATCTTAAAAGAAATTATTTAAACTGTTATATACATTGTGAGTATTAACTTCATCTCTTCTGAATGTACATATGACGTGGAATCATAATTTTTCAAGGTATTTAGTTTCTTGTTGTTTTATATATATATAACATTTATTTCAACTATTAATTTCCAGAACCTAACTTCCAACTCTGTTTCTTGCAGGTATGATCATAGATCACCTGCTTATGAAGTTAGTATGCGTCCACTGAACTTTATTATCTATTAGTAATATAGAGCTATTTTTGTACACGTTGGTCAAATGACTATTGGACCTTCTACTATCAACTCTACATATATTTTCCGAGATACATTACAGTTTTTATAAGGGAACAGAGTGCCTCTGTGTAGAATGTTTTTGCAACCAATTTTGATTTAGACTATCTAATTATAAATGATAAATCATTTATAACGATGTACTATATGGACTGAACATTTGCAATATTTTTCTACTTTATTCTCCAAACTCTTTCTTTTCAAATAAAGTATTTTTGGGAATTCAATATATTATTTCAGTTTAATATTACTTTGCATCATCATGTATAATTGCATTCAAACCAGAAGTACTTTCCTTTCTATTTAGAGATTAGTAGTCAATGAAAACCTTTTTTAGAATAGTACTATAGTATACAAAATTTACTTTACTATTCCGTATATATTTGTTTGACTGTATACTCTATAAATATCTCCTTTCAATCTGAATGCTATTGGAATTCCAACATAATATGCTCTTTCCATTCACTTTCATCTGTAGTGTAAGCATACATTCTAAACATATGCATGGATATATTCTTCTGTCTAATAAGTTCTAGTTCATGATTTATCTTTTTCAATATATTACAAAACTTATTTAAATATACAATACATAATTTCTTTCACTATATAGTGCATAACTTATTTAACTATATAGTACATACATTTATCAGTCATGTATATCATTTCTGCTTAGAATTTTCTTCATAATGAAATGTATATTTTCGTAACTTAATACTAGAACAATTTGATTAATGAAATGTCGGTTTCCTGTGATGTACCGAACCTCAGATCTAAGCCTTATATTGGGTATACACATTGCGAGTGTTGGTCATCTACAGATTTATTTCTATACAACAACACAAAACATGCTATTTTATTATAATCAAATTTGTTCAATGTATAGACGTCCAAAATTTATTTCTAATTCATCTAAATTCCACATCATAGACACATATCCAGATGCAGAATTTCATATAGATCTAACTACTTTACTTTCTCAGAAACTCATAACATAACAAAAGTATCATTTAAAACAATTCAAATTAACTATGCATACCACTTACGATAGACTAGGTTCCACCCAACCTTAGAGCTCTTTCTCCATAGCTAAACCTTGAGAAGAGATCCTTTTCTATAGAAATAGAAAACCCTTTGTCTATCCTGAATAAAATTATTTAATATTGCTTTCCCCTCAAGATATTTCCCTTAATTGTGTCTAGTTAAATCAGGATGTTTCTTTCCTGTGTGCCTAGACTTTCCTTTTGTTTCTTCAAGGAAAGTACTTTTAAAGCTAGCTTTTCCTCCTTTTAGCTTTATTCCACCTCTTCCAAGTAATTTCCCCTTTACTGGGGTAGCTTTTTATATTTTTATCTCTAATCTACTTTTAGTATTTAATTTATTTTTTCCAAGTATTTTTGGGGAATTGGGAAAGTCTTACAACCTTATCCATCCTCGTGGATTTGGTTTCCATATCTCTAATCATAATCTAGTATTTCCATAGTAATTTCAATTTTATTTTATTAACTTGAAATAATAAAATAAATCCACACAATTGTTTTCCATTGGGGTACACTGTATCCTTTTTGACTTGTTTAAATGTCTAATAAATGCATAGAAAATTGGGGATATTACATATTCCCCCTTTAAAAACAAAACACCGTCCTTGATATCACAAAGACAAAATTAAAATTAATTGTTCAAACAATGATGGTTATTTTTCCTTGATATATTCCCCTCTTCTAAGTATCCTCTTCGAGTGCATAGTGTCTCCACTACACTTTCACCCTGGCCATTGTTCTATTCTGGAGCTCAATTTCTTCCCGTGTCAAGATTTGAAGTGGCTCTGGAAGGAATTCCCCTTTTGGTTCCACCTATATCATATTCTAATAAATAAAATTAGTAGGATCATGCACATATTTTTTAAATAATGAAATATGAAATATATCATGAACCTTGATGTCACTAGGTAAATCCAACTTGTATGCAATTGATCCAATGCTTTCTAGTACTTCAAAAGGTTCACAGTAGCGTGGAGCTAGTTTTGTACAACTAACAGTGTGAAAAGTATTGTTTTTAGGCTTAATCCTTAGGTAAACATCATCACCCACATTGAATTCTTGGTGAATTCTCTTTTTGTCTGCATAACTTTTCTGCCTGTCTTGTGTTGTTTTGATATTTTGCTAAATTTTCCTTATAGATCTTTCCATTTCCTACAAAGCATCCTATCCAAGATTCAACTTATCCTCTGGTTGACACCAACTCAGAGGTGTATGGAACTTTATGCCATAAATTTCTTCAAAATGACTCATCTTGATTGGAGCTTGGTAGCTATTGTTGTAGTCAAACTCTGCTAAGTGTAGAAAGTCCTCCCACTTTGTTGGTCCATCCATAACATACATTCTTAACATGACTTCTAAAATCTGGTTTGTTATTTCATTTTGGCCATCAATTTGGGTATGGTATGCAATACTAAAGTTTATTTTGGTACCCATTCCCCTAAAAAGAGTCCTAAAAAAAGCTATAGTAAAATTTGCATCTCTGTCAGATATGATCATCTTAGGAATACAATGAAGTTTTACAATTTCTTTCATAAATAAATTAGTTACTTGAGTTGTGCCAAAAGTAGATTGTACGGGTATAAAGTGTGAAGCTTTAGTCAAATTATCAAATACTACATGAATAGAGTCATGTTGGTATTTAGTCCTTTGTAAACCAGTAATAAAATCAATGGAAACAATCTCTCATTTTCATTCTGGAATAGGTAAGGGATTCAGTAATCCAGCGGAATGCTGATGTTATACCTTCACTTGTTGACATTCTATACATCTAGCGAAGTAATTTGGCACATCCTTTTTCATAAGAGGCTAGAACACGTTATTTCTTAAAGCTAAAATTAATTTCTGTTATCCTGGATGTCTTGCATAAGGGCTTTTATGATACTCATCGAGAATTTCTCTCTTTAAGGAATCCACATTAAGAATGTATAATCCATCTTTACAAAAAACCAATCCCCTCTAGTTTTATGTATACATTTTCATCTCCTTTTTCAGAATTTGTGCCTGAGGTTTTTCATATTTTTTGTCTTGTCTCCTCACTTCTTGTATCAAACCCTCAATATCAAAGTTGGCACTACTTCCAATAGTTTTCACACATTGCCAATAATTTCTACTTAATGCATCTGCAATATTTTTTTTCCTTCTCCTTAATATGTTTAATATCCATGTCAAACCCACTAAGGAAAGATAACCATCTAGGTTGCCTAGTGTTGAAATCAATTTGTGTGAAGAAATACTTTAAACTGATGTGATCTGTTATGAATATAAACTTTTTCCATAAAAGGTAATGTTTGTACATCTTCAAAGAATGTATTACAACAACTAGTTCTAAATCATAAACATTATAATTCTGTTCATGTTTCTTGAGTTTCCTTGTTTCATAGGACATGACTGAGTTTTCTTGTAATAACACTCCTCCTAATCCCTCTCCACAAGCATCTGTGCATACTACGAATTCCTGATCTGGATCAGCAATATTTAAAATAGGTGTTGTTGTAATTTTATTTTTTAACTGGTCAAAGCTATTTTGACATTTTTCAGTCCACTCAAACTTAACTCCTTTTCTCAGTAGAGATTTAATAGGGTAGGCTAAGGATGAAAATCTCTCTACAAATCTCCTATAATATTCTACAATTCCCATCAAGGATCTTACAGATGACACATCAGTAAGTACAGGCCACTCCCTTATCGCTTGTATCTTTTCTGTGTCTACTGCTACTTCCTTATCTGAAATTATATGACCGAAGTACTGAATTTTATCTTTGAAAAAATCACATTTGTTAAACTTAGCATACAATTTATTTTCTCTGAGAGTTTGTAAAAAATTCTAAGATGTTTTTTATGCTTAGCTTCATCATTAGAGTAAATTAAAATGTCATCAATAAATACTAGTATAAATTTTTCCAAGTAATTATTTAAGACATTGTTCATTAAGCACATAAAAGTAGCAAGTGAAAATTGGTCAACCGAAGAGGGAGGATGATGAACTCATAGTGTTCATATCTGGTTCTGAATGCAATTTTACTTATGTATTCATCTTTAATTCTCATTTGATGGTAGCATGTCCTTAGATCAATTTTCGAGAAGACTTTTTCTCCTATAAGTTTGTAAAATAGATCATCTATCCTAGGTAGAGGATATCTATTCTTGATTGTCAACTTATTGAATTGATGATAATCTATACACATTCTGAAAGTACCGTCTTTCTTTTTGAAAAACAGTATCGATGCTCCTCATGGGGATACACTTGGTCTTATGTAACCTCTATCTAGAAACTCTTGTAGTTGCATCCTCAACTCCATCATTTTTGGGGTACTCATTCTATAGGGGGCTCTATAAAATGGTGTTTCTCCTGGTATTAAGTCAATTGAGAAGTCAATTTCTCTGTTAGGGGGTGGATGAGGAATTTCATCTAGAAACACATCCTTGAACTCTTGGATGACATGTAATTTATCTAAAATATTAGCTTCAGGTTGCTTTCCTAGTTCTTCTACACGCATATAATACACTTGGAAATCTTTTATTGCAATTATTTTCAATTGAAGTGTTGAAATTTGTCTCAAGGATATGGGTTTGGGTTTTCCTTTCATTATCATAGGTTTTCCCTCACTATTTATGTAGTGTATGGTTTTTCTAAACAATTCAACATGGATTTATGTTTTTCTATCTAGTCCATTCCCATTGACACGTCATAGGACCCTAAAGATAGAATATTCAAATTCAGTTCAGTTTTGTACCGATTCAGATTTATATCTTTCTGGGGTAGTTTATGAGTCACTTTCCTTTTTCTCCTAGTAGCTAACTAAACTAACCATGATTGCTGAAATTTATTTGACGTTAAATTGTATTTTTCTACCATTTTAGGGCTTATATAACTTAAAGATGCACATGGATCTATTAAAACATAAACAAGTTGGTCAAGAATCATACCTTCTACATCGACCATAGTGGACTCGTGTTCAGCTTGGTGATTTTTCAGGGCATCACTAATTTTGGGGATGTTTCTTGCCACATCATTTACAGTAGTTGCTTCTCTCAGTATTTGTATGGTTTGAATGTTTCTATGTGGACAGTCTCTTAGAAAATGAGGTTCTCCACAAGCCCATCAGTTTAGAGGTTCCCTCATTTTACCAGTTCATTCTCTCTTATTATTTTCATTAATCTGTTTGGACCTTGTTTCTGATTGAGGTAGTTCATTTTCCCCAGTTTTGGTGAACTTATTCCTTTGGTGATTTCTCCCAAAATTTTTTAGGTAGGTCGGTTTTTTTCTTTTCCCACTAGAGTCACCTTTATATTTGTTCTTTCAATTCTTTTCTTGTTCATTTCTACCTTTGAACTGCTGGTAACACAGTCTCCCTTTGCACACCACTTCGTCCATGGTCTTGGGATTATCAAATTATATCTCATCCTTGTATATAGTAGGTGGGTAGTTTAAGAAACGCTATACCTTTGCCTTCTCTTCTCTTATATAAGGTACATAGCAAAGCAAGTTGGTTAATTTAGTTACAAACTCATTAATGGTAAGTTGTCCCAGCCTAAGTTCATGAAACCCTTTTCCTTTATCATAATAATAGCATTCATTCAGATCTTTATGTTTGAATTTGATCTGGAAATCCTCCCAAGTGAAAATTTTATCATCTATAACATGAACCATCTTGGTTTCTTCCCACCACAAGGTAGCCTTTTCTTGTAATTGATAGATAACAACCTCGATCTCAAGTTACTTTTATATTCATAAACGTGAAAGTACTTTATCATGTTTAGAAGCCAAGCTTGTGCATCGTCCTCCTTCTCTCCATCATAGGAGGGACACTTGATGATCGAGGTGGATATTGGTGGCCTCCCACCTATTCCATTTGGACCCGCAGCATCAATTCTTTCAGTTTTTCAGCTTCAACACAGCTTACTATTTATAGCAGGTTTTCGGGTCCTGCACGCCCGGAGCCGTTTTGGGGCATTAATAATCTAGGTGGATATTGGTGGCCACCCATCGAGTCCATTTGAACCCCCACCATCAGTTATTTCAGTTTGTAAGTTTCGGCACAACTTACTATTTTTAGCAGTTTTTTGGGTCTTAAACTTCCGGAGCCGTTTTGAGGCCCTAAACGACATTTTTTGGAAAAACAGAGAGTAACATGGGTCCATGGATCAATGTTGCTCGTTAAAAAGTTGTACTCCTCGGATATATCTTTCTAACGAGCTATTGAGCACGTCAAACGGAGATCGAATGCCAAAGTTACGTCCCCGAGAAGTTGAACCACCAATTTACCCAAACGAGGCCCACAGTTTTGGCGCTTCATCTCCTACGGTTAGGGTTTTGGACGTTTCAGATTCTACATTGTTTCTCAAAAATAAATAGGCCCTCGAGCCTCATTGTACGATAGTTCAGTGGGCTGGGAGCCGATACACCTCTTCTCAGAGATAAGCGCTACCAGTGCCCTAGCTTGCCACATCTCCATTATGTCTGCATTGTAACACAGTTCAGGGGTTGGTAGCCGCCACATCTCTTCTCAGGGATACGCTGCCAGTACCCTAGCTATTTTATTTCCATTATGTCTGTAATAGGCCTGCGAGCCTCAATGTAACAAAGTTCAGGGGCCTGCGTACGCTACATCTCTTCTCAGAGATACACTACCAGCGCCCTAACTTGCTTCCATTACGTTTGTAAGCTTATTTCAGTCATTCGTTTATTAATAAAATGAAGCATTATTTCCACTGCATCTCTGTATCTATGGTTATATCTGTATTCTATTGCGTTCCTGCATAAAATCCAGATCAGTGGTATCAGAGCGGGTCTGCTCTTTCTCTGTTTTTCTCTTCATGTCCCCAACGCGGCCAGGGTATAAGGAGTTCAACCTCGCAACCCCGACGACCCCCCATGGCAGAAGGAAAGAAAGACGAGGGAGCAGGAGATCCTATCAAAATCTTGCTTGAGGATGCCCTTGAGAAACAGAGGAACGCGATGATGGAATTTTTTTTTTTCAGATCCTTCAAAGGCTGCCCACTGGTGGCACATCTAAATCCAACGCCAAGTTCAGCAAAATCCCCCCCCCCCCATGGAGGAACTTAACGCAATGGAGACCATTGCTTCCTAAGGAGGGAGGAATTATCCAGGTGGATATTGGTGGCCTCCCACATATTCCATTTGGACCCGCAGCATCAATTCTTTCAATTTTTCAGCTTCAGCACAGCTTACTATTTATAGCAGGTTTTCGGGTCCTGCACACCCGGAGCCGTTTTGGGGCATTAATAATCCAGGTGGATATTGGTGGCCACCCATCAAGTCCATTTGAACCCCCACCATCAGTTATTTCAGTTTGTAAGTTTCGGCACAACTTACTATTTTTAGCAGTTTTTTGGGTCTTAAACTTCCGGAGCCGTTTTGAGGCCCTAAACGATGTTTTTTGGGAAAACGGAGAGCAACATGGGTCCATGGACCGATGTTTCTCATTCAAAAATTGTACTCCTCGGATAGATCTTTCTAACGAGCTATTGAACGCGTCAAACGAAGATCGGATGCCAAAGTTACGTCACCGGGAAGTTGAACCACCAATTTACCCAAACGGGGCCCACAGTTTTGGCGCTTCATCTCCTACGGTTAGGGTTTTGGAAGTTTCGGATTCTACATTGTTTCTCAACAATAAATAGGCCCTCGAGCCTCATTGTAAGACAGTTCAGGGGGTTGGGAGCCAATACATCTCTTCTCAGAGATAAGCGCTACCAGTGCCCTAGCTCGCCACATCTCCATTATGTCTGCATTGTACACAGTTCAGGGGCTGGTAGCTGACACATCTCTTCTCAGGGATACGCTGCCAGTACCCTAGCTATTTTATTTCCATTATGTCTGTAATAGGCCTGTGAGCCTCAATGTAACACAGTTCAGGGGCCTGCGTACGCTACATCTCTTCTCAGAGATACGCTACCAGCGCCCTAGCTTGCTTCCATTACGTTTGTAAGCTTATTTCAGTCATTCGTTTATTAATAAAATGAAGCATTATTTCCACTGCATCTCTGTATCTATGGTTATATCTGTATTCTGTTGCGTTCCTGCATAAAATCCAGATCACTTGATTTTTCAAAATTCACCCTGTAATTCCTTATTACTCATAGACCATTGTCTAGAGGCATCATCTTCCTGAGACTCTTCTTAGTGAATTACAGTTCCCTTTCTCTTTCCTCCATAATCTTTACCTTCGTGACTATTTAGGGAGGTCAATTCTCTTATTAACCTATCCTACTCTTCACTCGCTAAAGATAGCCTTTCATTGTTGTTTTTGAGTTGCATTATTTCCCTTTGCATTCAATGAATCATAGCCATCAATGGAGAATTTGGATCTGCTGGATTCTCTTCACCACCTTAATCCACATAAATCTCATCCCCTTCACTCATGGTTTGCAGTTGTATCCTTCAGCACTGTTTGAATGTACATAAAATTAAATGTTAGCGAAAATTAAATTTAATAAAAAATTTATAGTAACATAAATTCTTTGGTGTGAGCACACATTATTGCTGAGTGTTTTAACACGAGCTCTGATACCATTTGTAACATCTCCCTTTCGAATATTTTTTTCTTCTAAATATAGCCTTAACATTTCTTTCCACACATGATCAAATTTTTGTTCATCATATTTTGACATTACATTTATCATAAAAATTAATGTGACTTACAATTACATGTCCTTAGCTTAATGACATGTTAATAAGGATTAGCACTCAACTTATAAAACCTCCATTAAACTTCTAAGGAGACAAATTCTCCTCAGTAACAATACTATAGAATGTATTTCCACTGCAAAGGTTTTTGTTCATACCTCTTAATACCATTTGTTCATTGGTATTAATAAGTTAACATATTCCCCTATTATACTTTACTTGTATAAGAATTCAATTTGCTTGACCACATACAATCTATCCTTAGACTTAGAAGTGCCTTCGGAAATTTTACATCCACCTTACCTTAGTTATAAGAGTGTTTTGCATTATCAATAGGAGATCTAATTCTAACTCTTATGCCATTACATACCCTATAAGACATATACATATGTATACTTTGTAAACAGACTTGGTATAATTTAAAATACCCTTACCATAATCTATGTTCTAACTGGTAACAAACTCCTAAATTACCCTCTGGTCATAATGTTTTTATAATACATCCATATGTATTGATTTCTTATGACACATGACCCTCAATACATTATTCGATTAATCCTTTACTTACAAAACTAAACAATAATTAATAATTTCATTGACATCAAAGTGATCATCTAATCCAACCTACGTGGACTTACCCTGCCAACATGGATTATTGATTATTTAGGTGTCAACCCAATTTTTGAGAAGATATACGATATTGATTTGGTTCGTTTTTGGAATAGCCCTGATCATCAATGAAATTGTTAGTATTTATGAATGGTTTGGACTTCGAGGTATGGTACCTCCCTCGATTACATTCATTTATACTTGTCGTATCATCTGGGATATGAAACAAGTTTTCACAGGACAACTTGGGATATCGTTGTATTAAATATGGTATTACTGATTCACATGGGCCTGTACATAATTCGTTGAGTCGTGGGAACTCACATACCACTCCCGATGGATGACACTTGGATGATTCTGATCAACTTCAGATAAGGGTTTAATGGCTCCATAAATGTTTACGAGTCAGAGGGGAGGTTTAGCTTCATTTGTCTTTTTTCTTTGTTGTGAGTGCATTTCACTCCGCGTTATATATATTTTCATCTATTCGTATTAATTTTCTACAATTTATTTTGAAATATGGCTAACAAAACATTGCCTTTGGTATGAAGAGGAGTTCCACGGCTAGATGCCAGGACTACATTCTTCAATTTCACAGGTAAGACGTCTACATTTACACAGTCTTTTCCCTTCTCTATTGTTTGTTAGAAAGAATTATATATTACATAGCAATGCAACACATAAAATATGTGGAAAACACAAGAAAACAAAACACATAAAACTTGAGAGACACAGATATACATGGTTCACCTAGTCCAGGATATGTCCACCTCGAACAACCAGTCCTTCCTTTCTATTAAACAGAAAAATAAAGAGACACAAACTACCATAGATCCATTGTAATATCCTTTGTTCTCTCTCACAGTCTCCTTATCTGTTTCTCACTCTGAGAATACACATACAATAGACAGTTGCAATACAGTGACCTCATACAAGTGAGGGGTTGCCTTCTAGGGTAAAAGAACCCTAAAATAAACATAACTTCTACCGTTATATCATCCACCTAATGAATGACCCAGATTAACTAGAAATTACTATAGTTTTATAAGGAAATTTTACATCCATTTTTAACTTCGGGGGTGCTGCCCCAGAAACCCCCCGCCAGGGGCGGCTACATAAAGTCGCAGCCTCCCCACATGGACCCCCCAAGAAATGTTTAATTATGGGTGGCAAGGTACAGGGGTCCAACACTGTGATACAAAATCAACAAGATAATCAGGCTCCACACCCAACACTGTTATGAACTCGGGTTTTTAATTTCTGTCTGCAACTTCTAAGTTTGGCTTCTTATGAACTCTTATGTTCATACCAGAATGAGATGGTTTGTACCCACTTATTTTTGAATGATATTTTGATTTATTAATATCATTCTCTTTTTAACTTAGTGTTTTATCCATGCTTCCACCTTCAGAAATTGTAATTCCTTGTTTCTACATGTTATTATATTGTTGTAATATGAATGGGCTGTAATGTCCTATCCTGGATATGGCAAGGAATTAGTAGCATTTGATAACACTTCCTCTCTGTGTCTTTTTATTTTTACCACTAAAATCGTGTTAATACTTCACAAAACCCTCGTTAACAATTTATTCATTTCCATTTTTCCAATACCCAGAACGATGGAGTTTCCTATGTTTGTATAAGGTTATGGAACTTTTCTTAGGAAATTTCCTCTCTGGGTTGATTTTGGAATTTCAAAGTTTTTTCCATTTTATTATAACTCAATACGTTATCGTGATGTGTAATTAAATTTATATATGTTAATCTAAAAGTTACAATCACTAATAGTTTTTCTCGAAAATGCATATGGAAACTCGACAGCCTCCTTTCACATCTAGGCGTTTCAAACAATGGATAACTAAACCCTTGGTAAGTTCATATAACCCTACTTGTTATTTACACAGTAAATCTCCACACTTTCAAATTATGAGGTCTTAGTATGGTTTCATAATTCTGAATACTTAATTAACATCTTCAATTTGCTGATATCTAATTTCAAAATCATTTAATGGTTTCTTATCTGAATTCTGTGTTTTCATCTCACCGAGATTCAAAATTTCCAGTTTTGTCTGGGTAATTAGAATTTAAGTTTTATTCTCTGTTCTACTAGTTGGAGAGTGAGGAAATTCAGAGTATATACATCACCAATACTCTAGTCTACTGTGTATGTGTCATCATTAATAATGGTATATTTCAACTCTGTCATCCTAATCTTAAAATAATTTATTTAAACTTTATATACATTGTGAGTATTAACTTCATCTTTTTTGAATGCACATATGATGTGGAACAATAATTTCTCATGGTATTTGGTTTCTTTTTCTTTTATAGATATAACATTTATTTCTATTTTTAATTTCCAGAATCCAACTTCTAACTTTGTTTCTTGCATGTATGATCATAGATCACTTGCTTATGGGGTTAGTATACGTCCACTAAAATTTATTATCTATTAGTAATACAAAGTTATTTTTGTACATTTTTGTCAAATTCCTATTGGGCTTTCTACTATGCACTCTACATATATTTAATGAGGTACATTACAGTTTTTATAAGGGAACATAGTGCCTCTGTGTAAAAAATTTTTGCAACCAATTTTGATTTAGACTATCTAATTCTAAATACTAAATCATGTATAAGGATGTACAATATGGACTGAAAATTTGCAATATTTTGCTAATTTACTCTCTAAACTCTTTCTTTTCAAATAAAGTATTTTTGGGACTTCAATATATTATTTCATTTTAATATTACTTCCAGACTTCATGTATAATTGCATGAAAAAAATAAGTACTTTCATTTCTATTTAGAGATTAGCAGTCAATGAAAACCTTTTTAGAATAGTACTATAGTATACAACATTTACTTTATTGTTCCGTATATATTTTTTTTATTGTATACTCTAGAAATCGTTCCTTTCAATCAAAATACTATTTGAATTCCAACCGAATATGCTCTTTAAAAATATAATTTCTCTTTTAGCTCTAGTGTAAGAACACATTCTAAACATATGCATGTATATATTCTTCTTTCTAATAATTTCTAGTTCATGATTTATATTTCTCAATATATTACAAAACTTATGTAACTATAAAGTACCGAATTTATTTCACTATACAGTGTAGAACTTATTTAACTATATAGTACATACATTTTTCATTCATGTATATTCATTTCTGCTTAGAATTTGTTTCATAATGAAATGTACAATTTGGTAACTTAATACTAGAACATTTATATTAATATAATGTTAGTTTCCTGTGAGGTACCTAACCTCAGATCTAAGCCTTATACTGAGTTTAGAAATTCTGAGAGTTGGTCCTGTATAGAGTTATGTCTATAAAAAAACAGGAAAAATACAATTTTATTATAGTCGAATCTTTTCAATGTACAGACCTCCAAAATTTATTTGTAATTCATCTAACTTCCACAACATAGACACATATCCAGATGCAAAATTTCATATAGATATAACTACTTCAATTTCTTAGTAACTCATAACAGAAATAAAGTATAATTTAAAACATTTCAAATTACTGTGCATACCACTCAAGGTAGACTAGTTTCCACCCAACCTTACAGCTCTTTCTCCACATCTCACCCTGAAGCAGAGATCCTTTTCTCTAGAAATATACAACCCTTTGTCTACCCTGAATCAACTTATTTAAGCTTGCTTTCCCCTCACCCTGTTTCCCTTAACAACGTCCAGATAAATCATGATGGTGCTTTCTTGTGTGCCTAGGCTTTCCTTTTGTTTCTTCCACAACATTACTTTTAAGGCTATCTTTTCCGCTTTCTAGATTTATTCCACCTCTTCGCAGTAATTTCCTCTTTACTGGAGTATCTTTTTAGATTTTTATCTCCAATATAATTTTAGTATTTAATTTATTTCCTCCAAAGATTTTTGGGGAACTAAGAAAGCCTTATAACCTTATCCATCCTCATGGATTTGGTTTCCAGATCACTAATCATAATCTAGCCTTTGCCCATTAATTTCCATTATATTTTATTAAATTTCAATAATAAAATAAATCCACACAATTGTTTTCCATTGAGTTCCACTAAACCCTTTTGGACTTGTTCAAATGTCTAATAAAAGCATGGAAAACTAGGGATATTACACCCACCATAGAAGCCTCTTGCTTGTTGGTTGTTGTTTTGCTTCTCCCACAATGAAGACAATTCTTGTAATAATGTTCCTCACCACATCCCCAAGTTTGTAGATGGGGTTTCTGAGTTTGACCATGCTCTAGTTTGGTAGAGGGTTCTGTGGGTCTCTCCTTTGTTGGCTATTTTCATTTCTGCTAATCTCTCCCATACTATATACTTGCTAAATTGCTTGCAGTATTTTTAAAATTACGATACCTGGTACTCTTAAATTTGAATTATTTTTCTATCCTTTCTTTGGCGGCCAATTTCTGCATGTTTTCCTTTTTTCCTTAGACTGCTAATAGCACATTCGTGCTTTTCGAATCACTTTATCCATAGTATTTGGGTTTACGAATTCAATTCTTTCCTCCATGTGGGCAAGTAGACTACTTAGAAATTGTTGAACTTTAGCCTTCTCATCTCTCAAGTAAGGTACATATCTTAACAATGATGTGAACTTAGTTATAAATTCTCACATTTCCAATTATCCCAATCTCAAATTATGGAATTGTTGACATTTTTCATCATCGAAACACTCCGTTAGGTACTTATTGTTGAACTATTGTTGGAACTCATCCCAAGTGACATGCTGGTTGTCAATACTTCAAACATTTTTTACTTCCTCCCATCACAAAGTAGCTTTCTCCCTTAGTTGATAGATAGCGAAGAAAACTTTCAGGTTTATGATATATTCATAAACTCAGAAATACGTGTTCATGTTAGTTAGCCACACTTCTGCCACCTCTTCGGCCTCTCCATCGAAAGTAGGAGGTTTGATTTTATGTAACTCACCCTCCAATTCCACTTTTTGTTTTTTCATCTCTTGTTGTTTTGACGCATTTCAAGATTTTGCTTCATTAAACTTTTTGTTTTTATTTCTCCATTGTGTATGAATTCCTTACGGCTCATCATTAGTGTGTCATCGTTGTTCGCTTTCTTCCTAGGTGTCTCTTTTAGGGCTTGGTGGAACTATCTGTTGATTCTACCTATTGGAGAGGCTTTTGAGAATCCTCTTCTGCTCTTGCATCAATATTTCATTTTCATTTCTCACTCGGACAATTTATTCCTGTAATTTTTTCACTGTACTCAACAATATACTCCTCTAACGCTGCTATTATTCTAGTAATATGTCGGTTTGTCGATGTTGATTTACACTGAGCTGTACGCACATTTCTGGGTTCATTTCAACATTGGATTGGGGATGAGATTCCCGAGTATTTCTTGGTGCTTTGTGCGTTGATCCCCTTCTCATTGTATCATTTCTAGTTTCTTTGCATAATTTACACACAACAATTGTTATTCAGGTGACCCCATTTGGGTCCAAGCTTGTGAACGCTTCTCTGATACCACTTGTGACAACCACTTACATTAAAAAAAAAAAAAAATTAACTCCCTTTTTCTTATCATTTGTACTAAATTACTATTATTGTTTTCATTCTTCACATGATATATTGCAATAGAGAAAGAAAAAAACTTAACACATTTATTTTTAGTAAACATAGGGAATTAACTTGATAAAAAATGTAATATGGATTTGAAAACCCATTAACCATACCCTTACAATACCATGATAAGAAAATATAATATAATAATAATCTAACATCATTTACACAGGTTTAATTCAATGGTTTAACAAAGTATAACCATATGTATAGAATTTCTCCCTCTAGAGTTATCGTGGCTTATTCGTTTGAAATATTTGGCCACCTGCCAGCCATCACATATTAATTGTACATAAAGGTCATGATTTCCATCGTAATTCTAGATAATACACTTGATTAATCGATGTTATGAAGTTGTACTTAACAAAATATTAGCAAATATTATTTGGGATTTGACATATGTTGGAGTTTACACCATGGATTCACTTACCCACTTGATCTATGGCTTGATGTATTTTCAAGAAAGGTTACGGTATTTACCGGCCCCTCGACCCTAAGTGTTTCCATTCTTTGTCTCTGCAAGACCACGGAGTGTTCCTAGCTCCTCCTCTCTGAGACTCGACGCTGCCATGACTCTTTTACACTTCTGGTTTGGATGAAACTCCTAGTTATTGAGTCATGTTATAAAATAAGTGTCTGAAATGGCTACCCATCAACCCTACCTCAAAAATTTCGTTTTCTTTTGTGATCTTCTTATTTATATGTACATGGTTCATAACAGCTATTTGGGGTTTATTTTTATGCAAAAATTCTTTGTTTTTTTAAGGTTTATAATGTTGTTTATTTGTTCTTTTACAATATTTTTGATGTTTTCTTCCAACCCTCCCTCTAAAGGGTTACTGTAAAGGTTTTTATTCCTCACAGGGCTGGATAATCAACTAAGGCCCTCGGCTCAGCGTTTTGAGGTTAACCTTGATGCCTTTTAAATTATTGAATACCACAAGTGCTCTCCTTTTGTCTATAGTTTAGAAAAATGAGTGAATTTAAAACTGACCCACTTCATTTTCTTGTTTCTAGATCTTTAACACCGAACCCTGCATCTGTACTAAGGTGAGTTCTTGCAATTTGAATTGGGTTTAACATTTTTCCTCTTTGCATTCTTATTTGTTTTTCCCAAGGTTTTTATTCTACAAACCCTAACCCTGAAACTTTTTATGTTGTCATTCTAGCGAGAATTATGGACCTCACATCCTTATAATTACATCGCACTCCCATCGACCAACGTTGCTTCAATTAGTGACTCTTTTCTCCTCTCTATGTACTGGTATTACGGGTCGTTGAAATGATTTAGTTTACTTTCAATCTTCTTAGGTTTCTAGGTATAAACCCTGTGTTAAATACATATTTTCACATGAAGCCCTTACGACTCTCTTTTCCATCTTTTATTTATCTGGCGTAAAGGATTTTGTTCCACCTTGGAATGGCTTAAGGTGTAAGGTTATTGATGTTAGAGGTCTTTCTGTACTTGTAATGAATTCAGAGTTGCATTCTTGAGCTTTCTTACTCCACTTTACATATTAAAATGTTTCTGGTTCCACTTGGAACTCTCCCTTAATTTCATAATAATTGATACAGCTACGATGTTTTAACACCGAGTTGGTATAAGTGTTTTCCATATATGTATTTTTTTGGATTGTGTTTACCATATTGCTTCTTGTTTCAATTCTATAGCAGTAAATGTATAGTCCTACCTTCTCTATGCGCTGACTATGTAAACTTCGCATATATCTAGATTTTTGTAGACTGTTTTCCTTCTATGTTAAGTTTAGATGCTCAAAATAGAACCATGTTACCTGGATGCAATTCATCTATTAATTTTTATGTCGGATGATACTCATGCATTTCCTTATTTATAAACCTGAAAGTATTACAGTAATATTTGTTTTTTCTTCAAACTTTATGCATTTTTTATTACATTTATTTGTGGATAGCAGTGCCAATCTATGGCTAATGTATATAAATTCATAAAATACATTCATTTAAATTCTTTCATTTACTTGGTAAATATTGTTTATCTATTGTTTAAAGTTAACCAGTAATATTCAATTAGTATATCAGGTTGATGTATGAACCATCTCTATTTCTGGGTTATTTCTGAGGTCCCTTGATCTGTTTATAGTAATTTTTATCAAGAGGGGGAGAACTTTACAGCTAGTGTTCCCACCCTCGACATACTAACAATCTCCTTTACCACCTTTTTCTAGCTTTACATTTTAAAAAAAACTATTACTACTTTCCACACTAGCACAGTCATTATTTATTAAACAAGATATTTAATATGATATACAGGAAAATGATCGGTCTTAGAGTAAAAAAATAATGAGTTTCTTTACTTCTGCATACCATCGTTTTTTATTTGTGGAAGAAAATGACAAGCAAATGATTTTAATGTCTTTTCCTATTTCCTCAATTACAAAAATAAAAATTTATCTTATCAGGAAAACATAGTAAGAATTCACATATATTTGTTAACAAATTATCAAGTTACTTATCTCACTTTAGAATGATTATGATACACTCCCAACCTTGAGAGATGCGATTATGTCCTCAACTCCCCCCATGGTCTGCCCCAGACTAGGACTTATATAGAAGTATTTCTGGAATAAACTTCAAGACCCTATGTCGAGTCTTCCTCTCGAGATTTAGGTTGTGGAGCTTCCACTAGTTCCAACCAGCTCTAGATTTACTCTGACCATCAAGCCTTTTGGCCCTCATCCAAGTTCCCAGAACACCTTTTCCTCAATGGGATTTTCAATTTATCCACAGAGGGAAATGTAATTGTCTTTAACTGCTTTTTCCTAACTACTCTGGAATCTTGGAATACATTATCATCGAGTAGTCTTTAGTGTGACTTTTTGAAGGCTTTTCTGGTGGATTTATCTGGTCTAGTTTCTTTAAAATCCAGACAGAATTCACTGAAAACATAATTTTGATGGGTAACCTTGCACAATCGAAGTGCCCTATGGGGTTTTTAGGGTGTTGAATCCATATATACAATCAAAAAACCAGTTTAAATAACATAAATTAAGATTTTACCTTAAATTTTTTCACCGGATTCCGGGACCGGAAATTCCAAAAAGTCGCACTAAAGACAACTCCCGTTATCATCAATTTCTATGGAAAACATTCCATAAACTAATTCTTTATTCAAGAAAAAAGAAATAAATAATGTCCATTACTAGATTAAATTTACTTTTAATCTCATTTAAAAATTAAATGCATAATCTCTTTTTAAAAGAAAAAGAAATATTTTAAGGATCAAAGTTATAAAGCAATTGACTAAATTGTTTTAAATTGTTTTTTCATAACACTTTATAATAAAAAAATTTAATAATATTTTATAATATTATATTAATTCTAGTGTGATATATTTCTTTTATGAATATAATTTGATTCTTATAATATTTTATAAAAAGAAATTTACGGAAAAAAAATGTGAGGAGTTATACATAATGTTGATATCTATAATTTTATTTATAGTTATATGTTAATAGCCATATGTCTATAATTTGAGCTCTGTACAATATCAAAATGGTTTTATATGCCATCGTTTTGTCTGTAACTCCTGCATTTCTTCATTAATTTTTATTTTTTATATAATTAAAATTTCAGAAAATTGATAATGTACATATGAATTCAAGACATTTGTTATGATTATATAATTAAAATTTCAGACAGTTGATCATGTACATATGAATTGAAGTAGTTTAGAAGTCTGTACCGATTAACATTATATGCCTAGGATATAATTGCTTATGATTGTCCCCAAACTACTCTAACTATCATCCGTGATCAGTACGCCTTACTTGAGGAGTAATTGATGGAGGTTTATAAGTTGGGATGAAATAAACACGGAAAGTGCTTTAACAGTGGTCGATTTAATAAATCTAGTTAAACAATTTTGGATATAGAGGGACATATCCTAGAGGTCACCTTTATATGCTTTGGACGTTCTAAATATACAACTTCCATAAACCGAATCAATAACTGAATGATCATCAGTGCGTATAGGCGCCCAAAATATAGGCCCCAAAATAAAACCAAGTTGTTAACTAAATAAAAGATCTATAAAAACAAAATAGAAGTAAAGAAGCAAAATAAAATATAATAAAAATTAGAAACAAACAAAACCACTCGGTATCGTTTTTGACCGGCATGAGCTCCCACGGCTCATTCTAATTTAATTAGTACCCAAGGGAACCATTGATATACCTATTACCCATTCTAATTAAAAACTAAAAGGTCCAACGAAAATAAAGATTAATATCATTATGATTATTTAGTGTATGTATTATGGTTATTTGGTGTACGCATGAGTGAGAGGTGCTTTTACAGTATAGTATATAAGCTTGATGTGTGAATTCGGGTTCAAGTTCGAGTGGAGTTGATATGTATATTTTAAAAACATATTCTACTTATATATATATATATTCTATCATAAAAGTATATTTTATTATTTAATTTAATAAAAATGTTATAAAATATCAATAATTTTATTGTTAGAGTGGTCACTATACTTATTATCTTTTTTAATTAAATCAAAATATTCAAAAAAATTGGATTAATATATTTGTCATTATTTAGTGTATGTATTATTGTGTTGAAAGGCACATTTACACTCTACTATGTATAAGGGAAATGCGAGATTTCGTCCATGTTCAACGGGCAATTGAGATGTATACTTCTTCTTTTTTGTCATTCAAAACACTTTCATCGATTTTCAAGAAAGCATAGCTTACAATTCTCTCTCATTCAGACCAGAATTGTTGATATTAAAGGCTCATGGATATCATAGAAGAAGCGTTACATACATTATTTCCAAGAGGAATTGGAGCTCTACCATACTAGGAGTAAGGAAAAAGGAGACCATAACTGACAAATGCATATCAAGGAGGGGGATGGGGGGTATTACAGTGGGAGCTGCAAAATAACCAACAAAATCATGCATATGGAAATCAATGTATTCCACTCGTGCTTCCAAGATGTGAAGGTGGTCATTTGTACGATGCTGGTTGTGACGAAGGTTTTCCAACTATTCCAAAATTTCATTTTCACTATATTGAATATCATTGAGATATGCCACAATTTCCCTGCGATCTTCATACGTGTGGTGGATGAGAATTGCCATATTGATTTGAATATTCCAAAGTTTCTCTACAGTGGACTCCATGGTAGCAAGAGCCACTATGTGACCTAGAGAATGATTTGGAGAGATAGATGCAACATCATCGATTTTCCAACTAACCGAGTTGGTGGAGGACGAACTATGGGCTGGCTCAGGATGTCGTGCATGGACATGGTGCCCCCCCCAGGTTTTGGCATCCCAATGGAGGGGCATATCAAATTTGATAGAAGTTGACTATCAACTGAGAGGAAAGGCTGAGGGAAAAATTTCACGAATCCCGCAAGAAAAAAATAAATAACCGAGACCAAGAAATTGTTTCCCCGAATGGGTGCACGCTAGAACCTCGAAATCGTGAGCTGTGAAACAAGAAGGGAAAGTCTTTGTCTAGACCAGAGAGTTGTATTAGGTAAACACCATACACCAACAAATTAACCCATTAACACAGATTACATGGCCCCAATTGCATAGAGGGATAAATTTAGTAACAATGACCTAGAATGGGCATCCAGACCATCAACAAAACTGACGAGAGACTGGGGTAGCACCCCCACACCACTAAAAAATATATGTAATTTCTGACAAGTAGCCGTCAATGGAGTGACCATAAAAAAATAGAGACAAATCCCTCCAACTATAAGGACATGGATAAGGAACTGAAAACATAGATACCTACCCCAAGAAATAGAAGGGAGTTCTAGGAGCTTCTCTTTGCTTGTTGAGTGCCTATGGTCAGTTATGGGTAGGGGAAATCACAATGCAACGTCTGCTCGGGTTCCTAAATCCTGAGAACATGTGAGAAGGCAGAACATAACCCAAACCCAAATACCACTATCTTCCACTTCACCCCTGAACCAAGGCTCAAATGCTAGTGAGCCACCATGGAACAAGACACGCACACATCTATTCTCCTCCCGGCCCAAATTCATTTCCCAAACATCTAGAGTGGACCCAAACACTCACCAACTCTCGAACTTAACAACTGAATGTGCGAGATAGATCATGACATGAGGGAATTGGATGCAAGGATCGTGCATAAGAGAGTATTTAGTGGCCACATTGAGGAGGGGCAAGACCCAGTGGCCTCACATGTGAGAGGTGTACACTCTCTTGGTCACCCCCATCGAGTGGAAATTGACATGTATACTTAAAAAAACTACATTAAATAAAAGATAATATCTTCTATAATAAAAACATAAATCATTACTAGATTTAATTTAAAGCATTATAAAGTATCGATAATTCCATTTTCATAGTGCTCACTTAGATGGTTATTGATGTTAAAATCCAATATTAAAATATGTAAAAATATTGCACTTTCACTTTGAGAGTTATAAATAAAATATTTAGAGGTGTATGTTAAATAATACCAATTTATATCAATTTTACAACCATAAAGTAATTAAAAATAACATGAATCCTTCTATTTCTCTTGTAAATATCTCAATATAAAACTTAAATACACTATTTGAATATCCATATTAACTAACATATATATATATATATATATATATATATATATATATATATGAAGTCAAATGATCTAGGGAATTATGTTGAGGAGTATAAATAGACACAAGTTTGTAAAAATAGTTATTGGAATCAACCCATATTTCATAAAAATTGCTCATTCCTTTTAAATACAATATAAGAGAAAGATAATATGTGTATTTGTATTAATGTTAATCTTATTAATATATTTTAATGTTGAAAAGACATAATTGAAAATAAATAATTTATTTGACAAATGCATAATTTATTTAATTTTTAATATAAAATAATAATAATAATAATAATAAAATATTAAAGATACAATTTAAATAGTGATATTTACGGAAAGAAAACCGTAGATATCTCTACACCGACTACATAAAATGGATTATAAGTAAATTGAAATACAAATGAATAGGTTTTATGCACCAATGCTTTCACTAAAAGCGGCAGAAGCAGTTTGGTAGTTCAGTGAAGCCCGAAGTTCCTCCAAACGATCTCTCCATGGACTCACATCTTAATTATTGCATGCTTTTGGGTTCGGCGAAGTGTTTGAAGGAACTCCCGGCGTCAAGAACCAGCTGGGGCAATAATGGGGACGGTCTGGAGTTGTTGTCATGAACGATGCATAACAGGAGGTATGATCCGCTGTTTAAATAATAGTCACTGTAGGATTGTTAACAACCATTATTTCGTCGAAATTCTAAATAAGACAATAGATTCATTGCACCTGGACAAAAAAAAATATTTCCTATGCTACATTCAATGAATGAACTGGACCAAATATCAACCATTCATTCATATTCTCTATAGGTTACTTGTTCGATTTAGATGTTCTTCTTTGTTCTAACCTTTTTTTCAGTATTCATGTGTAGACCACCCATCCATTCATTCGTGTTGGGAGGTTCAAGATCCTAGCCTTATTGGTAAGGTTCCAGCTATGTAGAAAAGTGGTGCTGATGAAGTCTTACACGAATATTCGTGTTCGTATCTATGATAAAGATCTTAAAATAGAACTTGCTGAACTAAGCTATCAATATGTTGTATCTAAATCTAGAATGACCCAACGTCGCAAACATGTCGTCACACAACACTGTAGCAGAAAACTGAAAGCGTTGTAAGCTTTATTCAGCTTACTTTATCTGGGTCGAGATTATATTTCAAATCAAACACCTATGAATCAAATTCAAACGTATGGATATTGCGACTTATCAAATCTAAACCACTACGGAATATGCCGAGTTATACTCGCATGTGCGGAAAAGAAGATCCGCTCTCAAATTTTCATAATTAAACTTTGGAGTTGTATATAAGTGAGGTTTTCTCGAGTTTTTCGTGGATTTTTATACAGAGTTTAACTTAAAAAATTGTGTTGTATATAAGTGAGATTTTCTCGAATTTTTGGTGGGTTTTTTTTCTGAAAAAATTTGTGGTTTTAAATTAGTTCTTTTTTTTCTATATATATGGATTTAACATTATAAAAATTCTCTAAGTAAATTCCTATATCACAACTTATGATTTCAATTAAACCTTTCTGATTCTAAATAAATTAGATTAGCAAAGAAACCAAAAAACTTTTCCAGAAATCTCACTAAACAACTTACTAAACTTTTATAAAAAAATCTAAAACAAGTTCTTCATCCTATTCAACGTTTAAGGCATTATCGAAATTTATATTATAAACGGCCAATTATAACGAGTAATTAGATGTCAACTTGGACAAATAAATATAATTTAAAGTTTATATATATATATATATATATATATATATATATATATATATATATATATAATTTTAAAATGTAACAATCAAATGTTAACCTCAAGTGTATGCAGGAACGGCCAATTATAACCAGTAATTAGTATTAATATTGGTGAGAGCAGCCATTCGACAGGAATAACACGCAATAATTAATTGTATTATTGCTCACATACACAAGAGATACATATAGTTGGAGTGAGATCCAACTGATTCTAATCTTGGAGAGAGGGTTGAGAAAATCTCTCAACAACCTCAACTAACCCAATGAAAGATACACTAAAGTAAGCATAATCCTAACTAATTCTAATACCCTCCCTTAATGCTTACTTTACAAAACATATAATAATTAATCACAATTACAACACTTTGAACTTTCGTCTCTTTGTCTGATCTGGTTCTCATTAACATTTGTACCCACTCTGAGATCTCATAAACAATGCTCTTTTCTCCACCATTTTCGAGCTACCATTCAACCCATTCAAAATACATTTGTTTCTGACCAGCAATGTTGAATTTGTAAGATCAAAGATTCTTGACACCCCCGAAGAAGAGTCTTGACACTGAACTACCCTATTGAAATATTTCCATCTGTGAAATAACCCCGAAAAATAAATTTCAACAGTCTATAGGAAAATATTCTAGGTACAGAATATGATCAGTGATCAATCCTACAAAGTGACATTTACACATAGGATCTCATTGAAAAACCTGTAACCGATGCTTTTGAAGCCCCGAGGAACAACAAAATCCATCAACATATAAAAAATTCACACAATCAAATTAGCCAATTGTTCTCTCGGCATTGAAGAACGTCGAGAACGACTAATTTAAATGATGCTAAATTGTTCAATAATTGGTTCTGCACTACACAAATCTCACAAAAACAAATTCATGAAATTCTACATATGAACAAGCTACACACTCCACGAAAACAATTAAATTCAAACATCGATCTATCACTGCCATTCCACTCCATCGATGATCCGAAAGTCCCTATAAAGATTCAGAGAATACTTTGACGCTGAAATTCTTTTGCACTGGAATCTGCCAAGGATTCGCAATGAGAATCACCTTCAAAAGCTTCACCATCTCCATCGTTGTACTCGTGGTTAAGCCCCACCAATGCCACCTTTTCCTGTCATTGAAATCGCTTTGGCTTTGTTAGGAATTTCTCAAGCATTGGCTTTGTTCACAATTCTCTAGCATTGGCTTTGTTCACCATTTCTCTTTCTTATCTGCGTGGATTGAGGAGGAAGTTATCGAGAGCCCTTGCCCTAGGTCAGGAAGCCCATCTGGCAGAAGTCACCCAGCTAAAACTTGCAATTTTAGGGGAAGGTAGACAGAAAGCAGCACATTGCGTCAGTAGTGGCTCTTGACATCCACTTTATTTTTCTCTTTTATGGTAGCTAATTTAACATATCTGGGAGGCGAACCTGAGAGGCAGGTCTGGATTCGAAATGAATAGGTGGCTGAAGGCAATCATGTCTGCATGGCCTTTTGACACGGATTCCATGCCACTTTCTCGGATATATCCCCCGCTCCTCATCGGTGCTCATCTGTATTCCCCTCTCACTATACTCCACATCCTAGCGGCCATGAATTCGGCCTCTGTTGTACGGCATTGCTTTATTCCTTCTCTGGTGAAGCGTGGCTCGGTCACATGCAGATAAGCCGGAGCGTATCGATTGAGGAGACGAATTAAATGGCGAGTGAGAGCCATACTGTCAACATATGTCGCCCCATTGTGGTCTATGATGGGAGAAAGTTGTATAGCAGTGTGCTCCGCCCCGATCTCCGTCGCCACAGCCTTCACAATTTTGCAAGCGAAACGACAGCGGTTCTCGATGCTTCCGCCATCCTTGAGGAATTGGTCGATCAGGTAACTTAGGAAACCCTTCATTTCAAACAATTTTTGCAACCAAAATTTTTCTAAATTCAAACCGAAATTCTCACACTCTGGTTAAACAACTGGCAAACAATCATATATCTACACTAAGCTACTCTTCTACAACATACTCAATCTCATATCTCCCACATTTTCCTGGGTACTCTCGTGAGGGATTAAGCCCAGCGAAGCTCTGATACCATATTAATATTGGTGAGAGAAACCATTCCACAGGAATAACACCCAATAATTAATTTTATTAATACTCACATACACAAGAGATGCATATAGTTGGAGTGAGATCCAACTGATTCTAATCTTGGAGAGAGAGGTTGAGAAAATCTCTCAAAAACCTCAACTAACCCAATCCAAGATACACTAAAGTAAGCATAATCCTAACTAATTCTAATAATTAGATGTCAACTTGGACAAATAAATATAATTTAAAGTTACAAAAAATAAATATAATTTTAAAATATGACAATCAAATGTTAACCTCAAGCGTATGCAAGTGAAATTTTGTGTAAAATTTGTTTGTTTTTTTTTAATTAAGGATCTTGCATTAATTAATGAAAAGAAAATAATCTGTGTTGACGGTTTATTTTAGTGAGTATGACTAAAACAATTTTTTTTATTTATATTGTTTAATTTGCATTATTATTTCAAATTAAAAAGAAACTAAACAATTTAGTACAAGGTTTTAGATTGGAAAAATGTTGTCATCTAAGTCGGCCACTTCAATGTAAGTAGCCTAGGTTTAATGTCCATCCCTTTGTTAAAGTTTAAGTGGGGACTTTACAATTTACCTCTTTGATTTAGAGAAATGGCTTAGTATTCCTATCTCCTTTCTATCAAGATCTTGCAAATAATTGTTTTAACATGCTAATACAAATCCAAATTTTTAAAATCCTTGGGATGAAAAAATTTGAAACTGTAGTTTTGCAAGACAATTTCTTC
Organism: Pinus albicaulis; assembly: GCA_034641835.2. NCBI lineage: Eukaryota > Viridiplantae > Streptophyta > Pinopsida > Pinales > Pinaceae > Pinus > Pinus albicaulis. Next base: position 272,718,428 of record CM076573.1, read on the forward strand.
AAAATATTTCTCGTCATCTTCCTTATCAGGAAAAAATTTGTATTCCACACAAACCTCATTTTTAACATTAGTGGTCACCAATAAGTGCAAGAGATGCGTACCTATTATAAATGGCCCTTTAAAAAAAATTTGGTGGTAAGGACCTCACCTAGTATTGTTACAAAATTCTTCCAACAAATCGATGCCGCAATAACCCTAAATAGATTCCCCCCAAAAACTATGGGATAGAGCCGCCACAAAGGAATTGATCGGATGGATGAATTATTTTGCCATTTCTTGTCACGAAAAACTTACAAGTCTAACATTGGGCAAAATATGAATTAGAAATGTGTGAACCGAGGAGACAATCATGCAAAAGGCTTATAATATTCTCATGGTGGATGGGGACAAAATCTAGTTTTCTATAAGCCACTTAAATGTCAACAAATTACCATTATTGCAAATATCATGATAAATTGACAAATTCACCGGTTTGCATTCAAATCCATGCTGATTACGTATTACGAATTGTCATACATCCATTAAACTAATGGTAACTATCATGGTGATGTGTGATCAATTGTAATGTCTCTCCACTTAACCCATTTTTTTTTTCTATACCTCAAATATTTAATATCGCATATGAAGATTTGTTTCCCATATACTATTAGTAATATGGTTTATAACTATATGACACCCTTTTCACTTATTGCATTCCTTTATAACCTCAATCATTATAGTTTAGGCCTACCATATGACTAACCCTTACATTATTATCATAATGCATTTGAGTTGCCTTACTATTATTTTTATTGTTTTTATATACCTTTATCATATTTCAATGTTGCTTTGTCTCGATACCTTACTACTATGGTATGAGAATAATTGTGTAGACGTATGTCACTACTTCAACGTTGATGTAGGAATGTGGTTGACATGACATGCACTTATGATTAGACCCTTGTATAACGATGATATAATACCCTTTTTGTATCGCCATTTCAATAACTTGTGATAATTTCTTATCATTCCAACCGAACGATGCCTTGGTTACTCATTCGATTTGTCTCCTAACGTTAGGTTTCTACGAGTGATCACAATTTCAAGGCTAGTACACGTCTGACTGTCATTTATTCACTTGTTAAATGTTCCATCATTTCATTTGTACTTCTCCCTTCCTCTCTTACTTTTGCCATGTGTGTTGGCCAAGCTATCATTTATGAAATTCGATTTATGTGTCATTATTGTTGAGATTCGTATGGTTGTTGGTTTAATGAGTATGCTGGAATTAAATTGGTAAATCTCAATTTGTACTGTGGAGATTTGGATGTCTTCCGTGGCACTTTTCTATGGATATTTAGATGATTTTTGCATCGCTCTCCATGTGGATGGTGGAGATAAGCGATGGCTAGGGTTTTGGCTCGGGATAACATGCCATTCCCTCCTTCTACAGTTTCATTTGTTAGTTGTAAATTTATTAGCAGAGAGCATAGAAGTTCCTCTGTTCTCCTGCCTGGCTCTTCCTCTATCTGGAGTGTAACACCCCATCTAGTATACGCAAGATAGCGTCGAACCCTTATTGTTTCAGGTAACCACGTATAATGTTCTCTATGTCGATATTATGTTAAATTGATTTTGAGTTTGCCATATTCGTTTTCTTTCCATTCATTTCAAGTTGGTTCTACCGCATTCATACCCTTAACATATTTTCTCATGCTTCGTTTTATTGATTATGTATTCAAACCTTCATTAGCATGAAGTTTGGCTATCTATCTTGTAGTTTCGTTGGAGTCTCCATAGATAGCATGAGTATTCGTTTCAGGTTAATGTAACCACATCGATTTTATTTGGGTTTGGCGTTTAAAGTTTTATGGCTATTTCGTTTTATTTCTATTGTAGAAATGGCGTAGCTCATTCAAACTCTGCCTCGATAATAAGTTTCATACCATCTCATAGGCATATGTTTGACTCGCCTGGCGTTGTCGTGGCTGAAGGTAGCGCTTGGCCTCACCGACACCACTACTCTTATCATGGTCGACAAGTTGAACGCCGTAGCCATCCTTATGCCTATAAACGATGCATGACATTCTTAGAGGTAACTCCTCTGGATTTACGCTGAGATACTTCGTTTTATTTTGTTTAATTGTACAATATCATGATTTACATATTCGATCACTTTGTTTTCTTTCTCAGGGTCGTCCACTGTCTGGCGATTTTTTCACTATGATCCAGGTAATCCATAGTTGGAATTCATTTTATAACTGATTACGTCTGCCTATCTGCTTCTTTGTTTCAAGCATGGTATAATTGTTTTGTTTTTGCTTTTGCAATGCCAGGTAATGTACGAGCTATTTTCTACTCTCATTTAGGAATCCGGTTACAAAACTATTCAAAGTCTCAGGTAGGTGGTCTGATGCATTTTTCTCTTTGCATTCATCAGGACCTAGCTTCATTTGGCTTCGTTGGAGAGGGTTCGCCATTTTGTCCTCTCATACTTCACAGACTACTTCAGTCTACTTTTACAGATGTTATTATTGTATTATTATGTCGGATGTAGTCGTTACACCGAGAACTCATGGACTTTGTAGAGTGTTTTTTTCAAATCTGGGTTTCTATACCCGTAGTATTAAACTTAATATTTTTTCAGTGTGGAGATGATGTCCTTACCAGTTCTGCCTTTTTAATATTTCTCTAATTTCATACTTTTCCAATAAGATAGACAGATGCTTTTACTATACCTGTCTGTAAAATTTGTTGAAAATTAATTTGTTTTAATAATAACCTAGGAATTCATCCTCTCTTACATTATATATATATTTCAAAACTGATATTATTTTTGGGCAGATTGTAAGTGATTTTATTTCCAGTGATTTAACTAAATCTTTCACCTGTACATATAGTAGAGGCTATTTTCAATTTACATAAACATATTTAATTCATCTCATCCCTTCTTATTACTCTATACACAGTTCATGCACTATTAAAATACAATGCCAGTATTTATTTTCCATCTATAGGGATAAAATCCCAGGTGCACTTAAAGTGGGTTCTCCCACCTATTCAGGCACATGCATACTTTATGGTAGTTCTGGATAAAGTTATTATCTCCTAAATACATAAGTATACTTCAAGTTTATTTTTCATACCTTTTTTAGTGGCCATAAGCTAATGTTCAACATAGAATCTAATAGAATGATTATCTGTTCTAGAAATTTTAATGTTTCTCCCACTGTACATATATAATTTTCACCTGTTACACTTTCATTTCATTCTTCTATTCTAAATCATAGGGTTTTAGTTAATAAATGAAAGTTTCTGAATGGAATTTAAATTTCTATCTTTCAGTCTGCTATCCATAATGCATATATAAAACATATTTAGAACCATTTAACTTTCATTTGCAGATTTTGATTAATTACACATGTATATCTGCAAGCTTCTAGAGGAACTATAACTATTTTACCATTTTACAGTCTGCTTTTTTAACATATTCATATCCAATGAGACATTTATTTACTTCATCATGGCTATTTAGGAAATTTCTGTTTACTATGATAAATTATACTTCCATCTGTATAAGCTTATTTCTACGATACATAACCATATTGGATGTTAGCATTACCTAAATGAACCAGGTTTTCAATATGTCTAGTTCACTTATATCTGTTACCAGTAAAGGTGTCCTTATTTCTTTTCATATATATGCAGGAGCTACTTTCTTATTTCAGAAGCAGATTAAAGCTAACCAACTAAATCATTTATGGGATAAGATGTATCCTTAGATTTAAACCAACACTGGTTTAGAGACTCTGATGGATTCTCCCCATAGATTTTATTCCTTCCACTATGCAGAATTGAGAGGAGTAATTTCTTCTAAACAGTTCAGTTAAACGTAAAGAATGACAACTTTAGAATTTTATTCTAAAAGAACCTCTATAACCAGTCATAGAAAATTTTTAAACATACGACTTCTGTTAATGACCAACCTCCCAACATTAGAGTCCCTCTGTCTCTAGAACTCACCCCCGAGCTGAGATCATCTCATAGAACGTACCAACCTCAATCTGTTCTGGAGTAGCTTCTTTAAGCTTATTCTCCCCAAAGCCTATTTCTAATTCTGCGTCCAGAATTACAGGATGATTTTATTCCTGTTTACATAGGCTTCCCTTATTTAGGGACTTTTAAAGCTACTTTCTTATTTTCCAACTTTTTACCTCTTCCCAACTACTCTCCACCTCATTGGGAAAATCTAGATTTTTCCTCAAAAATCTAAATCAAAAATAAATTCTTTCAAGGATTTTTGAAATATTTTTGGGGAAAGTCTTAGCCTCTTTCCATACCTCATCGATTTGGCGAGTGATCTCAAAATTCTCATTTGGTCAATATGCACAGAAATATTTTATTTATTTCTCATAATTAAATAATTAATTACATCGACAGAATACTTATCCATTGGGGTCCACTCCCCTTTGGACTAAAGTTCAAATTTCTAACATGAAAAAAACATAAAACTAGGGGTGTTACATCAATCCTGCAGGAATCACTAAAATAGATGTATTGTATTATAACTATGGAGGAATGTAAGACACCGTGTATATACAAAGGCTTTACAGGTCAACATGTCAATAGGGGTGCTAGGAATTCAAACCTTGGGATCCAAAATTTCACTTAGGATCATCAACCTTACTAAATTGGAAAAATCCATCTGTACTAGAACATCAAAATTCTAATTGGAAATTTTTTTACATCACCAAAAAAAAAATTCTGGTGTGTATGGCTAAGAGGATGGAAAAAATGGATAGGTTGAATAAAAAAATTTTTGTGTTGGAAAAGAAATTGGAAATCCTTTCCTTCACCTATTCTAATGATCATAGTGAACCCCTTCCACCAATTCAGGTGGATTGTCTTACAAATTAATATGATCACTTGAGCCAATTGTGTTTTTAAGATATTTTGTTAATTTAAGTAATTAACGAATCAAAGAAATGCGTAGCTCTAGGTGAGACCATCTCAACTTGGAGAGTGTTGTAGTCATCACATTTTGTTCATCATTAGAAAGAAGATTCGTACATATATAAGGTTACAAGTTTGTTTAGGAGTTTGAAAAACTTTCTCATAAATAGGATCTGCATCCTAAATAAACCTCACAACTTGAATAAGACATCATAATCTTAAAAAAAAAAAAAAACCTAAAACAATGTTACCGGTGAGATAGGTAACCGCAATGTTACCTACTTTTTTTTGGTAGCATAAAAAGCACCCGATTTTGAAAAGTGGTGATGCATAATCACCATTTTTTTTTTGGTGCACATTTTTGACACTCTAAAATTTTTATTTATGAAATATGAATATTTGTTTTAAAATGTTAGTGATTTTCATGCTAATTTTGAAACGTCTTGATGCTGCATCAACCTTTTTTTTTAGAGCAGTGATTTTCATGCTAATTTTGAAACGTATTGATGCTGCATCAACCTTTTTTTTTTTAGAGTGGTGATTTTCATGTTGGTAATAAAACACAAAACTTAGATAAAAATATATATATAAAAACAATAAAAAAACTAATAAAAATGTAAAAAAAACAAAAATAGCTCATAAAAATAAAAAATTTAAACAAAAATAAATAAATAAAACAAAAATATTTGAAAATTATATCAAAGGAAATGACAAAATTTGAAGAAAAAAACACATAATTTAAAGAAAAAAAACAAAAATTGACCAAAAAATTAAAAAAAAAAAAAATCAAAAACATTTTTTTCTAACTTATTAAAAAAACAATATATTAAAATATATATATATATATATATATATTTAAAAAAAAATTAAAATAATTAAAATTACAAAATTAAAATTTAGAAAAAAAAATTAAATTTAAAAAATTAAATTAAAAAAAATAATAATAATAAGGAAAAAAATACAAATTTTAAAATTTACAAAAAAAAACAAATTAAAAAAAAAACAATTAAAATTGAAAAAGAAAAAGAAAAAAAAAAACAAAAAAAAAAAACCTATCATTAAAAAACAAAAAAAATGAAAAAAACCACGTGCAAATAATTAAAAAACAAATATACATAAATTTAGTGTTTTTTTTTTTTTTTTAATGAAACCATTTATAGATTTTAAAAATGAAAAACTAAATAAACGAAAAAATTTAAAAAAACAATTAAATTAAATTAAAATTTAAAAATTTTAATAAATAAATTTAAAAAAATAATTATTCTATAATATTAAATATAAAAAAAAATTAAACAAATTGAATTTAAAATAAAAAAATTGAATTAAAAAAATAATTTTAAATTTTTTGAAATTCAAAAAAAAAAAAAAAAATCAAATTAAAATAAAAATATTAAAAATTAAAATAAAATAAAATAAAATAAAATATACATATATATATTAAAAATTAAAAAAAAAAAAAAATGAATTTTATTTTAAATAAAAAAATTAAATTAAAAAAAAATTTAATTTTTTGAAAAAAAAAAAATTAATCTTTTGAAATTAAAAAAAAAAAAAATCAATAAAAAAATATATATATATATTAAGAAAATGATATGGGTGGTGGTGGTGGGGGCGCGGCCCGCCTGTTGGGCGTTGGGGGCCGGTCGGGGGGCGCCACGGGGGCGGCCCAGTCGGCCACCACCCATATAATCGGCCCTCCGCCCATCGGGGGTCGGGAGGCTGGCTGGGCCGCCCCCGTGGCGTCGCCCGGCCGGCCACCGGCGTCGAGCGGGCGGGCCGCGCCCCCACCACCACCACCCATATCATTTTTTTAATATATATATATATATATTTTTTTTAAATTGATTTTTTTATTAATTTTTTTTTTTTTAATTTCAAAATATTAATTTTTTTTTTTAATTATTTAAAATAAAATTCGTTTTGTTTTTATTTTTTTTATTTTTATTATTTTTTTTTGTTTTAAATTTATTATTATTTTTCTTTTTGTTAATAATTTTTATTAAATTTTGCCCATTATTTTTGTTTAATTGATTTTTTTTTTTAATTTCATAATTTTTCTTTGTTATTAACTTTTACGTTTAGTTTTTTAATATAATTTTATAAAATTCAATAAATTTTGTTTTTTTTTTTTTAATTTATTTGGATTTAATATTTTTTTAAATGTTTTACTTTTTTATTATTTTTTTTTGTTAATTACATAAAATTTTTATATTTTTTTATTTCAATTAAAATTGTGTATTTAAAATTATATTTTTTTTTAATGAAACTTAATTTTTTTAAATTAATTTGTTTTTAATTTTTTTTTTTATTTAATATTTTTTTTCTTTTTTTCATTTTTCTATTTTTAATTGATTTTTAAAGCTTTTAAAGTCTTTCGTGTAACAATTTTTTTTTTTCTTTTATATTTAAAATTTATTTGTTTATTCATTTATTTATTAAAATTTAATATTTTTGTTTTTAAATTTAATTTGTTATTTTAATATCAATTTTTTTTTTTAATTTAATAAAATTTGATGTATATACCTATTTTAATTTAAGTTCATATATATATTTTATTTTTTATAATTTAAATTTAATTTATTTTTTATAGTTTATTTGTTTTTTTAATATATATTGTTTTAAATTTAATATTTTAATTGTATTTTGTTTTTATTTTTTATTTTTAATTATTTTTTCTTTTTTTTCCTTTTAATTTGAATAGTGTTTTTTTTTTTTTTTAATTTTTAAATTTATTAAAATTTAATATATTTCCTTAAATTTAATTATTTGTTTTAATTTTTTTTTCTTTTTTTAAATTTAATAAGCATTTTCTTTTTCTTTTTAAATTTAATTTCTATATTTTATTTTTTATAATTTCCTTCTTTTTTTAACTTGTTTTTTTTTTTTTAATTTAATATTTTTATTTTGTTTTTATTTTTTTAAATTTTAATCTTAATTTTTTTTTGGTTTATTTTTAAAATTTTTTTTCCTTAAATTTTAGGTTTTTTTTAATGATTGAATTAAAATTTTTACTTTGTTTTTATTTTTATTTTTTTTATCTTCATATATTTTTAAATTTTAAACTTTTAAATGTTTTTATTTTTTAAATTTATTTTTTTTCTTAAATTTTAGGTTTTTTTTTAATGTTTGAATTTTAAAAATTAAAAAAATGTTATTTCTATTTTAAAAAATGCCAAAAGTATGACACAATTTTTTTTTTTGTTATTCCAGCATCAACTTGTTTTGTTTTGAGGGTGTTTTTTCAATCCTTTTTTCAAGAAACAATTTTGTTTTTACCATAATTTTATAAAATGTTGAAATTTGACCTTCAAAAAAAATGAAGTGCGTTCTGGAATACACACTTTTTGTTTTTGGGGTGTTTTTTCAATCTTTTTTTCAAGAAACAATTTTGTTTTTACCATAATTTTATAAAATGTTGAAATTTGACCTTAAAAAAAAACCAAGTGCGTTCTGGAAGACACTTTTTTTTTGGGGGGTGTTTTTTCATGTTTTTTGAGAATTTTTGGGCTAGAGTTCCCGTTTTGAGGTCAGGTTACCTATTTGATCGGTAACAGTGTTCTAATAATACATTCTATAATAGTCTACGTTTCTCCATTATTTCTAGGTTCCTCCCATAATGGAGAAATGGATCAAATCATAACAAAGAAAACAAGTATGTTGGTGTGATTCTTAGTGAGGCTTACAATTTTACCTTGAAGATTTCCTTTTTACTTTGCTTGCTATTAAATAATGATGCTTCCTCCTTAATTTCTTCAATTGCATAATGTAATTGGGAAATAGTTCATCAAGTTCTCGAGGCTAGGATTTGTCTTCAATAGTTGCAGGTTCTTCAATACATAAATAAGTGGGTTTTTGTTATTTATCAATACACTCTTCAATACCATGTTCGGTAGACTTCTTCCACATTAGCTTATAATAATGTTTGATCTCTTCTGGACTCCGATGAATTAGAATGCCATGAAACTATTCACTTTTTTTATTTTTTCATGTCATGTTCAACATTCATTCATTCTTCATGTATAGTTGTGACTTTTGTGGAATGTTTATCAATACATGGTGTTTCAATCCATGCTTTAATGAATTGTAGCTCTTTCTCAAAATTTGTTTCCTATTACCTATTGATTTCCTCTCTTGCAACATTTGTAACAAACCTTCACTCGAAAAGTTATCCTCATCATATAGTGGTTGAGAAGTTGTAGCACATTCAGTAGCACAAATACTTTCAAGAACACCTTAATTTTCTGCTATCTCATTCCATTCCATTTTGGGTTGGTTTAAAATGTATATTTAACATTTCAGATACCCCTTCTGCCCTATGATACTTCCTCCTGAATTGTTAAAATATCTTAGGAATTGTTTGATTTTACTTTTGCAACTCATTATTTCCTTTTCTTTGTCTTATATTTGTCGATGAAAAATATACAATTTTTAAATTTCACTACAAGAAAAGGCCCTCTATTGGAGGTTATAAAGGAGGTTTTTAGTGTTATAAAATTGGCCAAAATTGTCAAAAAAAAATTGATACAACATCCCTTTTCAGTAACAAATGTTTTCATGGAGCTTCTAATGAAATTTCAACAAAATTAAATAAATGTGGATGACTGAAGGTTGTTATGGATGTTTTTCTCATCAGTTTATGCATTAGGTGTCAATGCACTGGTGCATTGTACCATGAAAGCACTAGTACTGTAAACATACCAATCACCAGGATGGAAAACAAATTTTGAATGCCTGAGGGTGTTTAGCAATGATTCGGTGTGTTTCAGCCTACAAGTCGCACCGGGTCGATGGAAGGTGCATGCACCAGGCCAATAAGGTGTAAAAGCGCGATCGATAGTCTAGGTGATCATACACATTAGTTCTTTAAGCTATAAAAATGCACCAGCGCGTTAAAGACAAACCGCACTACTACATGCAATGCTTATTAGACCACCAGGGTGGTAGTCGTCGTTAAAGCACATTAGGAATTATAATTGATATTGGTATTTGTGTCGTTCCCATAGGTCATAGAAACACACTGGTGCACATTATCATACAAACAGACCGGTGTGTAGTAACTAACATGCACATGTGTCATTTTTTATTTTTTAGAAACATCGACCTGTGACAGTGCAATTATTGTGATTTTTTAAAATTCATTATTCATCAAAGGTCGAGACATATCTTATAAAAATATTTGTATCAAATAAATTTTTATTAGTGCATTTGAATGTGATTTTTGGATTAATTTGTTATATCATATCATCAGATTTTGCATCCCTTCATTACAATATTTAATCATCCATATATTTAATCAGTGCTGTAACATTTCACAACAACAATGGAGAACACAATAAATAAATTAAAACATATATATATATAAGACACTCTTTTTCATACAAAAATGGGACAGTTATTGGTATTCCTCTATCTTTCAATTGGGAGACAATGTCCATTACATTAAGAAAAAAATTATGATGTCAGAGAAAAATATCACAAACATAATGCCTTGCTTTGATATCCAAACATATTGATCATCATTCTTTTCTGGAACTACTTTCACTGCTAGACCTACTTCCATGCCTTTCGTTATTTTGAGGAATGTTTTGTTCACTGTGTTGCTTGTTTTCTTCTTCTTCAAGTTCTATCTACGAACATAAAAATAATGTGTGATGAGTGTATATACATTGGTGAGAATAGTAAAAAATTGAAATATTGAATAATATAAATACATATAAATTGAAAATAAATGTACCATAGAAAGATTGACTCGTGAACTATACACATTCTTTCAAAACCAAATTGCATGCCATATTTCAAAAATTCATTTTTTGACGCAGTTCCATACTTTGTTTCCTTCATGTTTTATAACCCATAACAAATCATATATTTAATATAAATGTTTTTTTTTTCTATCAATTATAGACAGAGCTAAGTAAAGAAATATATATGCTTACAAATTCCACAATTAATTTCTGATATGCTAACATACAAAGAAGAGCTATCAGAAGAATTGATTAATATTGTTCACTGTGTTGCTTGTTTTCTTCTTCTTCAAGTTCTATCTACGAACATAAAAATAATGTGTGATGAGTGTATATACATTGGTGAGAATAGTAAAAAATTGAAATATTGAATAATATAAATACATATAAATTGAAAATAAATGTACCATAGAAAGATTGACTCGTGAACTATACACATTCTTTCAAAACCAAATTGCATGCCATATTTCAAAAATTCATTTTTTGACGCAGTTCCATACTTTGTTTCCTTCATGTTTTATAACCCATAACAAATCATATATTTAATATAAATGTTTTTTTTTTCTATCAATTATAGACAGAGCTAAGTAAAGAAATATATATGCTTACAAATTCCACAATTAATTTCTGATATGCCAACATATACTAATAACCCATATTTAACACAATATTAATCAATTCTTCTGATAGCTCTTCTTTGTATGTTAGCACATGTTTGAAGATATTCAATGATGATTGTTGTAAGAAAACTTAGAATATACAAAAATGAAATCTAGTTAAGTTTGTATAAGGAAGTAAAAACTACTTATAAACATAGATATCAACCCTTTTATTCCTTGTCGTCCTCTTTTATGTGTTGAATGGGTTCCATTTTATTTTCTTTTCTACAATAAAATACTTGAGAAATAATATTTAATGCTAAATTGTTCATTTATTGTACCTAATAGAAAATTTCAATGATTACATATTACAATTGTTGAGATGGCTCGTCGTGTGATGCAATTATGTCTATTTATTTGACCATCTCCTTCTACACATTTTTGGAAATGAGCTCGTTCATCCTTTTAGCTTTTCACAATATTCTTCAAAATGTAACATGACAATAAAATATTTATTTTTTATATTGATATATGAAAATTAAAGATAATAAAAGTGATATTTATAAATGATTCCTTTCTAGTAATATATACATATAATTCTAGAAAAAAAGTTAAATTAATATTAATTTTTCATTCATTTTTTTTTTTATTGTTGTAAGTTTTTCTATTAAAACTCTAACATGTCTCATTGACCAATTCTCTGGAAACTCAACTTGTAGTTTAAATGAAATTTGGTTCTTGGAATCATTGGATTGATTTTTTATTGTAAGTGGAAATAATGTCTATATATTCGTTCCAATAGATCCCTAAAGGTTTTGTAAAAAAAATTTCTCCTTTGGTTAACCTCCAGCACTACTCCAGATGAGATAAGGAGCAATTCATTTTCATTTTCATATTCTATTTTTCTTTTCTTTTCTTGGAACAACATTCTTTTACTTCTCTATTGGTCCATGTAGAACATTAAACATATGTGAATTAATATATTTTTTGAAACATGTTATCTAATATTTTTAAGTATATTATTAAAATGACAATTCAAAAAAGTGGATCGATAGTATTTTTTCATTCACCCGATTCATCCTTCTACAATTTCTCCATCAAGATTTTACACTCTTCTGGTCTTAGATAAGAAAAAACCTTATCGAGATTCATCATTTTGTGGCTCTACATGATACACAATAAACAATACATATTATATAAACTTAATTTCATTGTAAAGAATCTACAAAGAACTTTCATTTTTTTCTTTTCTCGATGTGCTATGAATATGTTTGTTACTAGATTTCTTGTCAGTCATTTTTTTTATCTATATGAAATATGTACCATATCATTAATTAATATATTTTATAAATAAATCACAGAGTTTTCAGGTAAAAACAAATTCAAGAAAACGATGTGTCCTTCAAAAAGTACGCAGAAAAGACGGTGTTGTAGGTTCTTATAAGCGCACCACCAAATCAATAGGAACATCATACGATTCTCTCTATCAACAAGGAGACTCGGTGCATTATATGTTAACTATTTCACTAATTAACACAAACATAAATTAATAAAAACAATTTTTATCAAACAATGATTTTTTTGACAGTACACGCCTGGTGTGCTATACTACAATACTGCACTAGTGTGTTATTTTAAACATGGCACACTGATTAATTTTTTTTTATTTTTTTAAAATCATGCAAGGGCCGACATGGATTAGGATCTGAATATGCAAGTGGTCCCATGGTCTAGATTTTATACACCTATATATATAGCAATACAAACCCTATAAATCTAAAATGAAAAGCCCTAATTGTGAAATCACAAAAAACAAGAAGAAGTAAGGTTCTAATGTAAGAATAATTTATTTTTAATTTTTTTCCTGAAAATGTACAGTAAAATTTAAAAATTTTAATCAGCATGTATTAAATCCAACATAAAATGTAAAAAAAAATTATTAGAGTAACACATAACAATTTTACTATACTACAGGTTTTGTGTGCGAATCGCTAGATGTTTCAAATTCGGATTCCCTGAATAGTGTTGTTGTTCGAAAGTATTTTTCTACTCCAGAGTTCTCTCGTGCTCTCTCTCTTTGGGTATGTATCTCATGCAAATCCCTCCCTAAATTTTTTTTCAAAAATAAATAAATAATGAATATATTTTACTATTTAAAGAACCTTTTTATGACATTATATTTCGAAAAATAATTTTTCCCCCATTTTTCAATTTACATTTTTTTTTTCACTTTAAAAAAATAAAGTTGCACTCTTTTATGTCTATATTTGGTGTGTTTTTTGGCTAACCCCAAAGGTGCGTTAGTTAATAACACCGCACCGGCACTTAGTAACTAAAATGCATTGGTGCGGTTAACTATACATTAGCACTGTTAAAAATAAGTCCATTTTTAAGGCACCAAAAGTACTTGTAGATATTACACCAAAATTTCTTGTTGATTTTGCCCAAATGCAGGGAGAAAATATCATAGTTATATCATATGGACAATTCTTCAAAACGCAGCTCGTTCCATAATATTCCTGAAAGTCCATCGCAGACTTCTCCTTATCCATCTCTAGACATAATATTTACTTTAGATTTTATTTATAATTTCATTATCTAATTGATTTTTTTTTTTATCCATGTCAATCAGCTAAATAAAATTAATGTATAAAAATTTGCAAGTTCATGCAGATTCAAAATCGAGTTCATATGCACAAAATATTCAAACAACTGCAGAAACTTGGAAGCTCTTATGAGGAGCAGCGTTGCAAGGTGCATTTGGTAGATGAAAATGGACAATCGCTTCACCCTGCCAATTATAACATTTCATATTCTAGACACAATCATGGGAAAATGATGGTAATAATAGTTTTTTGGTATATTAATGTAGTTATTTCAGTGTCAAAACAATTAACCATGCATTGTCGACTTGTTTACTAATTGATATCATCAAATTTGTAGTGATGATGAGCGACATACCTACCATATTTCGTTGCACCCCACGAAAATGTCAAGTTGAGAGAAGGTTGAATTAAAAGAAATAGTTGGAGAGGAATGATACCAAGAATGGTTGAATAAACCACCTATTAAATTCCCACTACGTCTAGATTCACTAATTAGGAATGAATACATCAATATTAGTTCTTCACAAGTTCATAATGGAGGCAATAAAATAGAGGTTAGTATGGATGATTACTTAAGGCCTACGACTGCCATGGAGAAAATGTTTATAGACGCATTCCATAAAGATGATCATCTAGGGTTTGACGCTCATATCGCTAATACCTTTTTCGAAAGCCTTAAATCATCTTCCAACACCCCTCTCTTTGGGTCTGGCATTAAATCAAAGTCTACCCAGTTGGGGATAATGATGTTACTGTACAACTTGAAAAAAAAAATTGGCTTGTCGAATGCATGTTTCTCGGAAATTTTCAGGTAATTGACCACCAAGTCCTCCATTATATTTTGAGAAATAAAATCACACAATGAACATTACAAATGGCCAATTTTATGAACGTTAATAATTATATCATCATTAATATGCATTTAATATTTTGCAAGACCAACTACATATTATTCAAAGATAGGGTACTTCCGACTGATAATTTCTTTCCTGGTAGCTACAAGGAGTAAAAGAAATTGTTGAAAATTTTGGGTGTTGAGTACATATTATATCATGCATTTCAAAATGATTTATTCTATATAGAGGAGAATATGCATACAAAGAGATATTTCTAACATTTGGGCATCACAGTTATGATAAATAAAAAATAAGGGTGAATCATGTGGTCCTCCTATTAAGATATTGAGGCACATGGATATAATCCCAAGGATTCAAAGTTATTTCATTGAAAGAATTAGTTGTGTTGCAGGGATGGAATGGCGCACACAGAAGTGAGGTGGGAGTTATGAAAATTCCAATAGATTCAATAGCCATGAAGCATATAGAGGATAAATAGCCTGAAAATTCAAGGATGAAATACAAAGTCTATGACTCAGCATAGCCATGTATGGCATCAACCGATATTCACTCCAGAACACAAACTATTTTGTTTGGCCTATAGTAGTGATCAATAACAATATGCCTCCATGGTTGTATATGAAAATTGAACATATTATGTTGGCTCTCATAGTTTGTGGTAGAATACAAGTGAAGAATATGGATGTCCACTTATAACCACTCGTAGATGAATTGAAGGAATAATGGGATGGGATAAATGTATACGATGTATCAAGGCTCATCACTACAGAGAGAATTTTTACTTTGTATGGCATATGTGCTTACATGACACATTATTATCCAGGCTTAGGAGTTTTCTCTAGTAAATTACATGTTTATTGATTTTTTGATATACATAACAATATTTTGTCGCATATTAGTTATTTAATTCATTGTAATTTTTCTAATCTTCATGATATTTTTTAGCGTGTCATGCATATTGTATACAATAATTTCACAGGTCTTGTAACAAAAGGGTATTTTGGATGTAAATTTTTTCGACCTTCTCTGAAAGCTAGATGGTCCAACGACCTACGAAAGCCAGTGTATGAATCCTCCAGGATATTCCTCCCAGAAGAATAGCCTTACAGAAGAGCAACATCCGCTTTCAATGGTAAATGAGAGAGAACTCAAAGGCCTCGAATAATGACACCAACTGAATTGCTTGGAGCATGTGAGAGAGTGAATGAGAATGATTTCATAGAATTGTTCAATTCAAATTGAGAGCCTATGTTTGATGATCTAGAATTCTTCGACACCTATGTTGAGAAATTTCCCATTGGGATGAAAAGTAAATCTATCTTACATTCCCCTTCCTGTAAACCATAATGAATTTATTTTATAATTAAAAATCAATATTCAATGTTACCTTCGGTATAATGATAATATAGTTTATGTATATATTGTTTTGGATTAGACTGTTCTATTTTCGCATTAACAGATTATAAATTCTTTTACTGAACTGTTTAAGATAGAAAATTTCATATTTCACAAAATATTTCTATCAAGTCTAGATAGTAGTAATTTATAATTTCTAGATCAGGTTTCCATTGTAGAAATTATTTTAACTACAATACTCCTCTTTGAATGCATCTTGTATTTTGTATATACACTAAGATTTTCTTAAATTAGAGTTTATTAATTTCGTTGGAATGTTATATATATTTATTATTCAGGCATGCATTTATATTTCTGTTAAGCTACAATATGAAAACAATATTCTCTCTGCATGAATACTATCAATTTTGTTACTAGTCTAATAGTATAGATTCAAAGATGCACTTGTCTCTAGAAATTTCAGTTCTGGTTTATAATTCCATAACTAATACAGGAATATTTGAGAGTATGACTTATCTCTATATATAAAAAACTATATGATTCATTTCAACGTATCACTACTTTGTAGAGTTCATAACAGAGTAATAAAACAATTAGTTACAGAATTTCAGTTTCCTCTGAGGTACCTAACCTTAGATTTAGACCCCATTTTGGGTTTCAGACACTCTGAGAGTTGGTCCTCTACAAAGGATGTTTGTACAACAATGCAGTTATTTTTGCTATTTCTTCTATGGTGAATTATGCTAAATGTATAGACTGGAAAAGGACAACTAAAATTCATTATTTTTTATCTTCTTTAATAACATAATTAAATTTAGAGCTTAAATAGGTACATAAGCACTTAGTTATTTCCAGTAGTTCATCATAACATTCAATTTAAATCAACTATTTTCCAAATTTAAATGTCTGTACCACTTAGGGTTGACTAGTTTCCTCCCAACCTTAGAGCTCTTTCTCCACAACTCACCCCCGAGCAGAGCTATTTTCCTCCAATTATAGACAACCACTTGTCTATCTTGAATATGATTTTATAAGCATGCTTTCCCCAGACTATTTCCCTTAATTGCATCTAGTTAATTTAGGATGTTGTACTCCTGTTCACCTAGGCTTTCCCTTTGTTTCTTCCACAAAGGTACTTTTAAAGCTAGCTCTTTCTACTTTCCAACTTTATTCCACCTTTTCCCAATAATTTTCTCTTTGTTCTGGAAATTAGATATTTATCTCCAAATATAATTTTTAGTATCTTGCTTTATTCCTTCCAAATATTTTCGGGAATTCTAGGAAAGTCTTACAACCTTATCCATCCTCGTGGATTAGGTTTCCAGATCTCAAATCTCAATATAGTCTTTGCACATTAATTTCTATTTTATTTTATTAACATAATTTAATAAAATATATTCACCGTCAACATGTTCTTTGGGGTCCATTTTGACCAGTAAAGTCCTTAAATGCCTATTTTAAAAAGCAGCATTTTAGGGACATTACATTGTCATCCAGGTAATATTACAAACCTCGCATCCTTATAATTTCATGCTACTACCTTTGGCCAATGCGGCTTCAATTAGTGACTATTTTCTCCTCTTTGCATACAGGTACCATGGGTCCCTAAAATGATTTAGTTTTCTTTGAAGCTTCTCAGGCTTCTCGGTATAAACCTTGTGTTGAATACAGATTTTCAAATGAAGTCCTTAGGGATGTATTTTCCATATTTTATTTATCTAGTGTAATGGATTTTATTTGGCCTTATAATGCCTTAATTTTCAAGGTTATTGATGTTAGAGATCTTTTTGAACATGAAATGAATTCACTGTTTCATTCTGGAGCTTTCTTACTCCACTCCATATATTGAAATGTTTTTGGTTCTGCTTGGAACTCTCCCTCAATTTCATAATAATTGATACATTTACAGTGTTTTAGCACTAAGTTGGTATAATTATTTTCCATATATGTATTTTTGTGGATTATGTTTACCATTTTACTTCTTGTTTTAATTCTATAGCCTTAATTGTATAGTCTTTCTTTCTCTATGCGTTGAATGTGTAAACTTTGCATATATCTACATTATTGTAGACTATTTTCCCTATATGCTAAGTTTATATGCTCAGAACAACACCGGATTACCTGCATGTAGTTTCTATGTTCATTTTCATGTCTAATGATACTCATGCATCTCCTTATTTAGAAATATGATAGTATTACAATTATCTTTGTTTTTATTCAAAGTTTATCCATTCTTTATTACATTTATTTTTGGATAGCAGTGCCAATATATGACTAAATTCCATAAATTCATAACAACCATTCATTTTAATTATTTCACTTCTCTGGTAAATGTTGTTTAGTTGTTGTTTAAAATTTACAAGTAATATTCAATTACTATATCAAGTTGATGTCCTGAGCATCTATGTTTCTGGGTTCTTTCTGAGATCCGTCAGTCCATGCATAGTAATTTTTATCAAGAGGGGATGAACTGTATAGTGTAGGGTTCCCACCCTCGATAGAGTAACAGTCCCCTCCACCAACTTATTCTAGATTTATATTTTAAAAAAATCTCTTACTACATTCCACACTAGCACAATCATTCTTTATTCAACAACATATTTAATATTATATACAAGAAAATTATTGGTCTTAGAGCACAGAAATAATGATTTTCCTTACTTATTGTTGCATACCATCATTTATTCTTTCTAGAATAAAATAACAAAAAAAATATTTTATTGTCTTTTTCGTATTTCTTTAATTACCGAAATAAAAATTTAGCTTATGAGTAAAAACATAGTAAGAATTCACATATCTTCCTTAACACATTCTCAACTTATTTATCTCACATTAAAATGCTGATGATAGCCTCCAAACATTGAGAGAGGCGATCACGTCCTCAACTCCCCCCGTGCTCCGCACTAGAGTATGACTTAGATAGCATTATTTCTAGAATAGACCTCAAGGCCCTCAGTCTAGTATTGCTTTCTAGATTAAGGTTGCAGAGTTTCCATTGGTTCCAACTATCATAGTATGTACTCTCACTATGAAGCCTTCTGGCCCTCATCCAAGTTCACAGAACCCCTTTTCCTTACTAGGATTTTCCATTTATCATCAAAGGAAAAGGTAATTGTTGTTAACTACTTTGCCTAACTACTCTAGAATCTTGGAATAACCTTTCATCAATTTTTATGGAAAAAATTCCATAAAATAATTCTTTATTCAAAGAAAATAAATAAATCATGTTCATTACTAGATTTGCTTTACTTGTTAATCTCATTTAAAAATTAAACTCATAATATATTTTTAAAATAAAAAGAAATAGTTTCAGGATTAAATCTAGATGTTACATCTTCCTCCTCTGGAAGTAAACACTATCCTCGGTGTTCTATTCCATATTAGAAAATAGTTCTAGGTATCCCTCATGCACAATTCCTTCGTCTTCCCGTGTAGCCTCCTACGAGACAAAGTGCTTCCATTTCACTTTAACTTGGGTGATGACTCGCCTCCAGAGCATTATTTCTCTCTGATCGCGAATACGTTGAGGTTATACTAGAAATTCGTTGTTTGGTTTGACCTACAATTCAACAAGGGATTAAGTTAATTAATATAAAATTCATCTCTTTTAAAGATTTTGTATTCAAAATTATTCTTACCTGAATGTTATTCCAATGTATTACATGCCTTAGATCATACACAGATCGTTTCAATATTGATACATGAAACGAATTGTGCAGTCAAATGTGACTAGGTAATGCCAATCGATAGGCCACTAGTCCTACTCTTTCCAAGGTTTGGAAAGGTCCACAGAACCTGGGAGCCAATTTGACACACGAAGTCCACCTGAAGGTGCTTTTCTTGGGCCTAATTCTAACATGCACATGACCATCCACTTCAAACTCCTAATAGATTCTCCTTTTGTCTATGTAAACCATGTGCCTATCTTAGGTAGCTTTTAGATTCTGTCGAATATTCTTTACTTCTTGCTCAATATCAGCCAAAATATCTGGGCCATTCATTAATTTGGTTTATGGACTACTCCACTTAATGCGAGTTTGACACTGGCTCCCATATAAGGCTTCAAAGGGACTCATTTTAAGAGACTCTTGATATCCATTATTGTATACGAATTCCACTAGACGTATATAATCCTCCTACTTTGTGGGTTGTTGCATTACGTACATGTGGAAAATGTCTTCTAGGGTTTGATTCATTTGCTATGCTTTTCCATTCGTTTGTGGATGATATGTGGTGATAAATTTGATCTGTGTGCCCAATTTCATAAATATTACCTTCAAAAAGGTTGAAGTGAACTTTACATCTCGATGTGAGATGACTATTTTAGGAATACCATGCAACCTAAAAATTTCCCTCATGATAATATCTGCAATCTGCACCATTTTGTAATTGGACTATACCGGAATAGAGTGAGATGCCTTGCTTAGTCTATCTCAGAAAACCATTATAGAATCATTATGTCTCTTTGATCTAAGAAGACCAGTAATAAAATCCAAGGATATAACCTCCCATTTCCATTTTGGTACAGGTATGGGTTCCAACAATCCTATTGGATATTGATGTTCCACCTTAACCTGTTGGCATTCTAGACACTTGGTTACATATTCAACAATATTTTTACACATATTAGGCCAAAAATAAACTTTCCTGATTCCTGTAAGCATTTTTTGGTAACCTCGGTGTCCAGAATAAGTACTGTTATGATATTTATCCAAGCTAGACTATTTCAAACCCATCCAATTTGGGATGTAAATATTTCCTCTAAAAGTTAAAAGTTGATATTTGTTAACCTCATAATTTGATAGCTTTTCTCGATTATTTGCTTCATTTTCTTGCTGCCACAATATTGATATTCAATATCCTTCTCGACTGCTTCTTTTATTTGATCTTGAAATTTGAATTCTACTTGATTAAAGTAGATTTCATACACGCAATGCATTTGCTGCTCAAAGCATTCACAACACGATTTTCCTTTCCATTAACATGATAAATATCAAAATCAAATCCTCTTTGAAATGCATTCCACCTTTCGTGGCAAGCATTCAAATTAGCTTGTTTAAATTAGTTGGTTAGGTTGTTGTGATCTATTTTTAGCACGAACCTTTTTTTCCAATTATAGTGTCTCCATACCTTGACCACGTGCACTACTGCTGCCAGGTATAGATCGTAAGTAGAATAAAGTCTTTCATGATATTTTAGCTTTCTTCACTCATAATCAATGACCCTTACATATTGAGATAATAGTGCTGCTACTCCTTCCTTGCACTCATCAGTGCATGCCTCAAATTCCTTGTTTGGGTCATCTACCCATAATACAGGGGCAGTAGGCAACAATTTCTTTAACAATTCAAAACTAATTTGACATTTGTTGTTCCATTTGAACATCCTTCCCTTTCACTGTAGAGATCTAATAAGAAAATGAATTTTTGAGAATCCTTCAATGAAGCACTTGTAATATCCATCCAACCCCATAAAAGAATGTATGTCTCCTACATTTTTGGGCACCTTACTTTCCATAATAGTCTTTATTTTATCGAGATAAACTTTTATGGCTTTAGTAGAAATGACATGGCCTAAATATTGTATCTTATCTTTGAAGAAATCACATTTGTTTAACTTGGCATACAACTGATATTTCCTCAACCTTTCCAGCAATTTTTGTAAGTGTTCATTATTCTCTTCCATGGTTATCGAATAAATTAATATGTCATCAATAAATATCATAACAAACTTTTCTAAAAAGGGATGAAATATGCCATTAATGAGGCTCATGAACGTTTTTTCTGCATTGGTTAATCGAAATGGAAAAAATGTGAACTCATAGTGCATTTATCGAGTTCGGAAGGTTGTTTTGTAGATGTCTTCATATTTAATTCGAATTTGGTGGTAACTAGACCTTAAATCTATCTTTGAAAATATAGTCTCTCCCTTCACTTAATCAAAAAGATCATTTATATGTGGCAACGGGTATTTATTCTCAATTGTCAATTTTTTGAGCTGCCTGGAAGCCATGCACATTCACATTGTTACACAATTTTTATTCACAAATAGCACTGGTGCTCCCCAAGGGGATACACTTGGTCGAATATATCCAATTACATTTTTAATTCAATTAACTCGTGTACACTCATTCGATATGGTGCTCGTAACACTGGTGCGGTACGAAGCATTAATTCGATAGTGAAATCGATATCTCTCTTTGGAGGTAATCTTGGTATGATTTCTGGAAAACATCCATAAAGTCCTATACCACTGGTATATTTTCCAGCATAGGAGTCTTATCCTTAGATTTATCCAATTGAACTTTGATGGGATAAATATGCCATCCTCTTTTAATGCAATTACCTAATTGATATGTTGTGCTAAGACATAATTGCAAAGGTTTCTTGATTCCTTGCAACTCCTGGCATGTGCCATATTCAACTCTAAAGCAAATGATATTATCTCTACAGTTTACTAAAGACTAGTGTCCTTCTAGCCATCCCATACCCAGTAATATGTCATAGGAACCAAAAGGTAAAATATTTAATTCTACCTTTAACTATTTATTTCCAATTTCCATGGAACAATGCAAAAATTTAGCACTAACCCTTCTCTTCGCCCCAGCGGCTAACTATACCAGCCAGGGGTTCTTAATTTTTTTTTCTTTTCAAGTTACAATTTCAACCATCCTAGGGTTTACATAGCTTAAACTGGCACTAGGGTCAACCAAAATAGAAACATTTTCTGAGAAATAGCTTACCTTGAAGTTCTATCATGGTCGGATGGTAATATGCTTGTCAATATTGAAGAACTGCATTAATTATTGGTATATTTTGAGCCACATCCCCCACTGTAACATCTCCCTTTTGAAGTTTGTTTTTTTTTTCTAAATATAGCCCTAAGATTTCTTTCCACACATGATCAGATTTATTTTCATCATATTCTGACGTTACATTTGTCATAAAAATTACTGTGACTTAAAATTACATGTCCTTAACTTAATGAAATGTTAATAAGGGTTAGCATTCAACTTATAAAACCTGAATTCAACTTCTAAGGAGACAAATTATCCTCAGTAACATTACTATATAATTTATTTCCACTGCTAAGGTTTTTCTTCATATCTATTAATACCATTTATCCATTCGTATTAATAATTTAACACTTTCCCCTATCTAATTTTACTTCTCTATGAATTCAATTTGCTTGACCACATACAAACTATACTTAGACTTACAAGCTCCTTGGAAAATTTTACATCCACCTTAATTTAGTTATAAGAGTATTTGGCATAGGATATATGCTTTTAACTCTTATTCCATTACATACCCTAGATGACATACACATATGTATATGTTGTTAACAGACTTGGTATAATTTAAAATACCCTTACCAAAATCTATGTTCTAACTTGTAAAAACTCCTAAATTATCCTCTGGTCATAATGTTTTTAATACATCCATATGTATTGATTTCCTATGACACATGACCCCCATTACATTATTCGATTAATCCTTTACTTAACAAAATGTACAATCATTAATAATTTCGTTGACATCAACGTGATTATCTAATCCATCCTACGTGGACTTACCCTGCCAACATGGACTATTGATTATTTATGTGTCAACACAATTTTTGAGAGGAGATACTATATTGATTTGGTTCGTTTTTCAAATAACCCCGATCATCAATGAAATTGTCAGTATTTATGAATGGTTTCTACTTCGAGGTATGGTACCTCCCTCCATTACATTCATTTGTACTTGTCATATCATCTGGGATATGAAACAACTTTTCACATGACAACTTGGGATATGGTTGTATTAAATATTGCAGTATTGAGTCACATGGCCCTGTAAAACATTATTTGAGCTGCGGGAACTCCCATACCACTCTCGATGGATGACACTTGGACAGTTCTGATCAACTTTAAATTAGGGCTTAATGACTCCATAAAAGTTTACGAGTTAGACGAAGGTTCAGTTTTATTTGTATTTCTTCTTTATTATCAGTGCATTCCACTCTGCATTATATCTATTTTCATATACTCGTATGACTTTTCTGCAATTTCATTTGAACGATGGCCAACAGAATAACGCTTTTGTTATGAAGAGGAGTTACATGGTTACATGTCGAGACTAAATTCTTCAATTTTGCAGGTACGACGTCTACATTTACACGGTCTTTTCCCTTCGCCACTGTTATGAATTGGGGTTTTTAATTTCTGTCTACAAGTTCTGAGTTCAGCTTTTTGTGAACTCTTATGTTCATTTAATTTTGAATGATATCTTGATTTATTAATATCATTTTATTTTTAACTTTGCGTTTAATCCATTCGTCCACCTTTAGAAATTGTAATTCCTTATTTCTGCATGTTATTATATTGTTGTAATATGAATGGACTGTAATGTCCTATCTTGGCTATGGAAACGAATTATTAGCATTCGATAACAATGCCTCTCTGCGTCTTTTTATTTTTACCACTGTAATCATGTTAATAGTTTATAGAACACTTGTTCAGAATTTATTCAATTTCGTTTTTTCTAATACCCACAATGCTGGAATTTTCTATGTCTATATAAGATTATGGAACTTTTCTTAGGAAATTTCCTGTCTGATTTCATTTTTGAATTTCAAAGTTCTTCCCATTTTATTATAACTCAATACGTTATTGTGATGTGTAATTAAATTTAAATATGTTAATTTGTAATTTACAATCACTAATAGAGTTTCTTGAAAACACAGATGGAAACTCGACAGCCTCCTGTCGCATATAGGTGTTTCGAGCAATGCAGAACTAAACCCTTGGTAATTTCATATAATCATAGTGGTTCTTTACACAGTAAATCTCCACACTTGCAAATTTAGAGGTCTTAGTATGGTTTCATAATTCCGAATACCTAATTAACATTGTCACTTTACTGATATCTAATTTCAAAATCATTTAATGGTTTCTTATCTGAATTATGTGTTTTCATCTCACCGAGATTGAAACCTTCCAGTTTGGTCTGGGTAATTATAATTTAAGTTCTATTCTCCGTTCAACTAGTTCAAGAGTTAGGAGATTTTACAGTATATACATGACCAGTACTCTGGTCTACTGTGTATGCGTCATTATTAATCATCCTATATTTCAAATCTATCATCCTAATATTAAAAGAATTTATTTAAACTTTTATATACATTATGAGTATTAAATTCATCTCTTTTGAATGTAGATATGACGTGGAATCATAATTTCTCTAGGTATTTGGTTTCTTGTTATTTTATATATATAACATTTATTTCAATTGTTAATTTCTAGAACCTAACTTCCAACTCTATTTCTTGCAGGTCATATTATAGATCACCTTCTTATGGGGTTAGTATGCGTCCACTGAAATTTATTATCTATTAGTAATACAAAGCTATTTTTGTACATGTTGGTAAAATTCCTATTGGGCTTTTTACTCTGCACTCTGCATATATTTTCTGAGATACATTACAGTTTTTATAAGGGAACAGAGTGCCTCTATGTGGGATGTTTTTGCAACGAATTTTGATTTAGACTATCTAATTATAAATGCTTAATCATTTATAATGATGTACTATATGGACTGAACATTTGCAATATTTTGATACTTTACTCTCCAAACTCTTTCTTTTCAAATAAAGTATTTTTGGGAATTCAATATATTATTTCAGTTTAATATTACTTTGATTTATCATGTACAATTTCATTGAAACCCGAAGTACTTTCGTTTCTATTTAGATATTAATAGTCAATGAAAACCTCTTTCAGAATAGTACTATAGCATACAACATTTACTTTACTATTCTGTATATATTTGTTTAACTGTATACTCTAGAAGTCTTTCCTTTCAATCAGAATACTATTGGAATTCCAACAGAATATTTTCTTTTCAAATATAATTTCACTTTCATCTCTAGTGTAAGCATACATTCTAAACATATGCATCTATATATGATTATGTATAATAAGTTATAGTTCATGATTTATCTTTTTCAATATATTACAGAACTTATTTAACTATACAATACAGAATTTCTTTCACTATATAGTGCATAATTTATTTAACTATACAATGCATACATTTATCATTCATTTATATCATTTATGCTTAGACTTTGTTTCATAATGAAATGTACAGTTTGGTAACTCAATACTAAACAATTTCATTAACGAAATGTCAGTTTCCTATGATGTACCTATCCTCAGATCTAAGCCTTATACCGGGTTTAGAAATTTTGAGTGTTGGTCCTCTACAGAGTTATTTCTGTATAACGACACAGAACATCCTATTTTATTATAGTCAAATTTGTTCAATGTATAGACCTCCAAAATTTATTCCTAATTCATCTAAATTCCACATCATAGAAACATATCCAGATGCAGAATTTCATACAGATCTAACTAATTTACTTTCTCAGTAACTCATAACAGAACTAAAGTATAATTTAAAACAATTCAAATTAACTGTGAATACCACTTAAGGTAGACTAGGTTCCACCTAACCTTAGAGCTCTTTGCCCACAGCTCACCCCTGAGAAGAGATCCTTTTCTACAGCAATAGAAAACCCTTTTTCTATCCTGAATCAACATATTTAAGCTTTCTTTCCCCTCAAGCTATTTCCCTTAGTTGCGTCCAGTTAAATCAGGGTGTTTTTTTCCTGTGTGCCTAGGCTTTCCTTTTGTTTCTTCCACAAAAGTACTTTTAAAGCTAGCTTTTCCTCTTTATAGCTTTATTTCACCTCTTCCCAGTACTTTCCTCTTTACTGGGGTAGCTTTTTAGATTTGTATCTCCAATATAATTTTACTATTTAATTTATTTCCTCCAAGGATTTTTGGGGAAATGGAAAAGTCTTACAACCTTATCCATCCTCATGCATTTGGTTTCCAGATCTCTAATCATAATCTAGTCTTTGCACAACAACTTCTATTTTATTTTATTAACTTGAAATAATAAAATAAATCGACACAATTGTTTTCCATTGGGGTCCACTGTACCCTTTTTCACTTGTTCAAATGTCTAATAAAAGCATATAAAACTCAAGATATTACATATTCCCCCTCTAAAAACAAAACATCATCCTTGGTTTTGTAAAGACAAAATTAAAATTCATTATTCAAACAATGATGTTTATTTGTCCTTGATATATTCCTCTTGCTCCCAAGTAGCCTCTTTGGGTGCATAGTGCCTCCACTACACTTTCACCCTGGCCATTTTTCTATTCCAGAGCTCAATTTCTTCCCATGTCAATATTTGAAGTGGCTTTTGAATGAATTACCCTTCTAGTTCCACCTGTATCATATTCAAATAAATAAAATGAGTAGGATCATGCATATATTTTTTAAATAATGAAATATGAAAAACATAGTGAACTTTAATGTGACTAGGTAAAACAAACTTGTATGCAACTGATCCAACCCTTTCCAGTACTTCAAAAGGTACAGAGTAGCGTGGAGCTAGTTTTGCAGAACTACCAGTGTGAAAAGTACTCTTTTTAGGCTTAATCCTTAGGTAAACATCATCACCCACATTGAATTATCTATGAATTTTCTTTTTTTCTACATAACATTTATGGCTGTCTTGTGATTTTTGATATTTTGCTGAATTATCCTTACTATTGTTTCCATTTCCTACGAAGCATCCAGTCCAAGTTTCAACTTATCCTTAGGTTGACTACAAATCAGAGGTGTATGGCACTTTTTTCCATAAATTTCTTGAAAAGGACTCATCTTGATTGGAGCTTGGTAGTTATTGTTGTAGG
Organism: Pinus albicaulis; assembly: GCA_034641835.2. Taxonomy (NCBI): domain Eukaryota; kingdom Viridiplantae; phylum Streptophyta; class Pinopsida; order Pinales; family Pinaceae; genus Pinus; species Pinus albicaulis. The sequence goes on from CM076573.1 coordinate 272,746,279, forward strand.
AAAACTATGCTAAGTGTAGAAAGTCCTCTCACTTTATTGGTCTGTCCAAAACATACATTCTTAACATGTCTTCTAAAATATGGTTTTTATTTTAGTTTGGCCATAAATTTCGGTATGGTATGTAGTACTAAAGTTTAATTTGGTACCCATTTCCCCAAAAAAACTCAAAAAAGCTACAGTAAAATTTGCATCTCTGTCAGATATGATCATCTTAGGAATACCATGCAGTTTTACAATTTCTTTCATAAATACATTAGCTTCTTGAGTGGTGCCAAAGGTAGATTGTACAGGTATAAAGTGTGAAGATTTAGTCAAATTATGAACTACTACCATAATAGACTTGTGTTGATATTTAGTCCTTGGTAAACAAGTAATAAAATCAATGGAAACAGTCTCTCATTTTCATTCTCGAATAGGTAATGGATTCAGAAATCCAGCTGAATGATGATGTTCTATCTTCACTTGTAGACATTATATACATCTAGCCAATTAATTTGCGACATCCTTTTTCATACTAGGCTAGAACAAGTTCTTCCTTTAAGCTGAAATTAATTTCTGGTATCCTGGATGTCCTGCATAGGGTCTTTTATGATACTCATCCAGAATATCTCTCTTTAAGGAGTCCACATTGAGAATATATAATCTATCTTTATAACAAACAAATCCCCTATGGTTTTATGTATAACCTTTCATCTCCTTTCTTAGAATTTTTTCCTAAATTTTTTCATAGTTTTGGTCTTCTCTCCTCACTTCTTGTATCAAACCCTCAATATAAAAGTTGGCACTACTTCCAACAGTTCTCACACCTTGCCAAGAATTTTTGGTTAATGCATCTGCAATCTTGTTTTCCTTCCCCTTAATATGTTTAATATCCATTTCAAACCCACTAAGGAAAGACAACCATCTAGCTTTCTTACTCTGTAGTCCATATATTCCTTTATTCCCTGCTTCAATGCAACATATCAGATTGTAGATGCCAAATATGAGCACTTCTCTATTTTTCGTTGCCGTGAACATTATTTTTTTAACTGCACTGTAAAGACCGAAAGCCCAATATGGTCCAAACTCCGTAGTGGATTTCAAAAGAAATGATTTTCCTCCTAGTTTTGTATTTGACACTGACTCTACAGCGTTCCAGTATGAGGGATCAGTAAAAGAAGATGGGCGAGGAACAAGTGTGTGGGATACATACTTCCATAAATTTGGGCATATACTGGATTTCAGCAATGCAGATATTGCAGTCGATCAGTATCATCGTTATAGGGAGGATATCGATCTTATGGTAATAATGGGGATTGTCTCTTCCAGTGTTTCTTCCAAAGCTCACGCCAGCGTAGCGAAAGTCATAGCGTTGCACGACAGCATACAGAAATTCAAGAAGCTGATGAAAGTCACACAACTAATGATCAATAATCCGGGGCATTTCGTCTATAATTCCAACATTTTGCAGGCCGGACACCGGATCTCGGCACTGACAGTGGAGGAAGAGCTCAAATTTGGGAATCTCTATTTCCTTGTCCCCATGCGCAAACTCAACCACTTGCTCTCGCCTTTCGACACAAATTCCCTCACCAATTCTACTTTCAAGAGGTCAACCTCCAAATCCAAGAGCATCACCAAAATCCTTCCTGTGTTGGGCAACTTCCATAGTCTCGGTGACAGAAAAGTTGTGAGAATTCAACTAAACAAAGAGATGAATGCTAAGGAGGAAAACGCCGAGCCGAGGGATAGTGGTGGGTCGAAATTGCTGAAATTGCTGGTTATGTATGCTATATTTATTATTTTGTGATTGTAAGTTAGTGGTTCTCAAAGTTCTTCGATGATAAGAGAACACATCATTACTTTTATTATGTTCTTCGTCTGTTACACTGATGTGTTTGTTGTTTCTCGGGGCTTCAAGAACAACAGATGTATGTGTAAAGGTCACTTTGTAGGATTGATCGCTGATCATATTCTATACCTAGAATATTTTCCTATATGACAGTTCAAATTTATTCTTCGGGGCTCTTTCACAGATGGAAATATTTCAATAGGGTAGTTCAGTGTCAAGACTCTTCTTCGGGGGTGTCAAGAATTTTTAATCTTATAAATTCAACATTGCTGGTCAGAAGCAGGTATACTTTAAATGGGTTGGAAGGTAAGCTCGAAGATGTGAAGAAATAAAGAGCGAAATCTAGAAAACTGTAGAGTGAATAGAGTTGTTGATGAAGACCAGTGAGATGAAGATAAATTTTATTGTTAGGATATATAAGAATTAAGGGGGAGTATTGGAAGATAATTCTTCCATACTCATATTAGAATTAGTTGTAGATATATTGGTGGATGTTGAGAGAATATCTCAACCTACCTATATCATATTTAGAAGTGGTTGGATCTCAGCAGTACTATAAATATTGTGATGTATTCGTGTGATTAAAATATAGAGTAATATATATATATATTATTAGTGTATTACAGTGTGCAATGGCTGCTCTTCCAATTTTTAATAAGACGTATGCAGGTCAAATTGAGCGTAAATTTTCTTAGGTTTTTATTAATTAAGGATATTGTATTAATTAAAGAAAAGAAAATAATATGTGTTGACGGTTTATTTTAGTGAATATGACTAAAACAATTGTTTTCATTTATATTGTTTAATTAGCATTATTAGTTCAAATTAAAAGGGAACTAAGAAATGTAGTACAAGGTTTTAGATTGGAAAAATATTGTTATCTAAGTTGGCCACTTCAATGTAAGTAGCCTAGGTTTGATTTCCATCTCTTTGCTAAAGTTTAAGTGGGGACTTTACAATTTACCTCTTTCATTTAGAGTAATGGCTTAATATTCCTATCTCCCTTCTATTAAGATCTTGCACATAATTGTCTTAACTTGCTAATACAAATCAAACCTAGTAAGGAAGATGTGTACCCTATTATAAATGAGTACCTATTAGCGTACCTAGGTTTGATTTGTATTAGTGTTTGATTTGCAAGGAATACAACTTTTTTCCTGATAAGGAAGATGCGTAACTATTATAAATGGCTCTTTAAAAAAAAATCAGTGGTAAGGACCTCACCTAGTATTGTTACAAAATGCTTCCAACAAATCAATGCCACAATAACCCTAAATAGATTCCCACCAAAAACCATGGGATAGAGTCGTAACAAAGGAATTGAACGGATGAATGAATTATTATGCCATTTCTTGTCAGGAAAAACTTACAAGGCTAACATTGGGAAAAAGATGAATTAGAAATGTGTGAACCGAGGAGATAGTCATGCAAAAGGCTTATAATAGTCTCATGGTGGATGGGGACAAAATCTAGATTTCTATAAGCCACTCAAATATTAACAAATTACCATAATTGCAAATATCATGATAAATTGACAAATTCACCGGTTTGCATTCAAATCCATGGTGATTACGCATTACGAATTGTCATACATCCATTAAACTAATGGTAACTATCACGGTGATGTCTGATCAATCCTGCAGGAATCACTCAAAGAGATGTATTGTATTATAACAATGGAAGAATGTAAGACGTCGTGTATATACAAAGGCTTTACGGGTCAACAAGTCAATAGGGGCGCTAGGAATTGGATCCTTGGGATCCAAAATTTCACTTAGGATCATCGACCTTGCTAAATTAAAATAATCCATCTGTAATAAAACATCAAAACATTTTCTGGATGCGGATGTTTAAGGGGTTTGATGGGACAAGGGTCCCTGCACAGCTCCCAAAGGAGTTCGCATGGGAAGCCCATATGGCTCCCTGCTCCAGCATTTATGAGCGCAATTACTCGCCAGGTCGAATTGAAGTTAATTTCCGTGATCGACTCATTTCTTATCTTCATATGGCAGTTCTCTTGGTCATGGCATTAATTTGGGACAGTTCGAATGTCGGTGCTTGCTGTGGCGGATCTCCATCTCCTCTCCACGGTGATTGTCCTCCAGGTTTTGCAGACTCCAGTGCGAGAACGCACATTGGACGTCCCTGTTCCTTAATTTCTTGTTTCGAGCCTCTTCCTGGGTTCCACTTCTGTCACAGTCCCCTCTGCAGCGCTATTCCTCTTCACAGTGTTTGGACTAATCATCGCGGTGGCCTGGACCCTCCTGTTTGGGCTCATTCGACAATTCACAGCAGTGTCAACTCCAATCTTCGGGCTCCCTCGGTCTCTGCTCGTCCTTTTGGCTCTAATCTCCATTTTCAAACTCCTGTCTCCATGCCTCGACTCCGCTAGAGAATGCGGTGTCGGCGAGGTATCAGCAGGGGCCTTGTCAATTCTCGGCGCCCTTCTCTCAGCGCTTCCTCAAGTTCTTCCTCTGCTGATGAGGAGCATGTTCAGTCTCAAACCCGGCGAGGTGACAGAGGAAGAGGAAGGGGTCATCTCCAGGATAATTTCGGTGCTTCTCCAGCCTCCCCTCACTTATCTTCCATTCCTTCCAGCAGTGCTCCCCCTCCTGTCTCTCATGAGACTGTGCGTCCCACCATCTGGAAATCCTCCCAGTGAGCTGAACTTTGGTTCGAATGCTCCTCAAACCAACCCATTCTTACTGATTTTATCACTTTAACCCTCCGTGAAGAAATCCCCAACCCTGCTCCGACTCACTCTGTTGCTCCCCTACCTCCTCAGGTCTCGAGCTTCCCAGGCGAGATGGTTTCACCGGTTGCATCCGATCTTCCCCCCCAGAACGTGCAGAACAAGCAGGATGAACACTCAGTCATGGAAGACGCTCCAATGCAGGAAAGGACAACAACTGCTATGACTTTGGATGCAGGATTTTTGAGGAACCTTTGTCCCCGGCTCATGAACCATGACTGTCAATCTCTCTAGGTCTTTCTGCTCAATTCCTTCAGGCATTTTTTTCTTTCTTGCCACAAAACTCAGCTGATAAGGCTGATGGTTAATTTTATCACTCGTTTCTATGTTATTTTTTAATGTATGAACTCAAGGCTGGTTTCCCTTAGATGGGCAGCCAAGACATTTCTGTTAAAAGGACCGGTTTCCCATTCAGGGCGGTCCAGACTCTCTATGACTAGCTTGTTTATCAAGCCCAGTGGTCAGGCTTTCACAGCTGACACTGTGGCAGTTTTGTACCAGTAATTTTATACATAATAGAATTAGTTTTACTTAGAAAAAAAAAAACATGAAAACATTAATTGGAAATTTTTTTACATCACCAAAAAAATTGTTTTTTTGTTGGAAAATAAATTGGAAATCCTTTCCTTTACCTCCTCTAATTATGATAGTGAACATCTTCCACCAATTCAGGTGGATTGTCTTACAAATTAACATGATCGCTTGAGCCAATTGTGTTTTTAATATATTTTTTTAATTTAAATAAAGAACTAACCAAACATAAAAGAAATGTGCAACTCCAAGTGAGACCATCTCAACCTGGAGAATGTTGTAGTCATCACAATTTATTAATCATTAGAAATAACGTTCGTACATATATAAGTTTACAATTTTGTTTAGGAGTTTGAACAACTTCCTCATAAATAAGATGTGCATCCTAAATAAACCTCATAACTTGAATAAGACACCATAATATTAAAAAAATTCTAATAATACATTCTAGAATAGTCTACATTTCTCCATTAATTCCAAATTCCTCCCATAATGGAGAAATGGATCAAATCATAACATAGAAAACATGTATGTTGGTTTCAGTCTTAGTCAGGATTACAATTTTACCTTCAAGATTTCACTTTTACATTGCTTGCTATTAAATAATGATGCTTCCTCCTTAATTTCTTCAATTACATGATGTAATTGGGAAATAGTTCATCAATTTCTGGAGGCCAGGATTTGTCTTCAATAGTTGAAGATTCTTCAATACATACATAAATGGGTTGTTGTTCTTTATCAATACTTTCTTCAATACCCTGTTCGGTAGATTGCTTCCACATTAGCTTTTAATAATGTTTGATCCCTTCTGGACTCCGATGCATTAGAATGCCATCAAAATATTCATTTTTTTTATTTTTTCATGTCATCTTCAGCATTAATTGATTCTTCATAAATAGTTGTGACTTTTGTGGAAGTTTTATCAAGACATGGTGTTTCAATTCATGCTTTAATGAATTGTATCTCTTTCTCAAAAGTTGTTTCCTATTACCTACTATTTTCCTCTCTTGCAACATCTGTAACAAAAATTCACTCGAAAAGTTATCCTCATCATATAGTGGTTGAGAATTTCTAGCACATTCAGTAGCAAAAATACTTTCAAGAACGCCTTAATTTTCAGCTATCTCATTCCATTCCATTTTGTGTTGGTTTAAAATGTATATTTGACAATTTAGATACCCCTTCTGCCCTATGATACTTCGTCCTGAATTGTTAAAATATCTTAGGAATTGTTTGATTTTACTTTTCCAACGCATTATTTCCTTTTCTTTGTCTTATATTTGTCCATGAAAAATATACAATTTTTAAATTTCACTACAAGAAAAGGCCCTCTATTGGAGGTTATAAAGAAGGTTTTTAGTGTTATAAAATTGGCCAAAATTGTCAAAAAAAAAATTCCTAGAACATCCATTTTTGGTAACAAAGGTTTTCACGGAGTTTCTAATGAAATTGCAACAAAATAAAAAAAAATGTGTATGACCGAAGATTGTTGCGGATGTTTTTCTCATCGGTTTACGTAGTAGGTGACAATGCATTGGTGCGTTGTACCATGAAAGCACTGGTACTGTAAACATACCAATCAGAAGGATGGAAAACAAATTTCGGACGCGTGAGGGTATTTAGCAATGACTTGGTGTGTTTCAACTGACAAGTCGCATTGGGCCGATAAGGTGTAAAACCGCGACCGGCCATTTAGATGATCAAACACATCAGGTCTTTAAGATATAAAAATGCACTGGTGCGTTAAAGTCAAACCGCACTGCTGCATGCAACGCTTATCAGACCACCTAGGTGGTACTTGTTGTTAAAGCGCATTAGGCATTCTAATTGATATTGGTATTTGTGTCATTCCCATAGGTCATAGAAACACACTGGTGCACATTATCATACAAACACAGTGGTGCACAGTAACTAAGACGCACATATGTCATTTTGTATTTCTTAGAAACATCGTCCTATGACAGTGAAATTATAGTGATTTTTTAAAATTCATTATTCATCAAAAGTCGTGACATATCTTATAAAAATATTCATATCGAATAAATTTTTATTAGTACATTTTAATGTGATTTTTGGATTAATTTTTTATATCATATCATCATATTTCGCACCTCTTCATTACAATATTTAATCATGCATATATTTAATCAGTGTTGTAACATTTCACAACGACAATGCAGAACACAATAAAATAAATTAGAACATATATATAGATATAGATATATATATATATATATATATATATATATATATATATATATGAATGAATAAGACACTCTTTTTCATACAAAATGGGAAAGTTATTGGTATCCCTCTATCTTTAAATTGGGACACAATGTCCATTACATTAAAAAAAAAAAAAATCTGATTTCAGAGACAAATATTTCAAAAAATACAATGTCTTGCTTTGATATCCAAACATATTTATCATTATTCTTTTCTGGAACTATTGTCACTGCCAGACCTCCTTCCATGCCTTTCGTTATTTTGAGGAAATTTTTGTTCACTGTGTTGATTGTTTTCTTCTTCTTCAAGTTCTATCTACAAACATAAAAATAACATGTGATCAGTGTATATACATTGGTTAGAATAGTGAAAAAATGAAATATTAAATAATATACATACATATAATTTGAAAAGAAATGTACCATATCAATACAATGTCTTGCTTTGATATCCAAAAAATTCTGATTTCAGAGACAAATATTTCATAAAATACAATGTCTTGCTTTGATGTCCAAACATATTTATCATTATTCTTTTCAGCAACTATTGTCACTGCTAGACCTCCTTCCATGCCTTTCGTTATTTTGAGGAAGTTTTTGTTCACTGTGTTGACTGTTTTCTTCTTCTTCAAGTTCTATCTACAAACATAAAAATAATGTGTGATGAGTGTATATACATTGGTTAGAATAGTGAAAAAATGCAATATTAAATAATATACATACATATAATTTGAAAAGAAATGTACCATATCAATATTGACTCATGAAGTATATGCATTCTTTCAAAACCAAATTGCATGCCATATTTCAACAATTCATTTTTTGACACAGGTCCATACTTTGTTTCCTCCACGTTTTATAACCCATAACAAATCATATATTTAATATAATTTTTTTTTTTGTTCGATTAATTATAGTCGGAGCTAAGTAAAGCAATATATATGCTTACGAATTCCACAATTAATTTATGATATGCCAACATATACTGATAACCCATATTAACCCAATATTAATCAATTCTTATGATAGTTATTCTTTGTATGCTAGCACGTGTTTGAAGATATTCAGTGATGATTATTGTAAAAAAAGCTTAAAATATACAAAAAATGAAATCTACTTAAGTTGTTATAAGGAAGTAACAATTACTCATAAACATAGATATCAACCCTTTTATTCCTTGTCATCCTCTTTTATGTGTTGAATGGGTTCCATTTTCTTTTCTTTTCTACAAGAAAATACTTGAGAAATAATATTTAATGCTAAATTGTTCATTTAATTTACCTAATAGAAAATTTCAATGATTACATATTACATTTGAAGCATGTTGTTATTGAGATGGCTCCTCGTGCGATGCAATTATGTCTATTTCTTTGACCATCTACTTCTACACATTTTTGGAAATTCCTATAGGCATATTTCTGATATGCACTCGTTCATCCTTTGAGATTTTCATAATATTATTCAAAATGTAACATGACAATAAACTATTTTTTTTTTATTGATATATGAAAAGTAAATATAACAAAAGTCATATTTATAAATGATTCATTTCTAGTAATATATACATATAATTCTAGAAAAACTTTTAAATTAATATTACTTTTTCATTCATCCTTTTTTTTGTTGTATTTTTTTCTATTAAAAATCTAACATGTCTCATTGACCAATTCTCTGGAAACTCAACTTGTATTTTAAATTAAATTTGGTTCTTGGAATCATTGGATTGATTTTTTATTGTAAGTGGAAATAATGTCTATAAATTCATTCCAATAGATCCCTAAAAGTTTTGTAAAAGTTTTTTCTCCTTTCGTTAACCTCCCACATCACTCGAGATGAGCTAAGGAGCAATTCATTTTCATTTTCATATTATATTTTTCTTTTCTTTTCTTGGAACAACATTCTTTTACCTCTCTATTGGTCCACGTAGAAAATTAAGCATATGTGAATTAATATATTTTTTGAAACATGTTATGTAATATTTTTAAGTATATTATTAATGAAAATTCAAAAAAGAAACTCCTATTGGATCGATAGTATTTTTTCATTCACCTGATTCATCCTTCTGCAATTTCTCCATCAAGATTTTACACTGTTCTCATCTTAGATCAGAAAAATATTATTGATATTCATCATTTTGCGGCTCTGCATGATACACAATAAACAATACATATTAGATAAACTTACATATAGTTCAAAAATAATAATTTCATTGTAAATAATCTACAAAGAACTTTCATTTTTTTTCTTTTCTTGATGTGCTATGAATATGTTTGTTACTAAATCTCTTGTTAGTCATTTCTTTATCAATATGAAACATGTAACATATCATTCATTAATATATTTTATAAATAAATCACATATTTTTCCGGTAAAAACAAATTCAAGAAAACGATTTCAAAAAGTGCGCACCAAAGGCAATGTTGTAGGTTCTTATAAGCGCACTGCCAAATCAGTAGAAACATCCTACGATTCTCTCTATCAAGAATGAGACTAGGTGCGTTATATGTTAATCGATGCACTGATTAACACAAACATAAATTAATAAAATCATTTTTTATCAAACAATGTTTTTTTTACAGTACATGCCCGGTGTGCTATACTACAATAGTGCACTGGTGCGCTATTTGAAATAGGGCACACTGATTAAATATATATATATATTTTTAAATCATGTGAGGGCGACATGGATTGGAATCTGAATCTGCAAGTGGTCCCACAGGTTAGATGTTATACACCTATATATATAGCAATACAAAACCCTATAAATCTAAAATTAAAAGCCGTAATTGTCAAGTCACAAAAACAAGAGGAAGCAAGGTTTTAACATATGAATGAATTTATTTTGTTTTTTTTTCCTGAAAATGTAGAGTAAAATTTAAAATTGTTATTATGCATTTATGAAATCAAACAGAAACTGTAAAAAAAAATTATTACAGTAAAACATAACAATTTTACTATACTACAGGTTTTTTCTGTGAATCACCACATGTTTCAAATCCAGATTCCCTGAATAGTGTTGTTGTTTGAAAGTATATTTCTTCTCCACAGTTATCTCATGCTCTCTTTCTCTAGGTATGTCACTCTCACAAAGTATTGTCGACTTGCTTACTAGTTTATATCATCTATTTTGTACTAATCATGTTCAAATATTTTTTTTTAATTATTATAATTATAGTGATGATGAGCGACCTACCTACCATATTTCGTTACATCCCATGACAATTTCAAGTCCAGAGAAGGCTGAATTAAGAGAAATACGTGGAGAGGAATGATACCAAGAATGGTTAAATAAACCACTTATTAAGTTCCCACTACGTCTGGATTCACTAATTAGGAATGACTACATCAATATTAGTTCTTCACAAGCTCATAATGGAGGCAATAAAATAGAGGTTAGTGTTGATGATTACTTAAGGCCTACTACTGCCATGAAGTAAATGTTTATAGATGCATTCCATAACAATGATCAGTTAGGGGATGATGCTCATATCACTAATACCTTTTTCAAAAGCCTTAAATCATCTTCCAACACCCCTCTCCTTGGGTTTGGCATTAAATCAAAGTCTACCCAGTTGGGGATAATGATGTTACTATACAACTTGAAAGAAAATTTTGGCTTGTCGAATGCATGTTTCTAGGATAATTTTGAGGTAACTAACCAACAAGTCCTCCATTACATTTCGATACATATAATCACACAATGAACATTACAAATGGCCAATTTTATGAACGTTAATAACTATATCGGCAATAATATACATTTAATATTGTCCATGACCAACTACATGTTATTCAAAGATAAGGTACTTCCGAGTGATAATTTCTTGCCCGGTAGCTACGAGGAGGCAAATAAATTGTTGAAAATGTTGGGTGTTGAGTACATACCATATCATGCATTTCAAATGATTTTATTCTATATAGAGGAGAATATACATACAAAGAGATATGTCAGAGATGTGGGCATGACAGGTATGATAAATAAAAAATAAGGGTAAATCATGTGGTCCTCCTTTTAAGATATTGAGGCACATCACTATAATCCCAAGGATTCAAAGGTTCTTTCGTTTGAAAGAGTTAGATATGTTGCAGGGATGGAATTCCGCACACAGAAGTGAGGTGGGAGTTATGAAAATTCCAATAGATTCAATAGCCATGAAGTATATAGAGGACACATAGCTTGAAAATTCAAGGATGAAATACGAAATCTATGACTCAACATAGCCATGTATGGCATCGACCGATATTCCCTCCACAACACCAACTATTTTGTTTGTCCTGTAGTAGTGACCAATAACAATATGGCCCCATGGTTGCCTACAAAAAATGAACATATTATGTTGTTTCTCATATTCCGTCATAGAGGACAATTGAAGAATATGGATGTCCACTTACAACCACTCATAGATGAATTGAAGGAATTATGGGATGGGATAAATGTATCCGATGTATCAAGACCCATCACAGCAGAGAGAAGTTTTACATTGTATGGAATATGTGCTTACATGACACATTATTATCCACGCTTAGGAGTTTTCTCTGGTAAATTACATGTTTTTTTTTTTTTTGATATACATAACAATACTTTGTCACATATTAGTTATTTAATTCATTGTAATTTTTCTGATCTTGATGATATTTTTTAGCGTGTCATGCATATTGTATGCAATAATTTTGCAGGTCTTGTAACAAAAGGGTATTTTGGATGTAAATTTTTTTGACCTTCTTTGAAAGCTAGATAGTCCAACGACCGACGAAAGCTAGTTTATGAATCCTCTAGGATATTCCTCCCAGAAGAACAGCCTTACAAAAGAGAAACATCCGCTTTCAATGGTAAATGAGAGAGAACCCAAAGGCCTCCAATAATGACAGCAATTGAATGGCTTAGAGCATGTGAGAGAGGGAATGAGAAGGATTTCATAGAATTATTCAATTCAAATCGAGAGCCTATGTTTAATGATCCAGAATTCTTCGACACCTATGTTGTGAAATTTCCCATTGGGATGAAAAGTAAATCTATCTTACATTCCCTTTTCTATAACTATAATGAATTTATTTTATAATTAAAAATCAACAGTCAATGTTACCTTCGATATAATGATAATATATTTTATGTATATATTGTGTTGGATCAGACCGTTCTGATTTCGCCATAATAGATTATAATATTTTTTGATTGAACTGTTTAAGATAGGAAATTTCAGATTTCCACAGAATATTTCTATCAAGTCTTGATAGTAGTAATTCATAATTTCTATATCAGGTTTTCATTGTAGAAATTATTTTAACTACAGTACTGCTCTTTGAATTCATAATGTATTTTGTATATACACTAAGATTTTCTTAAATCATAGTTTATTAATTTTGTTGGAATGTTATATGTATTTATTATTTAGGCATGCATTTATATTTCTATTTATCTACAATATGAAAAAAGTATTCTCTTTACATGAATACTATCAATTTTGATACTAGTCTAATAGTATAGATTCAAAGATCCACTTGTCTTCAGAAGTTTCAGTTGTGGTTTATAATTCCAGAAATAATACAAGAATATTTGACAATGTGAATTATCTCTAGATATAACAAACTATATGATTCATTTCAGCATATCAATACTATGTAGAGTTTATAACAGAGTAATAGAAGAATTAGTTACATAATTTTAGTTTCCTGTGAGGTACCTAACCTTAGATATATGCCCCGTTTTGGGTTTTAGACACTCTGAGAGTTGGTCCTCTTCAAAGGATGTATGTACAACAATGCAGTTCTTTTTGTTATTTCTTCTATGGTGAATTCTACTAAATGTATAGACTAGAAAAAGATAACTAAAATTCATAATTTTTTATCTTCTTTAACAACATAAATAAATTTAGAGCTTGGATAGGTAAATAACCATTTATTTATTTCCATTAGTTCATCATAACATTAAATTTGAATCAACCATTTTACAAATTTAAATGTGTGTACTACTTAGGGTTGACTAGTTTCCTCTCAACCTTAGAGCTCTTTCTCCACAGCTCACCCCTGAGCAGAGACCTTTTCCTCCTTTTCCCCCTTAACTGCGTCTAATTAATTTAGGATGTTGTACTCCTGTTTGCCTAGGATTTTCCTTTGTTTATTCCACAAAGGTACTTTTAAAACTAGTTTTTTCTGCTTTCCAGTTTTATTCCACCTCTTCCCAATAATTTCCTCTTTATTGGGTAAATTAGATATTTATCTCCAAATATAATTTTTAGTATCTTGCTTTATTCCTTCCAAGGATTTTCTGAAAGTCTAGGAAATTCTTACAACCTTATCGATCCTCATGGATTAGGTTTCCAGATCTCAAATCTCAATATAGTCTTTGCACATTAATTTCAATTTATTTTATTAACATAATTTAATAAAATATATTCACCATCATCATGTTCTTTGGGCTCCACTTTGACCATTAAATTCCTTAAATGCATATTTTAAAAAGCAGGATTTTAGGGACATTACATTGTCATCCAGGTAAGATTACAAACCTCACATCCTTATAATTTCATGCTACTACCTTCGGCCAATGTGGCTTCAATTAGTGACTATTTTCTCCTCTCTGCATACAGGTACCGTGGGTCCCTAAAATGATTTATTTTTCTTTGAAGCTTCTTAGGTTTATCCGTATAAAAAATTTTTTGAATACAGATTTTCAAATGAATCCCTTAGGGATGTATTTTCCATATTTTATTTATCTAGTGTAACGGATTTTATTTGGATTTATAATTCCTTAAGGTTTAAGGTTATTTATGTTATAGGTCTTTCCGAACATGTAATGAATTCACTGTTGCATTCTGGAGCTTTCTTACTCCACTGTATATTGAAATCCTTTTGGTTCGCTTGGAACTCTCCCTTAATTTCATAATAATTGATACAGTTACAATGCTTTAGCACTGAGTTGGTATAAGTCTTTTACATATATGTATTTCCATGGATTATGTTTACCATATTAATTTTTTTTTAAAATTCTATAGCCCTAATTATATAGTCTTTCTTTCTCTATGCGTCGACTGTGTAAACTTTGCATATATCTACATTCTTGTAGACTATTTTCCTATATGCTAAGTTTATATGCTCTTAACAACACCAGATTACCTCCATGGAGTTTCTCTATTCATTTTTATGTCGTATGATACTCATGCATCTCCTTATTTATAAATATGATAGTATTACAATTATCTTTGTTTTTTATTCAAAGTTTCTCCATTCTGTATTACATTTATTTGTGGATAGTAGTGCCAATATATGGCTAAAATGTATAAATTCATAACAACCATTCATTTTAATTATTTCATTTACCTGGTGAATATTTTTTAGCTATTGTTTAAAATTTACCAATAATATTCAATTACTATATCAGGTTGTTGTCTTGAGCATCTTTGTTTCTGGGTTCTTTCTAATATCCCTTAGTCCATGCATAGTAATTTTTATCAAGAGGGGATGAAATGTATGGTCTAGGGTTCCCACCCTCGACAAACTAACAATCCCCTCCACCAACTTATTCTAGATTTATATTTAAAAAAAGAATATTACTACTTTCCACACTAGCACAGTCATTCTTTATTCAAAAACATATTTAATATGATATACAAGAAAATGATTGGTCTTAGAGTATAGAACTACTGATTTTCCTTATTCATTGCTGCATACCATCATTTATTCTTTCTATAATAAAATAACAAACAAATTATTTTATTGTCTTTTTCCTATTTCCTCAATTACAGAAATAAAAATTTAGCTTATGAGTAAAAACACAACAAGAATTCACTTATCTTCCTTAACACATTCTCAATTTATTTATCTCACTTTATAATTTTGATGATAACCTCCAAACCTTGAGAGACGCGATTACATCCTCAACTCCTCCCGTGCTCAGCACTAGAGTATGACTTAGATAGAATTATTTCTGGAATAAACCTCAAGACCCTTAGTCCAGTCTTGCTTTCCAAATTCAGGTTGCAGAGTTTCCACTGCTTCCAACTAGCTTTGGATTTACTCTTACCATGAAGCCTTTTGGCCCTCATCCAAGTTCAAGTAACCCCTTTTCCTCAATAGGATTTTCCATTTATCATCAAAGGAAAAGGTAATTGTCGTTAACTACTTTGCCTAACTACTCTAGAATCTTGGAATACCTTTTCATCAATTTTTATGGAAAAAAATCCATAAAATAATTTTTTATTCAAAGAAAATAAATAAATCATGTTCATTACTAGATTAGATTTACTTTTTAATCTCATTTAAAAATTAAAAGCATAATATCTTTTTAAAAGAAAAATAAATAGTTTTAGGATTAAATCATGATGTTAAATCTTCCTCCCGTGGAAGTAAACACTATCCTCGGTGTTCTATTCCATATTAGAAAATAGTTCTAGGTATGCCTCATGCACAAATCCTTTTTCTCCCCATGTATCCTCCTACGAGCCAAATTTCTTCCATTGCACTTTAACTTGGGTGATGACTCGTCTGGAGAGCATTAATTATCTATGATCAATAATACGTTGAGGTTCTACTAGAAATTCGTTGTCTAGTTCAACCTATAATTCAATAAGAGATTAAGTTAATTAATATAAAATTCATCATTTTTGAAGATTTGGTATTCAAAATTATTCCTACCTGAATGTTTTTCCAATGTATTACATGCCTCAAATCATGCACAGATAATTTCATTATTGATACATGAAACAAATTGTGCAGTCGAATGTGACTAGGTAATGCCAATCGATATGCCACTTGTCCTACTCTTTCTAAGATTTGGAAAGCTCCACAGAACCTGGGAGCCAATTTGGCACACAAAGTCCACCTTAAGGTGATTTTCTTGGATTTTATTCTCACATACACATGATCACCCACTTCAAACTCCTCATAGATTCTCTTTTTGTCTACATAAACATTGTGCCTATCTTCGGCAGCTTTTGGATTCTGGAAAATATTCTTTACTTCTTGTTCCATATCAGCCAACATCTCTGGGCCAATCATTAATTTGGTTTATGGAATGCTCCACTTAATCGACGTTTGAAACTGTCTCCCGTATAAGGCTTCAAAGGGACTCATTTTAAGAGACTCTTAATTTCCATTATTCTATACAAATTCCACTAGATGTACATAATCCTCCTACTTTGTGGGTTGTTGCATTACATACATGTAGAACATGTCTTCTAGGGTTTGATTCATTTTCTCTATTTGTCCATCCGTTTGTGGATGATATATGGTGATAAATTTGATCTGTTTGCCCAATATGGTAAACAGTGCCTTCCAAAAGGTTGAAGTCAACTTTACATCTCGATGTGAGATGACTAATTTAGGAATACCATACAACCTAAAAATTTCCCTCATGATAATATCTGCAATATGCACTGTTTTTTAATTGGACTATACCAGAATAAAGTGAGATGCCTTTATTAGTATATCTCCAACAACCATTATAGAATCATTATTTCTCTTTGATCTCGGTAGAAAATTAATAAAATCCAAGGATATAACCTCCCATTTCCATTTTGGTACAGGTACGGGTTGCAACAATCCTATTTGATATTGATGTTCCACCTTAACCTATTGGCATTCTAGACACTTGGTTACATATTCAACAATATTTTTACACATACTAGGACAAAAGTAAACTTTCTTGATTTCTGTAAGCATTTTCTGGTAACCTTGGTGTCCTGAATAAGTACTGTGATGATTTTTATCCAAGCTCAACTATTTCAAACCCATCCAATTTCGGATGTAACCTCATAATTTGATATTTGTCAACCTCATAATTTGATATATTTTCCTCATTTTCTGCTTCATTTTCTTCCTGCCAAAATATTGATATTCAATATCCTTCTCGACTGCTTCTTTTATTTGATCTTGAAATTTTAATTCTACTTGATTAAAGTAGAGTTCATAAACGCGATGCATTTTTCTGCTCAAACCATTCGCAACACGATTTTCCTTTCCCTTGAAATGGTAAATATGAAAATTAAATCCTCTTTGAAATGCATTCCACCTTTCTTGGCGAGCATTCAAATTAGCCTTTTTAATGTAGTTGGTTAGGTTGTTGTGATCTATTTTCAGCACGAACCTTTTTTTCCAATTAGTAGAGTCTCCATACCTTTAGCGCCTGCACTACTGTTGTCAGCTATAGATCGTAAGAAGAATAAAGTTTTTCATGATATTTTAGCTTTCCTCAGTCATATTCAATGACCCTCATATATTGAGATAGTAGTGCTACTACTCCTTCCTTGCACTCATCGATGCATTCCTAAAATTCCTTATTTGGGTCATCTACCCATATACAGGGGCAGTAGGCAGAAATTTCTTTAACAGTTCAAAAATAATTTGACATTTTTTGTTCCATTTAAACATCCTTCCCCTTTGCTACAAAGATCTAATAGGAAAATGAATTTTTGAGAATCCTTCGATGAAGCGCTTGTAATATCTAGCCAATCCCATAAGAGAATGTATGTTTGCTACTTTTTTGGGCACCTTACATTCCTTTAGAAAAAATGACATGGCCTAAATATTGTATCTTCTCTTTGAAGAAATCACATTTGTTTAACATGGCATACAACTGATGTTTCCTCTACATTTCCAACAATTTTCGTAAGTTTTCATTAAGCTCTTCAATGGTTATCTAATAAATTAATATGTGATCAATAAATATCATAACAAAATTGTCCAAAAAGGGACGAAATATGCCATTAATGAGGCTCATGAATGTTGTTTGTGCATTGGTTAATCCAAATGGAAAAAGCGTGAGCTCATAGTGCATGTATTGAGTTCAGAAGGTTGTTTTGTCAATGTCTTCATATTTAATTTGAATCTGGTTGTAACTAGACCTTAAATCTATCTTTTAAAATATAGTCTCTCCCTTCACTTGATCAAAAATATCATCTATATGTGGCAACGGCTATTTATTCTCAACTGTCAATTTTTTGAGCTGCTTGGAATCCATGCACATTCACATTGTTACATCATTTTTTTCAGGAACAACACTGGTGCTCCCCAAGGGGATACACTTGGTCGAATATATCCCTTATCTAGAAATTATTTTAATTGCATTTTTTATTTTTTTAAGTTGCGTACAATCATCTGATATGGTTCTCGTGACACTGGTGCAATACCAAGCATTAATTTGATAGTGAAATCGATATCTCTCTTTGGAGGTAAGCTTGGTATGCTTTTTGGAAAAAACATCCATCAAGTCTTGTACCACTGGTATATTTTCCAGCATAAGAGTCTTATCCTTAGAGTTATCCAATCCCACTTTGATGGGATAAATTTGTCATCCTCTTCTAATGCATTTACCCAATTGTGATGTTGTGCTAGGATGTAATTGCAGAGGTTTCTTGATTTCTTGCAACTCCTGGCATGTCCCATATTCAACTCTAAAGTAAATCATATTATCTCTATTGTTTACTAGAGACTAGTGTCTTTCTAGCCAGCCCATACTTAGTAATATGTCATAGGAACCAAAAGGTAAAATATTTAATTCTACCTTTAAATATAGATTTCCAATTTCCAAGGAACAATGCGAAACTTTAGCACTAACCCTTCTCTTCACCCCAATAGTTAAGTATACCAGCCAGGGGTTCTTAAATTTTTGGCTTTTCAAGTTACACTTTCTACTATCCTGGGGTTTACATAGCTTAAACTGGCACCAAGGTTGACCAAAATAGAAACATTTTTTGAAAGTAGCTTACCTTGAAGTTCTATCATGGTCAGATGGTAATCTGCTTGTGAGTCTTGAAGAACTAAATTAAATATTGGGATATTTCGAGCCACATCCTCCAATGTAACGTCTCCCTTTTGAATATTTGTTTTTTTTCTAAATATAGCCCTAAAATTTCTTTCCACACATGATCATTTTTTTGTTCATTATATTCCGACGTTACATTTTTCATAAAAATTACTGTGACTTACAATTACATGTCCTTAACTTAATGACATGTTAATAAGGATTAGCACTCAACTTATAAAACCTCAATTCAACTTCTAAGGAGACAAATCATCCTCAGTAACATTACTATATAATTAATTTCCACTGCTAAGGTTTTTATTCATACCTATTAATACCATTTATCCATTGGTATTAATAATTTAACATTCTCCCCTATATGATTTTACTTGTCTATGAATTCAATTTGCTTGACCACATACAAAGTATACTTAGACTTACAACTGCCTTGGTAAATTTTACATCCACCTTACTTTAGTTATAAATTTTTTTGGCATAGGAGATATGCATTTAACTCTTATTCCATTACATACCCTATATGACATATACATATGTATATGTTGTTAACAGACTTGGTATAATTTAAAGTACCCTTACCAAAATCTATGTTCTAACTTGTAAAAAACTCCTAAATTATACTCTGGTCATAATGTTTTTATAATACATCCATATGTATTGATTTCTTATGACACGTGACCCCCATTACATTATTTTATTAATCCCTTACTTAACGAACTGAAAAATCATTAATAATTTCATGGAAATCAACATGATTATCTAATCCAACCTACATGGACTTACCCTGCCAACGTGTATCGTTGATTATTATGTGTCAACACAATTTTTGAGAAGAGATACTATATTGATTTGGTTCGTTTTTGGAATAGCCCTGACCATCAATGAAATTTTTAGTATTTATGAATGATTTTGAATTCGAGGTATGGTACCTCCCTCCATTACATTCATTTTTACTTGTCGTATCGTCTGGGATACGAAACAACTTTTCACACGACAACTTGGGATATGGTTGTATTAAATATTGCATTATTGAGTCACATGGCCACTCCCGATGGATGACACTTGGACAGTTCTGATCAACTTTAAATTAGGGTTTAATGGCTCCATAAAAGTTTACGAGTTAGACAAAGGTTCAGTTTTATTTGTCTTTCTTCTTTATTGTGAGTTCATTTCACTCTACATTATATCTATTTTCATATACTCGTATTAATTTTCTATAATTTTGTTTGAACGATGGCCAACAGAATAGTGCTTTTTGTATGAAGAGGAGTTCCACGATTACATGCCAAGACTACATTCTTCAATTTCACAAGTACGACGTCTATATTTACATGGTCTTTTACCTTCGCTACTGTTATGAACTGGGGTTTTTAATTTCTATTTGCAAGTTCTGAGTTTGGCTTTTTGTGAACACTTATTTTTATACCAGAATGAAATGGTTTGTATCCATTTATTTCTGAATCATACTATGATTTATTAATATAATTTTCTTTTTAACTTTTCGTTTTATCCATGCTTCCACCTTTAGAAATTGTAATTCCTTATTTATACATGTTATTATATTGTTGTAATGCGAATGGACTATAACGTCGTATCTTGCCTATGGCAAGGAATTAGTAGCAATTGATAACACTGCCTCTCGGTGTCTTTTTATTTTTACCACTAAAATCATGTTAATAGTTCATAGAACAATTGTTAAGAATTTATTCGATTCTGTGTTTTCCAATACCCACAATGCTGGAATTTCCTATGTCTATATAAGATTATGGAACTTTTCTTATGAAATTTCTTGTCTCATTTGATTCTGGAATTTTGAATTTCTTCCCATTTCATTATAACTCAATACGTTATCGTGATGTGTAATTAAATTTAGATATGTTAATTTGTAAGTTACAATCACTAATAGTGTTTCTCAAAAACAAAGATGGAAACTCGACAGCCTCCCATCGCATCTAGACATTTCGAGCAATGCAGAACTAAACCCTTGGTAAGTTCATATAGCCGTAGTGGTTATTTACACATTAAATCTACACACTTTCAAATTCTGAGGTCTTAGTATGGTTTCCTAATTCCGAATACTTAATTAGCATCTTCACTTTGCTGATGTCTAATTTCAAAATCATTTAATGGTTTCTTATCTGAATTCTGCATTTCCATCTCACCGAGATTCAAACTTTCTAGTTTCGTCTGGATAATTAGAATTTAAGTTCTATTCTCTGTTTAACTAGTTGAAGAGTTAAGACATTTTACAATATATACGTGACCAATACTCTGGTCTACTGTGTATGCATCATTATTAATCGTGCTATATTTCAAATATATCATCCTAATATTAAAAGAAATTATTTAAACTTTTATATACATTGTGAGTATTAACTTCATCTCTTTTGAATGCAGATATGATGTGGAATCATAATTTGTCAAGGTATTTACTTTCTTGTTCTTATATATATATATAACATTTATTTCAATTGTTAATTTCTAGAACCTAACCTCCAACTCTGTTTCTTGCAGGTATGATCATAGGTCACCTGCTTATGGAGTTAGTATATGTCCACTAAAATTTATTATCTATTAGTAATATAGAGCTATTTTTGTATAGGTTGGTCAAATGCCTATTGGTCTTTCTACTCTGCACTACACATATTTTTGCGGAGATACATTACAGTTTTTATAAGGGAGCAAAGTGCCTCTATGTAGAATGTTTTTGCAACCAATTTTGATTTAGACTATTTAATTATAAATGATAAATCATTTATAAGGATGTACTATATGGACTAGACATTTGCAATATTTTGCTACTTTACTCTCCAAACTCTTTATTTCCAAATAAAGTATTTTTGGGAATTCAATATATTATTTCAGTTTAATATTACTTTGAGTCATCATGAATAATTGCATTCAAACCATAAGTACTTTTCTTTCTATTTAGAGATTAGTGGTCAATGAAAACCTTTTTCAGAATAGTAATATAGTATACAACATTTAATTTACTATTTCGTATATATGTGTTTGACTGTATACTCTATAACTCTTTCCTTTCAATAAGAATACTATTGGAATTCCAACAAAATATGTTCTTTCCAAATATAATTTCACTTTCATCTCTAGTGTAAGCATACATTATAAACATGTGAATGTATATATTCTTCTGTCTAATAAGTTCTAGTTCATGATTTATCTTTTTCAATATATTACAGAACTTATTTAAACATACAATATAGAATTTCTTTCACTATATAGTGCATAACTTATTTAACTATACAGTGCATACATTTATCATTCATGTATATCATTTCTCCTTAGAATTTGTTTCATAATGAAATGTAAATTTCCGTAACTTAATACTAGAATAATTTCCTTAATGAAATGTCAGTTTCCTCTGATTTACCTAACCTCAGATCTAAGCCTTATACTAGGTTTACACATTGTGAGTGTTGGTCCTCTATAGAGTTATTTCTATACAACAACAGAAAACATACTATTTTATTATAGTCAATTATGTTCAATGTATATACCTCCAAAACTTATTTCTAACTCATCTAACTTCCACATCATAGACACATATCCAGATGTAGAATTTCATATAGATATAACTACTTTACTTTCACAGTAACTCATAACAGAACTAAGGTATAGTTTAAAACAATTCAAATTAACCGTGCATACCACTTAAGGTAGATTAGGTTCCACCCAACTTTAGAGCTCTTTCTCCATAGCTCACCCCTGAGCAGAGATCCTTTTCTACATCAATAGAAAACTCTTTGTCTATCCTAAATCAAATTATTTAAGCTTTCTTTCCCCTCAGGCTATTTCCCTTAATTGCGTCTAGTTAAATTAGGATGTTGCTTTCCTGTGTGCCTAGGCTTTCCTTTTTTTTATTCCACGAAAGTACTTTTAAAGCTAACTTTTCTTCTTTTTAGCTTTATTCCACCTCTTCCCAGTAATTTCCTCTTTACTAGGGTAGATTTTTATATTTGTATCTCCAATCTAGTTTTAATATTTAATTTATTTTCTCCAAGGATTTTTGGGGAACTGGGAAATACTTACAACCTTATCCATCCTCATGGATTTTGTTTCCAGATCTCTAATCATAATCTAGTATTTTCACAGTAATTTCCATTTTATTTTATTAACTTGAAATAATAAAATAAATCCACACATTTTTTTTCCATTAGGGTCCACTGTACCCTTTTAGACTTTCTCAAATGTCTAATAAAAGCATAGAAAACTGGGGATATTACATATTCCCCCTCTAAAAACTTCGGTACTCTTATCTTTTCCAGGTTTCGAGAATGTTGAGTGTTTCCACTGGTCACTACCGGCTAAGGAATCATCACTCTCTTTCTTCCTCTCCTCAGTCACAGAACAGAACCCCTTTCTCTCACTGGGATGTACCTTTATCCCCAGAGGAAAGGTAACTTTCTTTAATTGTTTTTTGTTCAACCACTTATCAGTTCTTCGAATAATTTTATCATCAGTATTTTTACTTTATATGGAACCACTATTCCATGATTAAATTTTATTTCAACAAAACATATTTAAATCATTTTCATCATTAATATTTTTCTCAAAAAAAATAAATGTTTTAGTAACTTAAAAATAAAATAACATAACTACTAATTAGCACTACGTCGTCCTTGGTGTTTTAAAGAAAAAAATTAAAATTCATTGTTCAAACAATGATGGTTATTTGTCCTTGATATATTCCTCTCGCTCCCAAGTAGCCTCTTCAGGTGCATAGTGCCTCCACTACAATTTCACCCTGGCCATTGTTCTGTTCCAGAGCTCAATTTCTTCCCGTGTCAAGATTTGAAGTGGCTCTCGAAGGAATTCCCCTTCTGGTTCCACCTATATCATATTCTAATAAATAACATGAGTAGGATCATGCACATATTTTTTAAATAATGAAATATGAAATACATTGTGAACCTTAATGTGACTAGGTAAATCCAACTTGTATGCAACTGATACAACCCTTTCCAATACTTCAAAAGGTCCATAGTAGCATGGAGCTATTTTTGCACAACTACCAGTGTGCAAAGTACTCTTTTTAGGCTTAATCCTTAAGTAAATATCATCACCCACATTGAATTCTCTATGAATTCTCTTTTTGTCTGCATAACTTTTTTGCCTGTCTTATGCTGTTTTGATATTTTGGTGAATTTTCCTTACAGTTCATTCCATTTCCTATAAAGAATCCAGTCCACATTTCAACTTATCCTCTATTTAACTCCAACTCAGAGGTGTATGGCACTTTCTGCCATAAATTTCTTAAAAAGGACTCACCTTGATTGGAGCTTGGTAGCTATTGTTGTAGGAAAAATCTGCTAAGTGTAGAAAGTCCTCCCACTTTGTTGGTCCATCCATAACATACATTCTTAACATGTCTTCTAAAATCTGGTTTTCTATTTTATTTTGGCCATTAATTTGGGTATGGTATGACGTAATAAAGTTTAATTTGGTACCCATTCCCCCAAACAGACTCCTCAAAAAAGCTACAGTAAAATTTGAATCTCTGTCAAATATGATCATCTTAGGAATACCATGCAGTTTTACAATTTCTTTCATAAATACATTAGCTACTTGAGTTGTGCCAAAGGTAGATTGTACAGGTATAAAGTGTGAAGCTTTTGTCAAAGTATCAAATACTACCAGAATAGAGTCGTGTTGATATTTAGACCTTGGTAAACAAGTAATAAAATCAATGGAAACAATCTCTCATTTCCATTCTGGAATAGGTAAGGGATTCAACAATCCAGCTAAATTATCATGTTCTACCTTCACTTTTTGACATTATATACATCTAGCCCAGTAATTTTCGACATCCTTCTTCATACCAGGCCAGAACACCCTCTTTCTTAAAGCTCAAATCAATTTCTGGTATCCTGGATGTCCTACATAGGGGCTTTTATGATACTCATCCAAAATTTCTATCTTTAAGGAGTCCACATTAAGAATGTATAATATACCTTTATAACAAACCAATCCCCTCTGTTTTTATGTATACCATTTCATCTCCTTTTTCTGAATTTTTGCTTGAATTTTTTCATAGTTTTAGTCTTGTCTCCTGACTTCTTGTATCAAACCCTCGATATCAAAGTTGGCATTACTTCCAACAATTTTCACACCTTGCCAAGAATTTTTTCTTAATGCATCTGCAATATTGTTTTCCTTCCCCTCAATATGTTTAATATCCACGTCAAACCCACTAAGAAAATACAAAAATCTATCTTTCCTAGCATTCAAATCAATTTGTGTGAAGAAATACTTTAAACTGATGTGATCTGTTATGAATATAAATTTTTTCCCTTAGAGGTAATGTCTGCACATCTTTAAAGCATGTATTACAACAACTAATTCTAAATCATAACATTATAATTATGTTCATGTTTCTTGAGTTTCCTTGATTCATAGGCCATGATTGAGTTTTCTTGTAGTAGCACTCCTCCTAATCCCTCTCCAGAAGCATTTGTGCATACTACGAACTCCTGATCCAGATCAACAATATTTAAAATAGGTGTTGTAAGTTTAAGTTTTAACTGATCAAAGCTATTTTGAAATTTTTCAGTCCACTCAAACGTAACTCCTTTTCTCGGTAGAGATGTAATAGGGTAGGCTAAGGATGAAAATGTCTCTAAAAATCTCCTATAATATCCTGCAATTCCCACGAAGGATCTTACAGAAGACACATCAGTATGTACATGGCACTCCCTTATCACTTGTATCTTTTCTGGGTCTACTGCTAATCCCTTATCTAAAATTATGTGACCCAAGTACTAAATTTTAGCTTTGAAAAAATCACATTTGTTAAACTTAGCATACAACTTATTTTCTCTGAGAGTTTGTAAAACAATTCTAAGATGTTTTTTATGCTCAGCTTCATCATTAGAGTAAATCAGAATGTCATCAATAAGTTCTAGTACAAATTTTTCCAAGTACTTATTTAAGGCACTATTCATTAAGCACATAAAAATAGCAGGTGTGAATTGTTCAACCCAAAAGGGAGGATGACAAACTCATAGTGTCCATATCTAGTTCTGAACGCAGTTTTACTTATGTCTTCATATTTAATTCTCATTTGATGGTAGCATGTCCTTAGATCAATTTTCGAGAAGACTTTTTCTCCTCTAACTTGGTAAAATAGATCATCTATCCTAGGTAGAGGATATCTATTCTTGATTGTCAACTTATTCAATTGATGATAATCTATACACATTCTAAAAGTACTGTCTTTCTTTTTGACAAATAATACTAGTTCTCCTCGTGGGGATACACATGGTCTTATGTAGCCTATATCTAGAAACTCTTGTAGTTGCATCCTTAACTCAATCATTTCTGGGGTACTCATTATGTAAGGGGGCTCTAGAAACTGGTGTTGCTCCTAGTATTAAGTCAATTGAGAATTCAATTTCTCCTTTAGGGGAAGGATGACGAATTTCATCTGGAAAAACATCCTTGAACTCGTTGATGACTTGTAATTTTTCTAAAATATTAGCTTCAGGTTGTTGTCCCAGTTCTTGTACATGCACATAATACACTTGGATACCTTTTCTTGCAATTCATTTCAATTGAAGTGCTGAAATTTGTCTCAAAGATATGGGTTTGGGTTTTCCTTCCAGTATCACAGGTTTTCCCTCACTATTTCTGTAGTGTATGGGTTTGTCTAAACAATTCAACATGGATTTATATTTTTCTATCTAGTCCATTCCCACTGACATGTCATAGGACCCTAAAGATAGAATATTTAGATTCAATTCAGTGTTGTACCCATTCATATTTATAGCTATCTGGGGTAGTTTATGAGTCACTTTCCTTTTTTTCCCAATAGCTAACTGAAATAACCACAATTGCTAAAATTTCTCTAACATTAAATTGTATTTTTATACCATTTTAGGACTTATATAACTTAAATATGCACTTGGATCTATTAAAACAGAAACAAGTTGATCAAAAATCATATCTTCTACTTCGACCATGGTGGACTCGTGTTTAGCTTGACGATTTTCCAATGCAGTACTAATTTTATGGATGTTTTTTGCCACATCATTTACAGTAGTTTCTTCTCTCAACATTTGTATGGTCTGAATGTTTCTATATGGACAGTCTCTTAGTAAATGAGGTTCTCCACAAGCCCGACACTTTAGAGGTTCCCTCATTTTAATAGTTACTTCTCTCTTATTATTTCCATTAATCTATTTGGACCCTGTTTTTGATTGAGCTAGTTCATTTTCTCCATTTTTGGTGAACTTATTCCTTTCGCGATTTCTTCCAAAATTATTTAAGTAGGTTGTTTTTGTTCCTTTCCCACTAGAGTAACCTTTATATTTGTTCTTCCAATTCTTTTCTTGTTCATTTCTGTCTTTGAACTGCTGCTAACACATTATCCCTTTGCGCACCACTTCATCCATGGTCTTGGGATTATCAAATTTTATCTCATCCTTGTATATAGTAGGTGGGCAGTTTAAGAAACGCTATTCCTGTGCCTTCTCTTCTGTTATATAATGTACATGGCAAAGCAAGTTGGTGAATTTAGTTGCAAACTCATTAATGGTAAGTTGTCCCAACCTAAGTTCATGAAACTCTTTTCCTTTATCATAATAATATCATTCATTCAGATATCTATGTTTGAATTTGATCTGGAAATCCTCCCAAGTGACAATTTTCTCATCTATAACATGAACCATCTTGGTTTCTTCACACCACAAGGTAGCCTTTCCTTGTAATCGATAGATAGCCAGCCTAGATCTCAAGTTACTTTCATATTCATCAACGAGAATGTACTTTATCATGTTTAGAAGCCAAGCTTGTGCATCTTCCTCCTTCCATCCATCATAGGAGGGAGGCTTGATTTTTCAAAATTCACCCTGTAATTCCTTATTCCTCCTAGACCATTGTCTACAGGCATCATCTTCCTGAGACTCTGCTGAGTGATTTAAAATTCCCTTTCTCTTTCCTCGATAATCTTCACGTTCGTGACTGTTCGGGGAGGTCAATTCTCTTATTAACCTGTCACGCTCTTCGCTGGCTAAAGATAGCCTTTCATTGTGGTTTTTGAGTTGCATTATTTCCCTTTGCATTCAATGCATAATAGCCATCAATGGGGAATTTATATCTGCTGGATTCTCTTCACCACCTAAATCCATATACAGCTCATCCCCTTCACTCATGGTTTGCAAGTATATCCTTCAACACTGTTTGAATGTACATAAAATTAAACATTAGCAAAAATTAAATTTAATAAAAAATTTACAGTAACATAAATTCTCTGGTGTGAGCACACATTATTGCCGAGTGTTTTAACACGGGCTCTGATACCATTTGTAACATCTCCCTTTTGAATATTTTCTTTCTAAATATAGCCCTAACATTTATTTTCAGATATGATCGGATTTTTGTTCATCATATTTTGACATTACATTTATCATAAAAATTAATGTGACTTACAATTACATGTCCTTAGCTTAATGACATGTTAATAAGGATTAGCACTCAACTTATAAAACCTCTATTGAACTTCTAAGAGACAAATTCTCCTTAGTAACATTATTATAGAATGTATTTCCATTGCAAAGGATTTTGTTCATACCTCTGAATACCATTTGTCCATTGGTATTAATAAGTTAACATATTCCCCTATCTAACTTTACTTGTCTAAGAATTCAATTTTCTTGACCACATACAATCTATCCTTAGACTTATAAGTGGCTTGGGAAATTTTACATCCACCTTACCTTAGTTATAAGAGTGTTTTTCATTATCAATAGGAGATCTGCTTTTAACTCTTATGCCATTACATACCCTATAAGACATATACATATGTATACGTTGTTAACAAACTTGGTATAATTTAAAATACCCTTACAAAAATCTATGTTCTAACCTCTAACAAACTCCTAAATTACCCTCTGGTCATAATGTTTTTATAATACATCCATATGTATTGATTTCTTATGACACATGACCCCCAATACATTATTTTATTAATCCTTTACTTAAAAAACTAAAAAATAATTAATAATTTCATTGACATCAAAGTGATTATCTAATCCAACCTACGTGGACTTACCGTGCCAACGTGAATTATTGATTACTTAGGTGTCAACACAATTTTTGGGAAGATATATGATATTGATTTGGTTTTTTTTTGGAATAGCCCTGATCATAAATGAAATTGTTAGTATTTATGAACAGTTTCGACTTCGAGGTATGGTACGTCCCTCCATTACATTTATTTGTACTTGTCGTATCATCTCAGATACAAAACAACTTTTCACAGGACAACTTCGGATATAGTTGTATTAAATATTGTATTACTGAGTCACATGGCCCTGTACATCATTCGTTGAGCTGCGGGAACTCACATACCATTGTCGATGGATGAAACTTGGATGATTCTGATCCACTTTCGATTAGGGTTTAATGGCTCCATAAAAGTTTACGAGTTAGAGGGGAGATTCAGCTCCATTTTTCCTTTTTCTTTGTTGTGAGTGCATTTCACTCCGTGTTATATCTATTTTCATCTATTCGTATTACTTTTCTACAATTTCTTTTGAACGATGGCCATCAGAAAATTGTCTTTGGTATGAAGAGGAGTTCCACGGCTACATGTTGAGACTAGATTCTTCAATTTCGCAGGTAAGATGTCTACTTTTACACGGTATTTTCCCTTTGCTACTGTTTGTTAGAAAAAATTATATATTACAAAGCGATGCGACACATAAAATATGCAGAAAACACAAGCACACAAAACACATAAAACTAGAGACACAGATATATGTGGTTCACCTATTTTTGGCTATGTCCACCCCGAACAACCAATCCTTCCTTTCTATTAACTAGAAAAATAAAGAGACCCAACCTATAACAGATCCATTTTAATATCCTTTGTTCTCTCTCAGAGTCTCCCTATTTGTTTCTCACTCTGAGAATATACATACAATACACAGTCGTAATAAAATGACCTCATACAAGCGAGTGGTTGCCTTCGAGGGTAAAAAAAACCATAAAATAAACATAACTTCTACCATCATATCATCCACCTAATAAATGACCCAGATTGACTAGAAATTGCTATAGTTTTTCAACGCAATTTTACATCTACTTTTAACTTCGGGGGCACTGCCGCAAAAACCCCCCGCCAGGGGGGGGCTACTTAAAGTCGTAGCCTCCCCCCATGGACCCCCCAGGCAACGTTTAATTATGGGTGGCAAGGTACAAGGGTCCAACTCTATGATAAAAAATAAACAAGATAATCAGGCTCCACACCCAACACTGTTACAAACTGGGGTTTTTAATTTCTATCTGCAACTTCTGAGTTTGGCTTCTTATGAACTCTTACGTTCATACCAGAATGAGATGGTTTGTATCCATTTATTTTTTAATCATATTTTGATTTATTAATATTGTTTTCTTTTTAACTTAGTGTCTTATCCATGCATCCACCTTCAAAAATTGCAATTCCCTATTTCTACATGCTATTATATTGTCGTAATATGAATGGACTATAATGTCCTATCCTAGCTATGGCAAGGAATTAGTAGCATTTGATAACACTACCTCTCTGCATATTTCTATTTTTACCATTGAAATCATGTTAATACTTCACAAAACCCTCGTTAACAATTTATTCAAATCCATTTTTCCAATACCCAGAACGCTGGAATCTCCTATGTCTGTATAAGCTTACAAAAATTTTCTTAGGAAATTTCCTGTCTGGTTTGATTTCGGAATTTCGAAGTTTTTTCCATTTTACTATAACTCAATATGTTATCGTGATGTGTAGTTAAATTTAGATATGTTAATCTATAAGTCACAATCACTAATAGTGTTTCTCGAAAATGCAGATGGAAACTCGACAGCCTCCTGCCGCATCTGGGCATTTCGAACAATGGATAACTAAACCCTTGGTAAGTTCATATAACCCTACTGGTTATTTACAATGTGAATCTCCACACTTGAAAATTCTGAGGTCTTAGAATGGTTTCATAATTCCGAATACTTAATTAACATCTTCACTTTGTTGATATCTAATTTCAAAATCATTTAATGGTTTCTTATCTGAATTCTGTGTTTTCATCTCACCGAGATTCAAACATTCCAATTTTTTCTGGGTAATTAGAATATAAGTTTTATTCTCTGTTTGACTAGTTGGAGAGTTAGGACATTTTACAATATATACATCACCAATACTCTGGTCTATTGTGTATGTTTCATTATTAATCATGGTATATTTCAACGCTGTCATCCTAATCTTAAAAGAATTTATTTAAACTTTATATACATTGTGAGTATTAGCTTCATCTCTTTTGAATGCACATATGACGTGGAATAATAATTTCTCAAGGTATTTCAATTGTTAATTTCCAGAACCCAACTTCCAACTTAGTTTCTTGCA
Source organism: Pinus albicaulis (assembly GCA_034641835.2). Lineage (NCBI taxonomy): Eukaryota > Viridiplantae > Streptophyta > Pinopsida > Pinales > Pinaceae > Pinus > Pinus albicaulis. The sequence goes on from CM076573.1 coordinate 272,777,770, forward strand.
TATATGCTCATATATCACCTGCATATGGGGTTAGTATGCGTCCACTGAAATTTATTATCTATTAGTTATACAAAGCTATTTTTGTACATTTTTGTTAAATGCCTATTGCGCTTTCTACTATGCACTCTGCATATATTTAATGAGGTATATTACAATTTTTATAAGGGAAAATAGTGCCTTTGTGTAGATTTTTTTTGAAACCAATTTTGATTTAGACTGTCTAATTCTAAATACTAAATCATTTATAAGGATGTACTATATGGAATGAAAATTTGCAATCTTTTGCTACTTTACTCCTTAAACTCTTTCTTTTCAAATAAATTATTTTTTGCACTTCAATATATTATTTCATTTTAATATTACTTCCAGACTTCATGTATATTTGCATGAAAACAATAAGTACTTTCCTTTCTATTTAGAGATTAGCATTCAATGAAAACATTTTCAGAATAGTACTATAGTATAGAACATTTACTTTAATGTCACGTATATATTTGTTTGATTGTATACTCTATAAATCTTTCCTTTCAATCAGAATACTATTTGAATTCCAACCGAATATGCTCTTTCCAAATATAATTTCACTTTCAGATCTAGTGTAAGAACAAATTCTAAACATATGCATGCATATTTTCTTCTTTCTAATAAGTTCTAGTTCATGATTTATATTTCTCAATATATTACAGAACTTATATAACTATATAGTACAAAATTTATTTCACTATATGGTGCATAACTTATTTAACTATATAGTACATACATTTATCATTCATGTATATTCATTTATGCTTATAATTTGTTTCATAATGAAATGTACAATCTGGTAAATTAATACTAGAACATTTATATTAATGAAATGTCAGTTTCGGGTGAGGTACCTAACCTCAGATCTAAGCCTTATATCAGATTTACACATTCTGAGATTTGGTCTTGTACAAAGTTATGTCTATAAAAAACACAGAAAATACGATTTTATTATAGTAAAATATATTCAATGTATAGAGCTCCAAAATTTATTTCTAAATCATCTAACTTCCACAACATAGACACATATCCATATGTAGAATTTCATATAGATATAACTACTTTAATTTCTCAGTAACTTATAACAAAAATAAAGAATAATTTAAAACATTTCAAATTACTATGCATACCACTCAAGGTAGACTAGGTTCCACCCAACCTTAGAGCTCTTTCTCCACAGCTCACCCCAAAGCAGAGATCCTTTTCTCTACCAATATACAACACTTTGTCTATCCTGAATCAACATATTTAAGCTTGCCTTACCCTCAGCCTGTTTCCCTTAACTGCGTCAAGTTATGTCATGATGCTACTTTCTTGTGTGCCTAGGCTTTCCTTTTATTTCTTCCACAAAAGTACTTTTAAGGCTAGCTTTTCCTATTTCAATTTTATTCCACCTCTTCTCAGTAATTTCCTCTTTACTGAGGTATCTTTTTAGATTTTTATCTCCAATATAATTTTAGTATTTAATTTATTCCCTCCAAGATTTTTTGGGGAACTCGGAAAGCCTTATAACCTTATCCATCCTCATGGATTTGGTTTACAGATCTCTAATCATAATGTAGTCTTTTCCGATTAATTTCCATTTTATTTTATTAAATTTCAATAATAAAATAAATCCACACAATTGTTTTCCATTGGGGTCCACTGAACCCTTTTGGAATTGTTCAAATGTCTAATAAAAGAATAAAAAACTAGGGATATTACACCCATTGTAGAAGCCTCTTATATGTTGGTTGTTGTTTCTCTTCTCCCACGATGAGGACAATTCTTGTAATAATGTGCCTCACCACATCCCCAAGTTTGTAGATGGGGTTTCCGAGTTTGACCATGCCCTGGTATGGTTGAGGCTTCTTTGGGTCTCTCCTTTGTTGGCCATTTTGATTTCTGTTAATCTCTCCCATACTATCTACTTGCTAAATTTCTTGCAGTATTTTTAAAAATACGATACCTGGTACTCGTAAATTTGAATTATTTTTCTATCCTTTCTTTGCGGCCAATTTCTGCATGTTTTCCATTTTTCCTTGGACTGTTGATAGCACATTCTTGCTTTCAAAATCGCTTCGTCCATAGTATTAAACTCTACGAATTCAATTCTTTCATCCATGTGGGCAAGTAGACTGCTTAGAAATCGCTAAAATTTAGCCTTCTCATCTCTCAAGTAAGGTACATATCTTAACAATGATGTGAACTTACTTATAAATTCTTACATTGTCAATTATCCCAATCTCAAATCATGGAATTCTTGAATTTTTTCATCTTAGAAACACTTCGTTAGGTACTTATTTTTGAAGTATTGTTGGAACTCATCCTAGGTCACATGTTGGTCGTCAATACTTCGAACATTTTTTACTTCCCATCACAAAGTAGCTTTCTCCCTCAGTAGATAGATATAAAAGAAAACTTTTAGGTTTATGATATATTCATAAACTCATAAATACATTTTCATGTTATTTAGCCACACTTTTGCCACCTCTTCCACCTCTCCATTGAAAGTAGGAGGTCTTATTTTTTGTAACTCACCCTCCAATTCCATGTTCTGTTTTTTCATCTCTTGTTGTTCTCACACATTTCAAGATTTTGATTCATTAAAATTTTTGTTTTTATTGCTCCATTGTGTATGAATTCCTTCCAGCTTGTCATTAGTGTGTTGTTGTTGTTTGCTTTCTTCCCGGGTGTCTCTTTTAGGGCTTGGTGGAACTATCCATTGATTCTACCTATCGGAGAGGCTTTTGAGAATCCTCTCCTACTCTTGCATCAATATTTCATTTTCACTTCTAATTCAAACAATTTATTCCTGTAATTTTTGCACTGTACTCAACAGTATACTCGTCTAATGCTGCTATTATTCTAGTAATATTTTGGTTTGTTGATGCGGATTTACACTAAGCGGTACTCACATTTTTGGGTTCATTTCAACATTGGATTGGGGATGAGATTCCCGAGTATTTCTTGGTACTTTGTGCGTTGATTCCCTTCTCATTATATCCTTTCTAGTTTCTCTGCACAATTTACACATAAAAATTGTTATCCAGGTGACCCCATTTGGGTTCGAGCGTGTGAACGCTGCTCTGATACCACTTGTGACAACCAATTACATAAAAAAATTAAAAAATTAACTCCCTCTTTCTTATCATTTGTAAGTTAAATTACTATTATTGTTTTCATTCTTCACATGGTATATTTCAATAGAGAAAGAAAAAAACTTAACACATTTATTTTTAGTAAACATAGAGAATTAACTTGATAAAAAATGTAATATGGATTTGAAAACCCATTAACCATACCCTTACAATACAATGATAAAAACATATAATATAATACTAAACTAACATCATTTACATAGGTTTAGTTCAATGGTTTAACAAATTATAACCATATGTATAGACTTGCTCCCTCTAGAGTTATCGTGGCTTATCTGTTTGAAATATTTGGACACCTGTCAGCCATCACATATTAATTGTACATAAAGGTCATGATTGTCATCGTAATTCTAGATAATACACTTGATTAATTGGTGTTATGAGGTTGTACTTAAATAAATATTAGAAAATATTATTTGGGGTTTAGTATGTCTATTGTGGATTTGACATATGTTGGATTTTACACCGTGGATTCACTTACCCACTTGATCTATGGCTTGATGTATTTTCAGGAAAGGGTAGCGTATTTACCAGCCCCTCAACCCTAACTGTTTCCATTCTTTGTATCCATAAGACCGTGAAGTGTTCCAAGCTTCTCTTCTCTAAGACTTGGTGCTGCCATGACTCTTTTACACTTCCGGTTTAGATGAAACTCCTAGTTATTGAGTCGAGTTATTAAATAAGTATCTGAAATGCTTACCCATCGACCGTAGCTTAGAAATTTCACTTTCTTCTTTGATCTTCTTATTTATATGTACATGGTTAATAATAGCTATTTGGGGTTTATTTTTATGCACAAATTCTTTATTTTTTTAAAGTTTTATAATGTCGTTTATTTGTTCTTTTACGATATTTCTGATGTTTTCTTCCGACCCTCCCTCTATAGGGTTACTATAAAGGTTTTTCTTCCTCACAGGGCTGGATAATCAACCAAGGTCCTCGGCTAAGCATTTTTGGGTTAACCTTGATGCCTTTTAAATTATTGAATACCACAAGTGTTCTCTTTTTGTCTACAATTTAGACAAATGAGTGAATTCAAGATTGACCCACTTCATTTTCTTGTTTCTAGATCTTTAACACCGAACCCTACATCTATACTAAGGTGAGTTCTTCGAATTTGAGTTGGTTTTAATATTTTTCCTATTTGCATGATTATTTGTTTTTCCCAGTGTTTTGATTCTACAAACCCTAACCTTGATACTTGTTATGTTGTCATTCCAGGGAGCATTACGGACCTCACATCCTTATAATTTCATGGCACTCCCATCAACCAATGTTGCTTAAATTAGTGACACTTTTCTCCTCTCTGCGTACTGGTACTGTGGTTCCCTAAAATGATTTAGTTTACTTTGAATATTCTCAGGTTTCTAGGTATAAACCCTGTGTTAAATACATATTTTGACATGAAGCCCTTACAACTCTCTTTTCCATATTTTATTTATCTGGTGTAAAGGATTTTGTTCGGCCTTGGAATGGCTTAAGGTGTAAGGTTATTGATGTTAGAGGTCTTTCTGTACTTGTAATGAATTCATAGTTGCATTCTAGAGCTTTCTTACTCCACTTTACATATTGAAATGTTTTCGGTTCTACTTGGAACTCTCCCTTAATTTCATAATAGTTGATATAGTTACGATGTTCTAGCACCAAGTTGGTATGGTTTTTTGCCATATCTTTATTTTCATGGATTATGTTCACCCTATTGCTCCGTGTTTTAATTCTATATTAGTAAATGTATAGTCCTACCTTTTCTATGCACCGACTATGTAAACATCGCATATATCTAGGTTCTTGTAGATTGTTTTCCTTATATGTTAAGTTTATATGCTCATGTAATGTCTCCTCTTAACCCCTTCAATTTTTTTATTTTTTTCATAATATAATTCAGTGCTGCTAGTTGTCACCATCACTTAGATACACAATTGAATTTTCCACCCTTCTGAAATTCTATTGTACAGAGTTTACTATTTTTACATATGTATCTGGGATCATTATTTTAACTTTAATTTACTCCTCTCGTAACGTTTGTGGGGATGTATATTCTACATATATACATGTATCTCAATATTTCTACAGTACATACCCATGGTGTATATACTCGTATGGTTACCTAGATTATATCCATAAATACTTTACTTTTGTCTACACCTCTTTATAGGGCTCCATGTATATGCTTTGGATTTAATTCTATTGTTCTTAAGATTTCATCGTAATTATATTATGCACTATGTGTAAGTCGTTATACCATGCCCCTAAGCAGGAAGCTATGGTTGGACATCGAATTGATCTAACGTTCTTAATGACTTAACTCGATTTATGGCATTTCTCTATTATCGTTCCTCTGTGTTCCCTTTCGCCTTGCAGTCATGGTTTGATGGAATAATTTTGTCGTACCTCTGTCACCATAGAGATTTCATATAACTTTCATTATGACACAATTTTTCTGGGAGTAGACGACATTGAAGTCGTCGTACTTACTTGCCACGTTGGCAAATTGGAATTTATGTGGTAAGGATTGGATAGCTCGTTGTGCTCTCCACGTCGATTGGTTTGCGTGCCCTTCTATGTGATCCATCACCTCCGTTTGTTCATGGATAAATGCCATCATTACCATTTGAAATTTTATATTTGTAACAGCTATGTATTTCATTTATCACGCCAGTCCTGGAATAAGATTGGAAGTACCACGAAATCGATTTTAATTAATTTTTCATTTATAACATGGGCGACTGTGCAAAGGGTTCTCGATTTTTCCCAATTCGATCCATGGCCTCCCTTTCATCGAATGACAAGTGGATGGCGTAGATGATTCATATCAGATAGGGTTTTGCTTGTTGGGTTTAACGAACCGTTTAACCTCTGAAGTTGCAATTTGACATGTTATTTGGCTCTTCATTTCTCTGGATCGACTTCTGGTGCTTATACATTGTTTAGTTGGGGAAAACGCACGTCAAACTCTCTCCAGCTTCTACGCGTCCCCATAATTTCAGTCTCATTTCCATTCCAGTAATATGGATTTCGTTGTTCGTTTTGTTTCATTCCCTTAAACATTTAAATTTAAAGGATAATCGTCTCAGTCACTCATAATCCAATCTTTGGTTGATTTCATTCTACTATTTTGGCTTGATGTTTACTCTGTCGGTCCTTGATAAGTTCTTTTCTAATGTTTCACCCTTGCTGGTTAGGAATTTCTTCTTCTCGGGGTTTCCGTGACCATGCTTGGTTCGTTCGCCAAGGTTGCCTCGACTCTCCGCAAGAAGTCACTACACAGGTAAGCCATCGATTTGTTGGAAATCATTTAACCTGGTTTTCTTTGGTTCTGGCGAGTTCTTTCAACATATTTATTTTTACTTTTTACAGGTCATATTGGGTGGCCGAGCCCTCAACTCTTATAGATAACCCTTATTTTTTCTATGCTCAGTTCAAACGTGCAATATTGTGAATTGTCCTGAGTTCGTCTGGTTACATCGATATCTCATATTTCCCTCAATTTGATTTCAGGTATGTTCGAACCTCGTCGAGGGTTTTTCTCCTTGATAATTTACAGATTTATACTTTACTCGGCTTGACGTCATCATACCTTGGATTTCAGGTCGGTATCAACGCGTCCTCCGTCCGAGCATGACCTAGCTTGCTTGTTGTCATTTTACGAAATTTATATGGACTCTTCAAATTTTTGTATTGTTAATAAAAATTTTCTACTGTAATAAGGATTTATGCCCAAAACTGGGACTGTTAACAATTTTATGAACTTCCCGAGTTAATTAAATTCGGTAATATTATTATGGACTCACGATAGCCTTACTTCGCAAGTGGTTTCAGAGTTGGGTGTATATATATTCTATCAGCTGTCCGTCTCTATTATTAGTGACAGATCAATAGTGATTTCTAATCGTTTTCAGACTTCTATCTTTATGCTAATACTCATGTGAAATGTATTTCTCTTCAGAATTTTTATTCTTAGAATTTTTTTTTATAAGTTTGCCAGGCTTAATTTTTCCTTCTGTAGTTACCTATGGCTAGTGAGCCATTTCAAATGTATATGGTTCCGTCTATATTCTCCTGTTCAGTGCATAATAATGACATCTCATAAGCTATTTGGTCAATTAGATAGATCGATAATAACAACTGCCTTATTAAGAATTAAATTCCTAAATCCTTCAGGCTTTTCATGGTTATGTGACACAGTTAAGTTTTCTTTTCTTTCAAGTAACTGTTCCATAATTGTAGGAGGGTTTCAATTATGTTCCAACTGGTTTTTTGTCTCCTAATAGGATTAGAAGGTTCTATCCTAATCACCATCTTATTTTTCTATGCCTCTTTATACTTTTACTATTGCAACAAGATGTTCCTCTTATACTCATGCTTCCATAAATTTCTACAAATTCTTTATGTGAAAGTTAAGTAATTGCTAATCAACCCATTTGATGTAATAGTCCTTATCATCCAACTTTCTTTCATTTATTAGTATCAGCTTCATATAAGAGATTTTTTTTCATTATGCTAAATATTTGTTGGCAGCCTCATTCTAGTTATTGTGAGTGCCTGGGTTTTACCATTTTTACTTCTACTGTGTGAACTCCTAGACAGATTACTCCTATGGTTATTTTCCTTCACTAACTGATCTTTACTTCATTCTATTATAGAAATAGATTGATACATGCAGGAATTACTTTATATTGTGCTTCTGTTTGTGTATAGATGGTGCATTTGCTCTAGAACATCGTGTGTTCTCACCCATTTACTATACAACTCAGCTTACAGTCATCTATTTCTATTTTAAATAATTATACAGGAAATATCATACTTCTTTCTCATAGGTATACATATCAAATCATTTTATTAAAGCAGAATCAAATTAAAGTTAAATTTCTAATGTATCTGTAGACTAATATGTATCCACAGATTTAAACCAACCCTGGTTTAGAGATTCTGTTGGATTCTTCTCTACATATTTATATTTCTACAAATATACAAAATGAAGAAGGTGAATTCCTTCTATTTAGTTATGTTAAATGTAGGAACTAAAAACTCTAATATGTAAATCAAAAAATTATGTATAACCAGTTTATGCAACAGTAAGTAATAAACCCTATACAAATTAGAGACATACCACTGTTGCAATTGACCAACCTCCCAACCTTAGAGTTCTTCTGTCTCCCAGAACTCACCCCCGAGCTGCGATCATTTCCTAGACTAGACCAACCTCTTAATCTGTTCAAGACTAGCTTATTTAAGCTTTTTCTCCCCAAAGCATGTTTCTAATTCTACGTCGAGAATATCAGGATGCTTTTCTTCCTGTTTGCCTAGGATTCCCATTTTAGGGATTGTTAAAGCTGCTTTCTGTTTTTCCCAACTTTTTACCTCTTCCCAACTACTTTCCACATCATTGGGGAAACTAGATTTTCCTCAAAATCTAATTTGGAAATCAATTCTTTCAAGGATTTTTGAAATATTTTTTGGGAAATATTTGCCTCTATCCATCCTCATGGATTTAGCAAGTGATCTCATAATTCTCATTTTGGTCAATCTGCACAGAATTATTTTATTAATTTTTCATAATGAAATATCTAATTACATCCACAACATATGCTTATCCATTTGGGATCCACTCCCCTTAGGATTAAATTTGAAATGTCTAGCTTTGAATGAAAAACATAAACTAGGGGTGTTACATATTCCCCCTCTGAAAGCAAACATCGTCCTCGGTGTTAATATCTAACTATTAGAGTTCGTTTTTTCCAAATAAAAATGGATATTTTTCTAGCATGTCAGCTTCTCTTTCCTAGGTAGCTTCTTCAGCAGTAAAGTGCTTCCATTGCACCTTTACTCTTGCTACCGTTCGATTTCTCAATTCAATTTCTTCCTGATCCAATATTTGAAGCGGATTTGGAAGGAACTCCCCTTCTGGTTCCACCTGTATCACATTCCAATCAACTATGTGAGAAGCATCATGTACATATATTTTTAATATCGAAACATGAAACACATCATGAACTCTAACATGGGGTGGTAAGGCCAGCCTGTAAGCCATTGGTCCCACCCTTTCTAATACTTCAAAAGGACCACAATATCTAGGAGCCAGTTTAGCACAACTTCCAGCATAAAGTGTGCTCTTTTTGGGTTTACTACGCAAATACACATGTTCCCCCACTTTAAATTCTCGATGTAATCTCTTCTTATCAGCATAGTTTTTCTGGCGATCTTTTGCTGCCTTGATGTTTCCTTGAATTTGTTTAACAATTCTTTCCATCTCTTGCAATGCATCTGGTCCCAACATTAGTTTATCTTTAGGTTGGCTCCAGCTCAAATGAGTATGACATTTCCTTCCATAGAGTGCTTCAAACAGACTCATTTTTATAGAGGATTGGTAGTTGTTATTATAAGAAAATTCAACCAAATGCAAGTATCTTCCCATTTTGATGGCCTATCCATCACATACATTCTTAGCACATCCTCCAAAATCCGTTTGGTTCTCTCTGTCTGACCGTCTGTCTGTGGGTGATATGCAGTGCTAAAATTCAGCTTAGTGCCCATGCCCCCAAACAAACCTTTCCAAAAGGCTGTTGTGAACTTGGCATTTCTGTCTGAAACAATCATCTTTGGGACCCCATGTAACCTTACTATCTCTTTAAGGAACACATCTGCTACTTGGGCTATCCCAAAAGTAGACTTTATAGGTATAAAGTGTGTAGCTTTGGCTAAAGTGTCTACTGCTACCATAACTGAATCATGCTGGTATTTGGTTCGGGGTAACCCGGTTATGAAATCTATAGAAACGGTGTCCCATTTCCATTCTGTAACTGGAAAGGGATTTAATAGACCAGCAGGATGTTGATGTTCAACTTTGACTAGTTGACACTCCATGCATATAGCTAAATATTCTGCTACATCTCTTTTCATTCCTGGCCAAAAAAACTTCTTTTTGAAAGCTGTTAACATTTTTTGATATCTTGAATGTCCTGCATATGGTTGTTTGTGATATTCATCTAGGATCTATCTTTTCAAAGTTTCCACATTGGGGATATACAATCTATTTTTGTAGCAGATCAGTCCTTTTTGATTTTGCGTGTACTCAATCATCTTTTTCTTTAGTATTTTAACCTGTAGGTTCTCATAATGTGGATACTCGTCTGCTACCTGTTTCACTAGATCTTCTAAATTCAAATTTTCACTACTTCCAATTCTGTTTATGTTTTGACAAGCATTTCTGCTCAGAGCATCATCAATTTTATTTTCTTTCCCCCTGGTATGTTTTATGTCCATATCAAATTCACTTAGAAAAGAAAGCTATCTGGCCTGTCTAGCATTCAAATCAGTTTGGGAAAAGAAATATTTAAGACTAATATGATCAATCATCAATGTAAATTTTTTCCCAAGAAGATAGTGTCGCCACATCTTCAAGGCATGAATAACTGCAGGCAACTCCAAATCATATGCACTATAATTCTTTTCATGTGCCTTCAGTTTCCTAGAATTATATGCAATAACTGAATTTTCCTGCAAAAGGACTCCTCCCAACCCCTCTCTACAGGCATCTATACATACAACAAATTCCTTGTCTGGATTTGCAATTTTCAATATGGGAGCTGTAGTGAGTTTTAATTTTAATTGTTCAAAATTGTGTTGACATTTTTCAGTCCACTCAAATTTGACACCGTTCCTTTGTAGGGAGGTTATGGGATATGCTATGGCAGAAAATATTTCTACAAATCTGTGATAATAACCTGCAATTCCCATGAAAGATCTCCCTGCTGAAATATCAGTCGGCACAAGCCATTCCTTAATAGCCTTTATATTTTCAGGGTCAACATCCAACCCTTGTTCAAAAATAATGTGGCCCAAGTATTGGATCTTATCCTTATAAAATGCACATTTTCTGAATTTGGCATATAGATGGTTTTCTTTCGAAATTTGCAGCACTATTCTCAAGTGCTCTTTGTGCTCCTCCTCATTTTTGGAATAAACTAAAATATCGTCTATGAAAACTAGTACGAATTTATCCAAGTAATTTTTTAACACACTGTTCATTAAGCACATAAAGGTGGCAGGGGCATTTTTCAAACCGAAAGGTAGGACTACAAATTCATAGTGCCCATACCTGGTTAGAAAAGTTGTTTTTGTAATGTCTTCCTCCTTAATTCGGAGCTGGTAATAACCAATCCTTAAATCAATCTTAGAAAATACTGAAGCTCCTCTCACCTGATAAAAATGATCATCAATTCGAGGGAAAGGGTATCTATTTTTTATTGTCAACTTATTCAGCTAACGATAATCAATGCACATTCTAAAGGATCCGTCCTTCTTTTCCACGAACAACACCGGTGCTCCCCAAGGAGACACACTCGGTCTAATATAACCCTTATCTAGCAATTCTTGCAATTGCATTTTCAGTTCCATAACTTCAGGGGGACTCATTCTATAAGAGGCTCGGGAAACAGGTGTTTCTCCCGGCACCAAATCGATTGAAAATTCAATCTCTCTTTTGGGGGGAAGATGAGGGATATCGTCTGGAAAAACTTCCTTAAAGTCCCTCACCACTGGCAGAGTATCCATCAGATTTGTTTGAGGTTGTTTTTCTATTTCTTCAACCTATACTGCATAAACTTGATATCCTTTCCTAGTTGTTATTTTTAATTGCAGCGCTGATATTTGTCTTACAGAGATGGGTTTTGGTTTTCCTTTGAGAGTAAAAGGTTTCCCCTCTTCATCTACACAATGCAGGGTCTTATCCCAGCAATTCATCATGGCCTTTTTCTTTTCCAGCCAGTCCATTCCTATCAGCAATTCATATGAACCTAAGGGCAGAATGTTTAAATTTACTTCTGTTTGAAAATCATCTAATTTGATTGATGTTTGAGGTAACTTATGAGTTACTTTCCTCTTGGTGCCAGTGGCTAACTAGACCAACCAAGATTGCCGGAATATTTTAATTTTAAGATTGCATTTCTCTACCACTTGTGGACTAATGTAACTCAAAGAAGCACCCAGATCAATTAAAATAGTAACAGATTGGTCAGCAATCTTACCTTCCATCTCAACCATGGTAGCTTGATGTTCTGCTTGTCGATTTTCCAAGGCTGCACTGATAGTAGGTATATTTCTTGCTATGTCATTCACTGTGGTCGCTTCTCGGTCTCTCATAATCATCTGAATGTTTCGGTGGGGACAATCCCTCAAGAGATGAGGTTCTCCACACCCCCAACATTTTAGAAGCTCCCTCATTTTAATTGTGCCTTCCTTCTTGTTTTCTCCATCTAATTGTTCGAAACCAACTTGGGACTGAGCTGTTTGGCTTTATTTTGGTTTATTAAAATTTTTTCTCTGATGATCCCTACCAAAATTCTTCAAATAAGCTGGTTTTTGTTTCTTCCCTTTCAACTCACCCTTGTTTACCCAGCTTTTTCCATGCTCACTTTTTCCGTTAAACTATTGGTAGCACAATCTAGCTTTTCTAACAGCTTCGTCCATATTTTTTGGATTATCAAACTCAATATTCTCTTTATACATAGCAGGCAAACAATTCAAAAACCTTTGCACCTTTGCCTTTTCTTCTCGAATATATGGGACATATCTCAACAGATTTATAAATTTGGTGACAAACTCATCGATAGTGAGTTGTCCCAGTCTGAGTTCATGAAATTCCTTTGCTTTATCATCATAATAGCGTTCATTTAAATAGCGGTTTTTAAACTTAACCTGGAAATCTTCCCAAGTAAATGTCTTTTCATCAATGGACTGCATCATTTTCGTCTCCTCCCACCAGAAGGTAGCCTTAGCTTGTAGCTGGTAGACAGCTAATCTGGCTTTCAGATTGCTTTCATATTGATAAACTTGGAGATATTTAATCATGTTCAACAACCAGGCTTCAACATCTTCCTCCTTCTCCCCATCATAGAAGGGAGGTTTGATCTTTCGGAATTCCCCCCGTAATTCCTTTTTCTATTTATACTGATGCCTAACAGCATCATCTTCCTCAGACTCATCAGGTTTCCTCTTTTCGAAACCTTCACCCTCTTGGCTGTTCCGCAAGGTTAATTCTCCGATGAGCCTTTCCTTCTCCTCACTGGCTAGTGACAATCTGTCATTCTGGCTTCTTAGCTCAGCGATTTCTCATTGCAAACTGTGCAACATAGCCGTCATCGGAGCGTTGGGATCTTGTGTATTATCGTCATCACGCAAATCCACATAAATTTCCTCACCTTCTGCCATTCCACTTTTCTGTTTCAGCACCACACTGTACACTAAACAACACAGATCAGTAATAAACAACATTTTTTTCGAATAATAAATAATTTCTACAGTAAGTACATAACAACAGTGAGCACCAAAAAACAACCCAGTTTATGTAACATGGGCTCTGATACCATTTGTAATGTCTCCTCTTAACCCCTTCAATTTTTATTTTTTTTACATAATATAATTCAGTGCTGCTAGTTGTCACTGTCATTTAGATACACAATTCAATTTTCCACCCTTCTGAAATTCTATTGTACAGAGTTTACTATTTTTACATATGTATCTGGGATCATTATTTTAACATTGATTTACTCCTCCCGTAAGGTTTGTGGGGACGTATATTGTACATATATACATTTATATCAATATCTCTACTGTACATACCCATGGTGTATATACTCGTATGGTTACCTAGATTATATCCATACATACTTTACTTTTGTCTACACCTCTTTATAGGGCTGCATGTATATGCTTTGGATTTCATTCTATTGTTCTTAAGATTTCATCGTAATTATATTATGAACTATGTGTAAGTCATTATACCATGCCCCTAAGCGGGAAGCTATGGTTGGACATCGAATTGATCCAACGTTATTAATGACTTAACTCGATTTATGGAATTTCTCTATTGTCGTTCCTCCAGGTTCCCTTTCGCCTTGTGGTCATGGTTTGATGGAATAATTTCTCATACCTCTGTCACCATAGAGATTTCGTATAATTTTTATTATGACACAATTTTTCTGGGAGTAGACGACATTGAAGTCATTGTACTTACTTGCTACTTTGAAAAATTGGAATTTATGTGGTAAGGATTGGATAGCTCGTTGTGCTCTCCACGTCGATTGGTTTGCGTGGCCTTCTATGTGATCCATCACCCTGGTTTGTTCATGGATAAACGTGAGCGTTTCCCTTTGAAATTTTGTATTTGTAACACCTATGCATTTCATTTATCATGCCAGTCCTGGAAAAAGATTGGAAGTACCACTAAATCGATTTTAATTAATTTTTCATTTATAACGTGGGAAACTGTGTAAAGGGTTCTCGATTTTTCCCAATTCGATCCGTGGTCTCCCTTTGATCGAATGAGAAGTGGACGGCGTAGATGATTCATATCAGATAGGGTTTTGTTTGTTGGGTTTAACGAACTGTTTAACCTCTGAAGTTGCAATTTGACATGTTATTTGGCTCTTCGTTTCTTTGGATCGACTTCTGCTGCTTATACTTTGTTTAGTTGGGGAAAACGTACGTCAAGCTCTCTCCAGATTCTGCGCGTCCCCATAATTTCAGTCTCATCGCCATTCAGGTAATATGGATTCCATTGTTCGTTTTGTTTTATTCCCTTAAACATTTAAATTTAAAGGATAATCGTCTCAGTCACTCATAATTCAATCTCTGGTTGATTTCGTTCTACTATTTTGGCTTGATGTTTACTCTGTCGGTCCTTGATAAGTTATGTTCTAATGTTTCACCCTTACTGATTAGGAATTTCTTCTTCTCGGGGTTTCCGTGACCATGCTTGGATCGTTCGCCGAGGTTGCCTTGACTCTCCGCAAGAAGTCACTACACAGGTAAGACATCGATTTGTTGGAAATCATTTAACCTGGTTTTGTTTGGTTCTGGCGAGCTTTTTCACCATATTCATTTTTACTTTTTACAGGTTGTATTGGGTGGCCGAGCCCTCAACTCTTATAGCTAACCCTTATTTTTGTTATGCTCAATTCAAATGTGCAATATTGTGAATTTTCCTCAGTTCTTCTGGTTAGATCGATCTCTCATATTTCCCTCAATTTGATTTCAGGTATGTTCGAACCTCATCGAGGGTTTTTCTCCTTGATAATTTATGGATCTATACTTTACTCGGCTTGACGTTGTCATACCTTAGATTTTAGGTTGGCATCAACGCGTCCTCCATCCGAGCATGACCTAGCTTGCTTGTTGTTGTTTTACGAAATTTATATGGACTCTTCAAATTTTTGTATTGTTAACAAAAAGTTTCTACTGTAATAAGGATTTACGCCCGAAACTGGGACTGTTAACAATTTTATGAACTTCCCGAGTTAATTAAATTCGGTAATGTTATTATGGAATCACGATAGCCTTACTTCGCAAGTGGTTTTAGATTTGGGTGTATATATATTCTATCGACTGTCCGTCTCTATTATTAGTGATAGATCAATAGTTTTTTCTAATCGTTTTCAGACTTCTATCTTTATGCTAATACTCATGTGAAATGTATTTCTCTTCAGAATTTTTATGCTTAGAATTTTTTTTTTAAGTTTTCCAAGCTTAATTTTTCCTTCTGTAGTTACCTATGGCTAGTGAGTCATTTCAGATGTATATGGTTTCATCTATATTCTCATGTTCAGTTTATAATAATGACATCTCATCAGCTATTTGGTCAATTAGATAGATCGATAATAACAACTTCCTTATTAAGAATTAAATTCCTGAATCCTTCAGGCTTTTCATGGTTATGTGACACAATTGAGTTTTCTATTCTTTCAAGTAACTATTCCATAATTGTAGTAGGGTTTCACTTATGTTTCAACTGGTTTCTTGTCTCCTAATAGGAGTAGAAGGTTCTGTCCTAATCAGCATCTTATTTTTCTATGCCTCTTTATACTTTTACTATTGCAACAAGATGTTCCTCTTATACTCATGCTTCCATAAATTTCTATCAATTCTTTATGTGAAAGTTAAGTAACTGCTAATCAACCCATTTGATGTAATAGTCCTTACCATCCAGCTTTCTTTCATTTATTAGTCTCAGCTTCATATAAGAGATTTTTTTTCATTATGTTGAATATTTGTTGGTAGCCTCATGCTAGTTATTGTGAGTGCATGGGTTTTACCATTTTTACCTCTACTGTGTGAACTTCTAGACAGATTACTCTTATGGCTATTTTACTTCACTAACTGATCTTTACTTCATTCTGTTATAGAAATAGATTGATACATGCAGGAATTACTTTCTATTGTGTTTTTGTTTGTGTATAGATCGTGCATTCGCTCTAGAACATCATGTGTTCTCACCCATTTACTATACAACTCAGCTTACAGTCATCTATTTCTATTTTAAATAATTGTACAGGAAATCTCATACTGCTTTCTCATAGGTATACATATCAAATCATTCTATTAAAGAAGAAGCAGATTAAAGTTAAATTTCTAATGCATCTGTAGAGTAATATGTATCCATAGATTTAAACCAACCCTGGTTTAGATATTCCGTTGGATTTTTTTCTACAGATTTCTATTTCTGCAACTATACAGAATGAAGAAGGTGAATTCCTTCTATTTAATTTTGTTAAATGTAGGAACTAACAAATTTAATATCTAAATGAAAAAATTAAGTATAACCAGTTTATACAACAGTAAGTAATAAACCCTATACAACTTAGAGACATACCAATGTTGCAATTGACCAGCCTCCCAACCTTAGAGTTCTTCCTTCTCCCAGAACTCACCCCCAGCTGAGATCATCTCCTAGAACAGACCAACCTCTTAATCTATTCAGGACTAGCTTATTTAAACTTTTGCTCCCCAAAGCCTGTTTCTAATTCTGCGTCCAGAATATCAGGATGCTTTTCTTCCTGTTTGCCTAGGATTCACAGCTTTTTACCTCTTCCCAACTACTTTCCACATCATTGGGGAAATTAGATTTTCCTCAAAATCTAATTTCGAAATAAATTCTTTCAAGGATTTTTGAAAGATTTTTGGGGAAATATTTGCCTCTATCCATCCTCATGGATTTAGCAAGTGATCTCATAATTCTCATTTTGGTCAATCTGCATAGAATTATTTTATTAATTTTTCATAATGAAATATCTAATTACATCCACAACATATTCTTATCCATTTGGGGTCTAATTCCCTTAGGATTAAAGTTCAAAAGTATAGCTTTGAAAGAAAAACATAAACTAGGGGTGTTAGAGCTCAAAACAGAACCACGTTATCTACATGCAATTCATCTGTTCATTTTTATGTCGGATGCTACTCATGCTGTAACATCACCAGTTTCAAGGAATTTTTTATTTTTTTTCCATATATATATACTTGAATCCCCTCTTTATTTACCTGGTGGTATGAATAATAAGTTCAGAAGTTGGGTATTTAGTTTAATTCCCTCTGCTCATTTAGTATTTCTTTCAATTTAACCAATTTCCTTGTACACTATTTCCTCTTAATAATATTCAATGCTACCTAAGTTCACCTTAAACTCATGTACATGAATTTCTGAGTCTCTTATAGACTTATTATAGTACTATGTACACTCATCTTTGTTGATTCCATAAGGCAATATATATATCACCTATATAAAACATATATCCCATATATTACATATATAAAACATATATATCCAATATATTACATATATAAAACATATATATAAAACATCGAAACCATACAAATATATATATTATGAACCCTAAATATATATATTTGGATAGGTCCATTTAAAAGTTGCATATACCTATGCATGACTCATATATATCCATATATGAAAAATCGATCACACGTATGTGTATAATATTACACCTATATATGAACATCGCTCACACGTAGATGTAGAATATTTAACCCATATATATATATATATCATTGGGTTCGGTCAATTTAAAGTTTTGGGTACACTTATGCATAACACATATATATGTAAAACCATATATATATAAACATACCACCCGATCCATTATTGAAGGTGTACTTACAGAGCAACGCCGCTTGAGATATGTATTCTATTTGTTAGCTAGGTCGATGCATGTCGACGAACAGCGGTTGCCGTATTTCAACGGAGGTTTGACTTAGACAAATTTAATTTTGAGACCATAGTAAATCTGCGCATATACAATACATTTAGATAATGTCATGTATAGACAGGGTTACCTAGACTGTCGGCGTTTGAATTATGAGATTTGTGAACCGTGTCTTCTCCAATCGGTACTGTTTATGACTTATTGGTGTTCGTTCTTTACAGGATCGGTCGCGGCGTGGCCACATTCGTACCAGCTGATACTATGCCACGTTCGCCCCAGTACAGAAGGCCGTCTAATACAATGTTTAATCCGTCTGAGTTTGACGTGTGAGTGAACTATAACATTTTCCTGGTTTTTTATTGCAGGAGCGCGTCTTGTACGTAGGACAAGGGTAACTGGCGCCGGCATATCGTGACCCTGGTCCAGCAAGAATTTGACAGGTAGAATTTGAAATTGTCAGATCGGCTGGGCCAAGGACTGGGTACACTGCGTTCTGCCTCTGGCTTTTGTAAATACCAAACGACGGCATGCAGAGGACGCCCTACCTCCTCCGAGCGCATTGATGGCACCTGGTATCCTCCTGTCAACGTAGATGGTTTTCTAAATCTACCTTGGGATTTGCTGAGGTTCTGATGTAGTAGAATTATGGTTTCGGTGTTCTTTTAATTGGAACCCCGTCAATCGACCTAATTTCCTAGATCTTTTCTATCTTGGTTATATTTTTTTTCTACAGCATCTAACTAGATATCATAGGTTTGCGCAGAGAGGGCAGGAGCTCAACCCTCTGTCTGTCCACTGTAGACTGAGGTCTAACCTGTCCTCATTTACGCGGTTTAATTTCTTTTCTTACTATCGTGTTGTAATTCCAGTCGGAGGCAACGCTAGTAATGTGATTTAGGGATGGTTTGATTTAATAGTTATCATTTCAGTGTTCAATACGTTTCACATTTGCAGGCCTGTTAGGAGTTTAAACATCGAGATTTTTTTTGTCAAATCCCATCTTACCCATGTTCAAACGTGGCAGTCGTTACATAACCCCATTGCAAATCTCCTCGCACCCTTTCTGGTTTCTCGGTTTACTGTGATTACCGTCAACATGACGCAGAGGTGAACTCTACTCACAGGTAAACCCTTACTTCTTTCCCCTCCAGTTATATCGAATTGTGCTTCAGTGTGTTTATTTCGTTTTTACTGATGTTTTCGGTGGGGATTCATACGAGGAAAGGATGCCGATTTTTTATATCGGTAAGCCACCTCCCGGAACGAAAGCTCAGCGCCTTTACTCCTATCATTTCAGTGATGGTAGCATACCTCCCGAGCTCAGGTCATGTCACGCTGGCTTGGGAGGTTTTTCATAATACCACTGATACATATATCAATCATTTAAAGACGTTGCAGGAAGCTCGAGCACAGCAAATAAATCATGACATGGACCATCACTGTGGAGGCGTTATTTCACAGTTGGTTGCGGTTCATCCGACGATATTCAAAATGTCGCGGCCTTTTTGTTGCTTAACAGAGATTTATGTTGGTTTGACTTACGATGCATGTCTCAATAATGATTATAGTTTGATCTTAACTTACTGAAACCCCATCTACTTCGTTTACCCTTCTGCTAATCTAACCCTTCCGCTAGAATTAGTCGCAAATGAGTTGTTATTGTGGCGTTTAGTGCTGATACAGTTTCTCTGTTTTTCTCATAATTACATGTATGGCACGCATGGTTAAAATGAGTTAGGTTTCAGCTTCCAACGTTTATCTTGCAGATTGTGCTCATTTACACGCATAGTCTGGTAGTGTTATCGTTACCTCTATTTCTTTCATTTAACCTTAAAAAGGATCCTCGGCGTGCCTTGACTTATACAAGTCAGACTGCACAAGGGTTTTTGCTTGACTTATGTTAACAACATCGTAATATTATTTTTTTTGTTATTTACTGTCACGCATATATGAAATTTTTCTATCCTTTATTCAATCAGTCGTAGAGATCACATATATATATGTTTCGTTTTTAACATAATAGATTCGTACTAATAACTTCGTTTTTCACATATAAAACTCATATAGATGCGTCGTAGTTATAACTTCCTTTTTATTGCTTATATATATATATTTCCATACCTATGATTCATATATATATATATATATATAGAGGTATAGATCACGTGCCTTCTATATAAAAAAAAAGACCTATTGGTATGGGTTCTTGCCACCGGTTAACATATGGATATTTTTGTTACATGCGTTTACATGGATTTCATAGTTCATTGAATAGTGTACATTGAGCCTCAATTAAATTCATAACCATAATATTTATTTCCATGTTTATAGGTGAATTTCAATTTTGAGAGACTTCATACATGTTATATAGTCTAGAATACTACCCTAATGTAGAAGTACTTCTTAACTACAAGAAAGTTGGGTTCCATATGCTAATGCCTTAAATTTCTTTTCCTTAATTCTACTACAATATTCCATATGCTATTGTTTTAAATGTCTTTATCTCCACTCTACTACAAAATTCTTCTAACATACTTATAAGCAGGTAACATTGCTTTGTATCGACATAATCGCAGAATTTATATAATTATCTGTGGAGATTAAGTAATTCCAGATCTAAACCACCCTTGGTGTAGAGATTCTGGAATTTCTACTCTATGGTTTTATGGTCTGCAACTAACCAGAGACTGGAAGGTGAAAGCCTTAGGATGGATTCTGGTAAATGTAGTACCAAAATTTCTCATTTTAATAAAATTCGATTTTATATGTAGTCAATTCATACTGTAATAAAACAAAGTAACCAGAATTTCAGAACATACCACAATCTGCAAAATGACCAACCTCCCAACCTTAGAGTCCTCTTTGTCTCCCAGGAGTCACCCCCGAGCTGAGATCACCTCCTAGAACAGATCAACCTCTGATCTGCCTAGGAGAAGCTTATTTAAGCTCATATTTCCCCAAAGCATGTTTCTAATTCTGCGTCCAGAATAGCAGGATGCTTTCTTTCCTGTTTAGCCTAGGCTTCCCATCTTGGGATTCTTTAAAGCTGCTTTAAGCTTTTCCTCAGCTTTTCCAGCTTTTTTCTCACCTCTTCCCAACTACTCCTCTTCATTGGGGAAAATTTAGATTCCTCCTCAAATCTAAATAAATTTCTTTCAAGGATTTTTGAAAGATTTTTGGGGATTTGTTGCCTTATCCATCCTCATGGATTTGGCAAGTGATCTCTAATTCTCTTTTTGGTCAAAATGCACAATCATTTTATTTATTTCCTCAAATAAAATATGCAATTACATTCATACCATATTCATCCCTTGGGGTCCACCCCCCTTAGGATTAAAGTTCAAATGTCTAACTTTAAAAATTCAACACACAAATTGGGGGTGTTACATATTCCCCCTCTGAAAATAAACACCGTCCTCGGTGTTCTTATTCAACTACTAGATTTCATTTAAACAAAAATGGATATTGCTCCATCATTTCAGCCTCCCTTTCCCAGGTGGCTTCTTCAGCAGTAAAGTGCTTCCACTGCACCTTTACTCTGACCACTGTTCTGTTTCTCAATTCAATTTCTTCCCGCTCCAATATTTGAAGCGGTTCTGGCAGAAACTCCCCTTCTGGTTCCACATGTACAACATTCCAATCAACTATGTGAGAAGAATCATGCACATATATTTTTAATAATGAAACATGAAACACATTATGTACTTTAACATGGGGTGGTAAGGCCAGCTTGTAAGCCACTGGTCCCACCCTTTCTAATACTTCAAAAGGACCACAATATCTAGGAGCAAGTTTTGCACAACTTCCAGCATAAAGTGTGCTCTTTTTGGGTTTGATGCGCAAATACACATGATCCCCTACTTTGAATTCTCGGTGCACTCTTTTCTTATCAGCATAGCTCTTCTGTCGATCTTGTGCTGTCTTTATATTTCTCTGTATTTGTTTAACAATTCTTTCCATCTCTTGTAGTGCATCTGGTCCCAACACCAGTTTATCCTCTGGTTAACTCCAGCTCAAGGGAGTACGGCACTTTCTCCCATAGAGTGCCTCAAACGGACTCATCTTAATAGAGGATTGGTAGCTATTATTATAGGCGAACTCAGCTAGATGCAGATACTCTTCCCACTTTGATGGTTTATCCATCACATACATTCGCAACATATCTTCCAAAATTTGATTCGTCCTTTCTGTTTGCCCATCGGTTTGAGGGTGATAGGCAGTACTAAAATTCAGCTTAGTACCCGTCCCTCCAAACAATCCTTTCCAAAATGCTGCTGTAAACTTAGCATCTCGATCTGAAACAATTACTTTGGGAACTCCATGAAGCCTTACTATCTCCTTTAGGAAAACATTTGCTACTTGAGCTGTTCCAAAGGTAGACTTTACTGGTATAAAGTGAGCAGCTTTTGTGAGAGTGTCTACTACTACCATTACAGAATCATGTTGATATTTAGTCTTGGGTAATCCTGTTATAAAATCCAGGGAAACTGTGTCCCATTTCCATTCTGCAATTGGCAAGGGGTTTAAAAGCCCTGATGGATGTTGATGCTCAACCTTGACTAGTTGACATTCCATACACTTACTTAGATACTCGGCCACATCTCTCTTCATTCCTGGCTAGAACAGCTTCTTTTTCAAGGCTGTTAACATCTTCTGGTATCTTGGATGTCCTGCATAAGGCTGTTTGTGATATTCATCTAGAATTTCTCTTTTCAATGACTCTATATTTGGAATATACAACCTGTTCTTGTAACAGAGAAGCCCTTGTTGGTTTTTAGTGAAATCAGTTATATCCTTGGTCTGTAATTTCACCATGAGTGCTTCATAGTTGGGATCTTGAGTTGCTGCTTTTCCCACCAATTCCTCTACCTCCATATGGGTACTACTTCCCATGCCATTTAGATTTTGACAAGAATTTCTACTTAATGCATCAGCAACTTTATTCTCCTTCCCCTTCATATGTCTTATGTCCATATCAAATTCACTTAGAAAAGACAGCCATCTGGCTTGTCTTGTATTCAGGTCAGTTTGGGAGAAAAAATATTTGAGGCTGATATGATGAGTCATCAATGTGAACTTTTTTCCTAGAAGATAATGCCGCCACATTTTTAGAGCACGGATAACAGCTGCAAATTCTAAATCATATGCACTATAATTCTGTTCATGAGTTTTCAGTTTTCTAGATTCATAGGCAATAACTGAATTTTCCTGCAATAGGACTCCTCCTAGTCCCTCTGTGCAAGCATCTGTACATACCACAAACTCTTTATCAGGATCAGCAATTTTTAATATAGGAGCTGAAATAAGTTTTTGTTTCAATTGTTCGAAACTATTTTGACATTTCTCAGTCCATACGAACTTAACACCCTTCCTTTGTAATGAGGTTATGGGATTTGCTATAGCAGAAAATCTCTCCACAAATCTGCGATAATAGCCTGCAATTCCCATAAATGATCTTACTGCTGAGACATCAGTGGGAACTGGCCATTCTTTAATGGCTTTTATCTTTTCAGGGTCAACTGCCAACCCTCTTTCAGAAATTATATGACCTAGATATTGATTTTTATCTTTATAAAATTCACATTTGCTGAACTTGGCATATAGCTGGTTTTCTTTTAAAGTCTGCAACACTATCCTCAGATGTTCCTTATGTTCATCTTCATTTTTAGAATAGACTAAGATATCATCTATGAACACAAGAACAAATTTGTCCAAATACTTATTCAACACACTGTTCAACAAGCACATAAATGTGGCAGGGGCATTTGTTAGACCAAAAGGTAGGACTATAAATTCGTAATGCCCATACCTGGTTCGAAATGCTGTTTTGCTGATATCTTCTTCTTTAATTCGAAGCTGGTGATAACCAGTCCTTAGCTCTATCTTGGAAAAGACTGAAGCTCCTCTCACTTGATCAAAAAGATCATCAATTCTAGGAAGTGGATATCTATTCTTAATGGTCAATTTGTTTAGTTGACGATAGTCAATGCACATCCTAAAAGTTCCATCCTTCTTTTTCACAAATAAAACCGGGGCTCCCCAAGGAGACACACTTGGTCTGATATACCCTTTATCTAACAGTTCCTGTAATTGCATTTTCAGTTCCATTAGTTCAAGAGGGCTCATTCAATAAGGTGCTCAGGAAACAGGTGTTGCTCCTAGTACCAGATCGATTGAAAAATCAATCTCTCTTTTGGGGGTAAGATGAGGGATTTCCTTGGGAAAAACTTCCTTAAACTCTCTGATGACTGGTATAGCATCCATTAACTCTTCCTCAGTTTGCTGTTCTATTTCTTCTACATGCACTGCATAGACTTGGTATCCTTTTCTAGCGATTCTTTTCAATTGTAATGCTGATATTTGTCTTATTGAAATGGATTTTGGTTTCCCCTTTAGAGTAAAAGGTTTCCCTTCCTCATCCACACAATGCAGGGTTTTATCCCAGCAGTTTATCAGAGCTTTCTTCTTTTCCAGCCAATCCATTCCTATCAGCATATCATAGGATCCTAGTGGCAATATGTTCAGATTTACTTCTGTTGGAACCCCATTTAATTGTATTGCTGTTTTGGGCAGCTTATGTGTGACTTTTCTCTTCGTTCCAGTGGCCAACTGTACCAACCATGACTGCTGAAATTTTTCAGGTTTAATTTTACATTTTTCTACAATTCCAGGACTAATGTAACTTAAAGAAGCACCTGGATCAATCAAAACAGTAATAGGTAGGTGAGAAATCTTACCCTCCATTTCCACCATGGTTGCTTGATGTTCTGCTTGCCGATTTTCCAAGGCTGCACTGATAGTGGGTATATTTCTGGCTATGTCATTTACTGTTGTTGCCTCTCGCTCTCTGCTGATCATGTGTATATTTCGATGGGGGCAGTCCCGCATCATATGGGGTTCTCCACAGCCCCAACATTTCAGAGGTTCCTTCATTCTGACTGTCCCTTCCTTTTTATTGTTCCCCTCTACTGGTTTTGAAGCCACTTGGGACTGAGCAGTTTGACTTTCTTTTGGCTTATTGAATTTTTTCCGCTGATGATCTCTTCCAAAATTTCTTAGATATGCTGGTTTTGGTCTTTTACCTTTGAACTCACCCTTGTTCAGCCAACTCTTCCCTTGTTCAGCCTTCCCTTTAAACTGTTGGTAGCATAATCTGGCTTTTCTAACAGCTTCATCCATTGTTTTTGGGTTGTCAAACTCAATTTTCTCCTTGTACACAGTAGGTAAACAATTTAAAAACCTCTGCACTTTTGCCTTTTCTTCCCTAATGTAAGGAACATACCTCAGTAAATTAGTAAACTTTGTGACAAACTCATCGATGGTGAGCTGTCCCAGTCTAAGTTCATGAAATTCTTTAGCTTTGTCGTCATAGTATCGCTCATTCAAGTAGCGATTTTTGAACTTAACCTGGAAATCTTCCCAAGTAACTGTCTTTTCATCAATGGCATGCACCATCTTTGTCTCTTCCCACCACAGTGTAGCCTTTCCATTTAGCTGATACACAGCTAATCTGGCCTTCAGATTGCTCTCATATTCATATACTTGGAAATACTTGATCATGTTCAGCAACCAAGCTTCAGCATCCTCCTCCTTCTCCCCATCATAGGAAGGAGGTTTGATCTTTCTAAATTCCCCCTGCAATTCTCTTTTCTGTTTATGCTGCTGTCTAGCAGCCTCATCATCATCAGATTCATCCATTTTTTTCTTTCCGGAACCTTCGCCTTCCTGGCTGTTCCGGGAAGTTAGTTCTTCTGATGAGCTTTTCCTGCTCCTTACTGGCTGATGACAACATGTCATTCTGGCTTCTCAGTTCAGCCAATTCTTGTTGCAGCCTGTGCAACATAGCCAGTACCGTGGCATTGGGATCTGGAGTAGCAAACTCATCACGCAGATCCACATAAATCCCTTCACCTTCAGCCATTTCAACTGTACACACTCAAAACACAGTTTAGCAAAATTTTAAAATAAAATTTTCAACAAAACAACCACATATGTTATAATAGTGAGCACAAAATGACAGCCCAACTTGTTGTAACTAGTGCTCCGATACCATTTGTAACATCTCCAGTTTCAAGGAATTTTTTTTTTTTTTTCCATATATATATACTTGAATCCCCTCTTTATTTACCCGGTGGTATGAATACTAAGTTCAGAAGTTGGGTATTTAGTTTAATTCCCTCTGCTCATGTAGTATTTCTTTCAATTTAACCAATTTCCTTGTACACTATTTCCTCTTAATAATATTCAATGCTACCTAAGTTCGCCTTAAACCCATGTACATGAATTTCTGAGTCTCTTATAGACTTCTTATAGTACTATGTACACTCATCTTTGTTGATTCCATAATGCAATATATATATCACCTATATAAAACATATATCCCATATATTACATATATAAAACATATATATCCAATATATTACATATATAAAACATATATATAAAACATCCAAACCATACAAATATATATATTATGAACCCTAAATATATATATTTGGATAGGTCCATTTAAAAGTTGCATATACCTATGCATGACTCATATATATCCATATATGAAAAATCGATCACACATATGTGTATAATATTACACCTATATATGAACATCGCTCACACGTAGATGTAGAATATTTAACCCATATATATATATATATCATTGGGTTCGGTCAATTTAAATTTTTGCGTACGCTTATGCATAACACATATATATGTAAAACCATATATATATAAACATACCACCCGATCCATTATTGAAGGTGTACTTACAGAGCAACGCCGCTTGAGATATTTATTCTATTTGTTAGCTAGGTCGATGCATGTCGACGAACAGCGGTTGCCGTATTTCAACGGAGGTTTGACTTAGACGAATTTAATTTTGAGACCATAGTAAATCTGCGCATATACAATACATTTAGATAATGTCATGTATAGACAGGGTTACCTAGACTGTCGGCGTTTGAATTATGAGATTTGTGAACCGTGTCTTCTCCAAATCGGTACTGTTTATGACTTATTGGTGTTCGTTCTTTACAGGATCGGTCGCGGCATGGCCACATTCGTACCAGCTGATACTATGCCACGTTCTCCCCAGTACAGAAGGCCGTCTAATACAATGTTTAATCCGTCTGAGTTTGACGTGTGAGTGAACTATAACATTTTCCTTGTTTTTGATTGCAGGAGCGCGTCTTGTACGTAGGAGAAGGGTAACTAGCGCCGGCGTATCGTGACCCTGGTCCAGCAAGAATTTGACAGGTAGAATTTGAAATTGTCAGATCGGCTGGGCCAAGGACTGGGTACACTGCGTTCTGCCTCTGCCTTTTGTAAATACCAAACGACGGCATGCAGAGGACGCCCTACCTCCTCCGATCCCACTGATGGCACCTGGTATTCTCCTGTCAACATAGATGGTTTTATAAATCTACCTCGGGATTTGCTGAGGTTCTGATGGAGTAGAATTAGGGTTTCGATGTTCTTTTAATTGGAACCCCGTCAATCGACCTAACTTCCCAGATCTTTTCTATCCTGGTTTGATTTTGTTTTTCTACAGCATCTAACTAGATATCATATGGTTGCACAGAGAGGGCAGGAGCTCAACACCTCTGTCTGTCCACTGTAGACTGAGGTCTAACCTGTCCTCATTTCCGCGGTTTAATTTCTTTTCTTACTATCGTGTTGTAATTCCAGTCGGAGGCAACGATAGTAATGTGATTTAGGGATGGTTTGATTTAATAGTTATCATTTCAGTGTTCAATACATTTCACATTTGCAGGCCTGTTAGGAGTTTAAACATCGAGATTTTTTTTTTGTCAAATCCCATCTTACCCATGTTCAAACGCGACAGTCGTTACATAACCCCCTTGCAAATCTCCTCGCACCCTTTCTGGTTTCTCGGTTTACTGTGAGTACCGTCAACATGACACAGAGGTGAACTCTACTCACAGGTAAACCCTTACTTCTTTTCCCCCCAGTTGTATCGAATTGTGCTTCAGTGTGTTTATTTCGTTTTACTGATGTTTTTGGTGGGGATTCCTACGAGGAAGGGATGCCGATTTGTTATATCGGTAAGCCACCTCCCGGAACGAAAGCTCAGCGCCTTTACTCCTATCGTTTCAGTGATGGTAGCATACCTCCCGAGCTCAGGTCATGTCACACTGGCTTGGGAGGTTTTTCATAATACCACGGATACATATATCAATCATTTAAAGACGTTGCAGGAAGCTCGAGAACAACAAATAAATCATGATATGGACCATCACTGTGGAGGCATTATTTCACAGTTGGTTGCGGTTCATCCGACGGTATTCAGAATTTCGTGGCCTTTTTGTTGCTTAACAGATATTTATGTTGGTTTGACTTACGATGCATGTCTCAACAATGATTATAGTTTAATCTTACCTTACTGAAACCCCATCCACTTTGTTTACCCTTCTACTAATCTAACCTTTCCGCCAGAATTAGTCGCAAATGAGTGGTTATTGTGGCGCTTAGTGATGATACGGTTTCTCTGTTTTTCTCATAATTACATGTGTGGCACACATGGTTAACATGAGTTAGGGTTCAGCTTCCGACGTTTCTCTTGCAGATTATGCTCATTTACACGCATAGTATTGTAGTGTTATCGTGACCTCTATTTCTTTCATTTAACCTTAAAAAGGATCCTCGGCGTGCCTTGACTTATACAAGTCGGACCGCACAAGGGTTTTCGCTTGACTTATGTTAACGGCATCGTAATATTCTTTTTGTTATTTACTGACACGCATATATGATATTTTCTATCCTCTATTCACTCAGTCGTAGAGATCACATATATATGTTTCGTTTTTAACATAATAGATTCGTACTAATAACTTCGTTTTTCACATATAAAACTCATATAGATGCATCGTAGTTATAACTCCCTTTTTATTGCTTATATATATTTCCATACCTAAGATTCATATATATAGAGGTATAGCTCACGTGCCTTCGATATTAAAAAAAAAAGACCTATTGGTATGGGTTCTTGCCACCGGTTAACATATGGATATTTTTGTTACATGCGTTTACATGGATTTCATAGTTCATTGAATAGTGTACATTGAGCCTAAATTAAATTCATAACCATAATATTTATTTCCATGTTTATCGGTGAATTTCAATTTTGAGAGACTTCATACATGTTATATAGTCTAGAATACTACCCTAATGTAGAAGTACTTCTTAACTACAAGAAAGTTGGGTTCCATATGCTAATGCCTTAAATTTCTTTACCCCAATTCTACTACAATATTCCATATGCTATTGTCTTAAATTTCTTTATCTCAACTATACTACAAGATTCTTCTAACATACTTATAAGTAGGTAGCATAGCTTTGTATCTACATGAACTCAAATTTTATATAATTATCTCTGGAGACTAAGTAACTCCAGATCTAGACCAACCTTGGTGTAGAGATTCTGGAGTTTCTACTCTATGATTTTATGGTCTGCAACTAACCAGAAACTGGAAGGTGAAAGCCTTAGGATGGATTCTGGTAAATGTAGTACTAAGAGCAATCATACCATTAATTATATTTTGTTTTTATATGTAGCCAATTCATATCATCATACAATAGAATAGCAAGAATTTCAGAACATACCAAAATCTGCAATTGACCAACCTCCCAACCTTAGAGTCCTCTTTGTCTCCCAGGACTCACCCCCAAGCAGAGATCACCTCCTAGAACAGATCAGCCTCTGATCTGCCTAGGAGAAGCTTACTTAAGCTCTTATTTCCCCAAAGCATGTTTCTAATTCTGCGTCCAGAATAGCAGGGTGCTTTCTTTCCTGTTTAGCCTAGGCTTCCCCTTTTTGGGACTCTTTAAAGCTGCTTTAAGCTTTTTCCTCAGCTTTTCCAGCTTTTTCTCACCTCTTCCCAACTACTCCTCTTCATTGGGGAAATTTAGATTCCTCCTCAAATCTAAATTAATTTCTTTCAAGGATTTTTGAAAGATTTTGGGGATTTTGTTGCCTTATCCATCCTCATGCATTTGGCAAGTGATCTCAAATTCTCATCTTGGTCAAAATGCACAATCATTTTATTTATTTCCTCAAATAAAATATGCAATTACATTCACACCATACTTATCCCTTGGGGTCCACCCCCCTTAGGATTAAAGTTCAAATGTCTAACTTTAGAAATTCAACACACAAATTGGGGGTGTTACACATGCATTTCCTTATTTATAAATTTGAAAGTATTACAGTAATATTTTTTTTTTCTTCAAACTTTCTTCATTCTGTGTTACATTTACTTGTGGATAGCAGTGCAAATCTATTGCCAAAGTCTATAAATTCATAAAATTCATTCATTTAAATTCTTTCATTTACTTGGCAAATATTGTTTAGCTATTGTTTAGAGTTTACCAATAATATTCAATTAGTATATCAGGTTGATGTATGGACCATCTCTGTTTCTGGGTTCTTTCTGAGGTCCCTTGGTCCGTTTATAGTAATTTTTATCAAGAGGGGGTGAACTTTATAGCTATTTTTCCCACCCTCGACATACTAATAGTCGCCTTTACCACCTTATTCTAGCTTTACATTTAAAAAAAAAAAATTGGCTTTACATTTTAAAAAAAAACCTATTACTACTTTCCACACTAGCACAATCATTATTTATTCCATAGGATATTTAATATGATATACAGGAAAATGATCGGTCTTAGAGTAAAAAAATAATGAGTTTCCTTACTGCTGCATAGCATCATTTTCTTTTTGTGGTAGAAAATGACAAAAAAATCATTTTACTGTATTTTCCTATTTCCTCAATTACAAAAATAAAAATTTTCCTTATCAAGAAAAACATAGTAAGAATTCACATATATTCGTTAACACATTATCAAGTTACTTATCTCACTTTAGAATGATTATGATAGCCTCGTAACCTTGAGAGATATGTCCTCAACTCCCCCCATGGTCTACACCAGAATAGGACTTACATAGAAGTATTTCTGGAATAAACCTCAAGACCCTATGTCGAGTCTTCCTCTCGAGATTTAGGTTGTGGAGCTTCCATTGGTTTTAACCAGCTCTAGATTTACTCTGACCATCAAGCCTTCTGGCTTTCATCCAAGTTCCCAGAACCCCTTTTCCTCACTGGGATTTTCAATTTATCCTCAGAGGGAAATGTAATTGTCTTTAACTAATTTTTCCTAACTACTCTAGAATCTTGGAATACTTTATCATCGATTAGTATTTAGTGCGAATTTTTGAAGGCTTTTCTGGTGGATTTATCTGGTCTAATTCTCTAAAATCCGGATGGAATTCATTGAAAACATAATTTTGATGGCTAACCTTGCATAATTGAAGTGCCCTATGGGGTTTTTAGGGTGTTGAATCCATATATACAGTAAAAAAACTAGTTTAAATAACAAAAATGAAGATTTTACCTTAAATTTTTTCACCGGATTCCGGGACCGCATATCCAAAAAGTCACACTAAAGACAACTCCCTTTATCATCACTTTTTATGGAAAACATTCCATAAAATAATTCTTTATTCAGGAAAAAGGAAATAAATATTGTTCATTACTAGATTAACTTTAGTTTTTAATCACATTTAAAAATTATATGCATAATCTCTTTTTAAAAGAAAAAGAAATAGTTTAAAGATCAAAGTTTGAAATTGACTGAATTGTTTTAATTTTTTTTTTCATAACACTTTATAATACAATTTTTTAATAATATTTTATAATATTATATTAATTCTAGTGTGATATATTTCTTTTATGAATATAATTTGGTTCTTATAATATTTTATAAAAGGAAATTTATGGAAAAAAAATGTGAGGAGTTACATAATGTTGATATGTATAATTTTATTTATAGTTATATGTTAATACCCATATGTCTATAATTTGAGCTCTGTATAATATCAAAATGGTTTTATATACCATCGTTTTGTCGGTAACTCCTGCATTTCTTCAATAACTTTTAATTTTTATATAATTAAAATTTCAGAAAATTGATAATGTACATATGAAATGAAGACATTTGTTATGATTATATAATTAAAATTTCAGACGGTTGATAATGTACATATAAATTGAAGTAGTTTAGAGGTCTGTACCGATTAACATTATATGCCTAGGATGTAATTGCTTATGATTGTACTCAAACTACTCTAACTATCATCCGTGATCAGTACACCTTGATGAGTAATTGATGGAGGTCTATAAGTTGGGATGAAATAAACACGGAAAGTGCTTTAACAGTGGTCGATTTAATAAATCTAGTTAAACAACTTTGGATATAGAGGGACATATGCAAGAAGTCACCTTTATATGCTTTGGACGTTTTAGATATACAACTTCCATAAACCGAATCAATCACTGAATGATCATGAGTGCATATAGGCGCCCAAAATATAGGCCCCAAAATAAAATCAGGTTGTTAACTAAATAAAAGATCTATATAAACAAAATAGCAGTAAAGAAGAAAAATAAAATATAATAAAAATTAGAAACAAACAAAACGACTCGATATCGTTTTTGACCTGCATGAGCTCCCACGGCTCATCCTAATTTAATTACTACCCAAGGGAACCATTGATATACCTATTACCCATTCTAATTAAAAACTAAAAGCTCCATCGAAAATAACGATTAATATCATTATGATTATTTAGTGTATGTATTATGGTTATTTGGTGTATGCACGAGTGAGAGGTGGTTTTAGAGTATTGTATATAAGCTTGATGTGTGATTTCGGGTTCAAGTTGGAGTGGAGTTGATATGTAAATTTTAAAAATATATATATATATATATATTAATAAAAGCATATTTTATTATTTAATTTAATTAAAAATATTATCAAATATCAATAATCTTATTGTTATAATGGTTACTATACTTATTATTTATTTTAATTAAATTAAAATATTCAAAAAACTTGGATTAACATATTTATAATTATTTACTGTATGTATTATTGTGTTGAGAGAAACATTTACACTTTACTATGTATAAGGGAAATGTGAGATTTCGTCCATGTTCAATGTGCAATTGAGATGTATACTTCTTCTTTTTTGTCGTTCAAAACACCTTCACAGATTTTCAAGAAATCATAGCTTACAATTCTCTCTCATTCAGACCAGAATTGTTGATATTAAGGGCTCATGAATATCATAGAAGAAGCGCTACATACATTATTTCCGAGAGGCATTGGAGCTCTAGCATACTAGGAGTAAAGAAAAAGGAGACCATAACTGACAGATGCATATAAAGGAGGGGGATGGGGGATAGTACAGTGGGAGCTGCAAAATAACCAACACGATCATGCATATGGAGATCGAAGTATTCCACCCGTGCTTCCAAGATGTGAAAGTGGTCATTTGTGCGATGCTGGTTGTGACAAAGGTTGTCCAACTATTCCAAAATTTCATTTTGACTATATTGAATATCATTGAGATATGCCACAATTTCCTTGCAATGTTCATAACTATGGTGGCTGAGAATTTCCATATTGATTTGATTATTCCAAAGTTTCTCTATAGTGAACTCCATGATAGTAAGAGCCACTATGTGACGTAGAAAGTGAGTTGGAGAGATAGATGCAACATCATCGATTTCCCATCTGACCGAGTTGGAGGAGGATGAACTATGGGCTGGCTCGGGATGCCGTGCATGGACATGGTGGCCCCCCCCAGGTTTTGGCAACCCAATGGAGGGGCATCCCAAATTTGGCAGAAGTTGACCATTAGCTGAGAGGAAAGGCTGAGGGAAAAATTTCGTGAATCCCACAAGAAGAAAATAAATAACCGAGACCAAGAAATTGTTGCCCTGAATAGGTGCACACTAGAACCTCAAAATTGTGAGCTGTGAAACAGGAAGGGAAAGTCTTTGTCTTGACCAGAGAGTTGTATTGGCTAAACACAACACACCAACAAATTAACCCATTAACACAGACTACATGGCCCCAATTCCATAGAGACATAAATTTAGTAACACCGACCTAGAATGGGCATCCATACCATCAAAAAAATTGATGAGAGACTGGGGTAGCACCCCCACACCACTAAAACATAGATGTAATTTTTGACAAGGAGCTATCAATGGAGTGACCATAAACAAATAGTGACAAAGTCCTCCAACTACAAGGACATGGAGAAGGATTTGAAAACATAGATACCTTCCCCAAGAAATAGAAGTGAGCTCTAGGAGCTTCTCTTTGCTTGTTGAGTGCCTGTGGTCGGTTATGGGTTGGAGACAGCACAATGCACCGTTCGCTTGGGTTCCTGAATCCCGAGAACATGCGAGAAGGCGAAACACAACCCAAACCCAAATACCACTATCTTCCACTTCACCCCTCAATCAAGGCTCAAACGCTAGTGAGCCTGGAAAAAGACACGCACACATCTATTCTCCTCCCAGCCCAAATTTATTTTCCAAACATCTAGAGTGGAGCCAAACACTCACCAACTCTTGAATTTAACAATTGAATGTGCGAGATAGATCATTGCGTGAGGGAATTGGATGCAAGGATTGTGCATAAGAGAGTATTTAATGACCACATTGAGGAGGGGCAAGACCCAGTGGCCTCACATGTGAGATTTGTACACTCTCTTGGTCACCCCCATCGAAGGGCAATTGACATGTATACTTAAAAAAATAAGTTAAAAAAAAATAATATCTTCTATAATAAAAACATAAATCACTACTATATTTAATTTAAAGCATTATAAAGTATCAATAATTCCATTGTCATAGTGCTAACTTAGTTGGTTATTGATGTTAAAATCCAATATTAAAAGATGTAAAAATATTTCACTTTCACTTTGAGAGCTATAAATAAAATATTTAGATGTGTATGTTAAATAATATCAATTTATATCAATTTTACAACCATAAAGTAATTAAAAATAACATGAAACCTTCTATTTCTCTTATAAATGTCTCAATATAAAACTTAAATACACTATTTGAATATCCAACAGCTAAAAGAAAATTAAGATATTATAAGGAGGTCATCAACCCCACCCTAGAAGATCAAAACTATCTATCTGTTTTAACTAGCTCAAAGAAGAAAATTAACATAGCCAAGATTAGAATGAGCTCTCATGAGCTCCATATTGAAACATGTCGTTGGACAGTTCCTAAAACACCATGGATGGAAAGGATCTTCCATCTCTGTGAGAATATGAACATCGAGGATGAAAATCCTTCCTCTTAGAGTGCCCTGCGTACAACCACATTAGAGCTCATATTCATAATCTTTGTTGCAGTACTGACCTTCCTAGCCTTTGAAGATGTCAAAATTATAGTGAGCTCGGGAGGCTTCTCTCCAAGATTTTTGGGCATAGGAATAAAATCTTAAATCAAACTAAATAACTCTTTTCTTTAGGTCCAATAGACCAAAGATTGATCTTAGTGGACGTTAACCACCACCATCATCATCATCATCATCATTAACTAACATATGATATATATATATATATATATATATATATATATATAATGTATGATTAAATGAAGTCATATGATCTAGAGAATTATGCTAAGGAGTATAAATAGTTACAAGTTTGTAAAAATAGCTATTGGAATCAACCCATGTTTCTCTAGGAAAATAAGAATTGCTCATTCCTTTTAAATACAATATAAGAGAAAGATAATATATGTGTATTTGTATTAATGTTAATCTTATTAATATATTTTAATGTTCAAAAGACATAATTGAAAATAAATAATTTACTTGAGGAATGCATAATTTATTTAATTTTTAATATAAAATAATAATAATAATAAAATATTAAAAATACAATTTAAATAGTGATATATATAGAAAGAAAACCCTAGATATCTCTACACCGACTACATAAAATGGATTATAAGTAAATTGAAATACAAATGAATAGGTTTTATGCACCAATGCTTTCACTAAAAGCGGCAGAAGCAGTTTGGTAGTTCGGTGAAGCCCGAAGTTCCTCCAAACACTTCAGCGAAACGTTCTCTCCGTGCACTCACATCTTTATTATTGCACGCTTTTGGGTTCGGCGAAGTGTTTGAAGGAACGCCCGGCGTCGAGAACAGGCTGGGTAGGAGTTGTTGTCATGAACAATGCATAGCAGGAGGTATGATCGGCTGCTTAAATACTATTCACTGTAGGATTGTTAACAACAATTATTTCGTCGAAATTGTAAATAAGACAATAGATTCATTGCACTTGTACAAAAAAATATTTCCTCCGCTACATTCAATGAATGAACTGGACCAAATATCAACCATTCATTCATATTCTCTATAGTTTAACTTGTTCGATTTAAATGTTCTTGTTTGTTCTAACCTTTTTTTCAGTATTTCAGTGTAGACCACCCATCCATTCATTCGTGTAGGGAGGTTCAAGATCCGAGCCTTATTGGTAAGGTTCCAGCTATGGAGAAAAGTGGTACTGATGAAGTCTTACACGAATATTCGTCTTCGTATCTATGATGAAGATCTTAAAATAGAACTTACTGAACTAAGCTATCAATATGTTGTATCTAAATCTAGCATGATCCAACGTCTCAAACATGTCGTCAAACAACACTGTAGCAGAAAACTGAAAGCGTTGTAAGCTTGATTCATCTTACTTTATCTTGGTCGATATTATATTCCAAATCAAACACCTATGAATCAAATTCAAACGTATGGATGTTGTGACTTATCAAATCTAAATCGCTACTGAATATGCCGAGTTATACTTGCATGTGCGGAAAACAAGATCCGCTCTAAAATTTTCATGATTAAACTTTGGAGTTGTATATAAGTGAGATTTCTCGAGTTTTTGGTGGATATTTTTCTATGAAATTAAATAAAAAAAAAATTGAGCTCTTGATTTGTATTATTTAAAATAGTTTTTTTTGTTTATATATGAATTTAACATCATAAAAAAATCTCTAAGTAAATTCCCTTATCAGAATATATGATTTCAATTAAACGTTTCTGATTCTAAATAAATTAAATTAGAAAATAAACCAAAAAACTTCTCCAAAAATCTCACTGATGCTTTTATAAAAAAATCTAAA
This sequence comes from Pinus albicaulis, assembly GCA_034641835.2. NCBI lineage: Eukaryota > Viridiplantae > Streptophyta > Pinopsida > Pinales > Pinaceae > Pinus > Pinus albicaulis. Next base: position 272,814,948 of record CM076573.1, read on the forward strand.
ACAAATTATTTTTATAAAAAATTCTAAAACAAGTTCTTCGTCCTATTCAACGTTTAAGGCATTATCGAAATTTATATTATAAACGGCCAATTATAACCAGTAATTAGAGGTGAACTTGGACAAATAAATATAATTTTAAAAGGTAACAATCAAATGTTAACCTCAAGTTGAAATTGAGCGTCAAGTTTGTTTGTTTTTTTTTTTAATTAAGGATCTTGTATTACTTAAAGAAAAGAAAATAATCTGTGTTGACGGTTTATTTTAGTGAATATGACTAAAACAATTGTTTTTATTTATATTGTTTAATAATGCTGGTTTTTATTTATATTGTTTAATAAGGATTATTAGTTCAAATTAAAAAGAAACTAAACAATGTAGTACAAGATTTTAGATTGGAAAAATATTGTCATCTAAGTCGGCCACTTCAATGTAAGTAGCCTAGGTTTGATGTCCATCTCTTTGTTAAAGTTTAAGTGGGAAATTTACAATTTACCTCTTTGATTTAGAGTAATGGCTTAGTATTCCTATCTCCTTTCTATCAAGATCTTCCACATTGAAGTGGCCTAGGTTTGATGTCCATCTCTTTGTTAAAGTTTAAGTGGGTAATTTACAATTTGCCTCTTCGATTTAGAGTAATGGCTTAATATTCCTATCTCTTTTCTATCAAGATCTTTCCCATAATTGTTTTAACACGCTAATACAAATCCAAATTTTTAAAATCCTTGGGATAAAAAAAAATTGAAAGTGTATTTTTGCAAGGCAATTTCTTCAAAATCTTTCTCGACATCTTCCTAATCATGAAAAAATTTGTACTCCACTCAAACCTCATTTTTAACATTAGTGGTCACCAATAAGTGCAGGAGATGTGTACCTATTATAAATGGCCCTTTAAAAAATTCAGTGGTAAGGACCTCACCTAGTATCGTTACAAAAATTAAAACAAACGCACAGCCAACACAACAGAGAAACGTGAGACAAAGCTCACTGAAATCATTGAATTGAACTGCACGATTACATCACACTTATATAGCAGATTGCACTCACCTAATCTTCCTGAAGAAGAGGAAACAAACCTAAATAGATGGAACCAATTTCTAAATACACACTCTCGTTCAACAACTCAAAACTAAATCTATTTCTGCATAATCTAGATTATTCTCACATCCTCCCTTAATGGAGAAATGGATTTTCTACAATACCTAATTAACTTCTAAAAACTTCAAATTTGATTTTACCAAGTGGCTTAGTAAATATATCAACCATATTATCCTTGGTATTACAAAATATTAATTCAATTTCATTTGACTCAATTTTCTCACGTACAAAGTGGTATTGCAACTCAACGTGTTTTGTTCTGGCATGGTATATTGGATTATGTGCTAATTTGATAGCACTTTGATTATCACAATTGATGCATGTTGAACCACTTTGCGCCTCTTCAAGATCTGCAAGAATTCTCCGCAACCAAATAGCTTCACAGGTGGCATTGGTCAAAGCTTTGTACTCTGATTCTGTTGATGATAAAGAAATAGTTGGATGTTTCTTACTACTCCAAGATACGATCCCTGATCCAATATGAAATGCATAGCCAGAGGTAGATCGTCTGTCATCTGGATTTCCTGCCCAATCTGAATCAGAAAAACCTGTCAGTGCAACATCAGATTCATCAGTATACATAATACCTAAATTCACTGTTCCCTTTAAGTATCAGAGAACTTTCTTTGCAGCATTCCAGTGATTTCCTGAAGGCTTAGCCATGAATTGACTAAGGAAACTGACTGAGTATGCAATGTCTGGTCTGGTAGTGGTGAGATAGTTCAAACTTCCCACCAACTCACGATATAATGTACCATCTACCTCTTTAGTTCCATCTTCTTTGTACAACTTTGCATTCTGTTCTAAGGGAGTTGACATAGCTTTGCAATCACTCATATTGAACTTCTTAAGAATTTCCTTTGTATATTTTCTTTGAGTGATCAATGTTTTACCAGGCTCTCTCCATACCTCAATTCCTAAACAGTAATGCAATTCACCCAAATCTTTCATTTCAAATTCCTGCAACAACTGAACTTTAATTTCTTCAATTAACTTGTGAGCACTGCCTGTGATAATGAGATCATCCACATACAAAGATATTAAAACAACATTTCCTTTTTCATCTTTCTTAACATACAAGTTAGGATCATTTTTTCTTTTCACAAATCCATTCTGAAGAAAGAAGGTATCAATATTTACATACCATGATCTCGGCGCCTGTTTCAAACCATATAAGGCTTTTCTTAACCTGCAGACTAGATGATCCTGTCCCTGTTTGACAAACCCTTCAGGTTGAACCAAATAAACTTCTTCCTTTAAATCACCATTTAGAAAAGCAGATTTGACATCCAATTGATGTATATTCCAATTATGTTTTGTAGCTAGGCAATCAGTAATCTAATTGTATTCAATTTAGCTACTGTTGCAAAAGTATCTTCATAATCAATTCCCTCCTGTTGAGCATATCCTTTTGCAACTAATCTTGCCTTAAATTTATCAATGCTACCATCTGCTTTAAATTTAGATTTATACAGCCATTTGCTGCCAATTGGAACTTCATTTTCAGGAAGTTCCACTAATTCCCATGTTTGATTTTTCATAAGAGAATCATATTCATCATTCATAGCATTTCTCCACTGTTCATGTTGTTTACCTTGTTCATAATCAACTGGTTCTACAAAATTCATGATATTAGACATTAAGGCATAATCTTTATACCTTGTAGGAAGCTGGGTTTGTCGGGTTGACCTTCTTGGTGTTACAATACCTGTTGGAGTTCCATCCATGATTCTTCGGCTTTGAGGTGAATCTCCCTCTTGTGATGACTCACTGCTGCTGGATGTGCTCATACTGCTCTCATCCTAATCTTGAACCTGTACCTGTACCTGTTCCTGTTCCTGTTTAACCAAAGTATCATGTTTGACATGAGCACCATTAGATATATGCCACACATCATTCTTTGTATCACTTTTATCAGCCTGCTCATGAAACATCACATCTCGACTTGCAAATAGTTTATGGGAACTTGGATCAAACAATTAATAGGCTTTCTGATCTGCACAATACCCAATAAAAACACACTTGATTGACTTGGCATCAAGCTTTCTTCTGTTAGCCTTAGGAATATGTGCAAAGGCAGTACATACAAAGACTCTTAAATGACTCACATCAGGTTTATAACCATGAAGAACCTCAAAAGGAGTTTGAAAAACTAATTGCTTAGTGGGATATCGATTCTTCAAATAAACAGCTGTATTAATGGCTTCTCCCCAGAAACCATTAGAGATGTTCTTACCTTGAAGCATACTACGAGCAGATTCCACCAAGGTTCTATTCCATCGCTCAGCAACACCATTTTGCTGAGGGGTATGTGGTACTATGAACTGTTGTTGAATCCCATTAGATTTACAATAGCTGTTAAATGCATTTGACTTATATTCACCCCCTTGATCATATCTGAGTATTTTAATGTACTTACCTGTTTGTTTTTCAATCATAGCTCGGAACTCTTTAAAATACTCAAATATATCCCTTTTCCTTCGAATGAAATAGACCCAGGTATACCTAGATCTATCATCAATAAAAATAACAAAGTATGAAGCACCACCAAGAGACCCAGTTTGCATAGGTCCACATACATCAGTGTGAATTAATTCAAGTATATCATACTGTCGTTTCTCGGTATGAACAGGAAACTCTTCTCTATGCTGCTTACCAAGTGCACAAGCTTCACATAGTAAATGTTCATACTTCATAACAGGAAGACCTTCAACCATTGATTTCCTTTGCAACAACGATAAATCATTGTAATTTAGGTGCCCATACCTGTGATGCCATAATTCTGCTCTCGATGTCTCTTTGGATGTAAATGCAACATGACGCTTCACTGTCACATCCAATCTATATAATCCTCCAACCCTGGTACCTGTAGAAACAACCCTGTAGTGGTCCTGAACATCTTTCACAATACACCCCAATTTACCAAATTCCACTTTTAAATGATTATCAGTGATAGTGGAAACAGATATCAAATTCTTTTTGAGAGCAGGTACATACATCACATTATGAATCTGTCGCATTTGTCCATTAGGTAAGTACACATTTATTATGCCATAGCCCTGGACTTTAAGTGACCTATCATCTCCTAGGTAAATGTGTGTGCCATCAGATTTCTCATAGTATTTATCATACCATTCCTTATTACAAGTCATATGTGCTGATGCACCAGAATCTATGAACCAAGCATTCTCATCATCAGTTTCAGCAGGCAATGTAGCATCAGAAAGAAACAACTTAAGATTTTTAAATCCATCAGTCAGTGAGGTGTCTCTGTTTATGAAATTTCCATTATGCCTCCTATGTCTTTGATTTGATTCATTATTTTTTCTTCTATAGCAATCTTTAGCTAGATGTCCAGGTTTTCCACAATAATCACATTCAATGTTCCTCTTAACATAAGAATCAGGAGGTGTCATACCTTTCTGTTTTGCTTGAAAACGGCCTCTATTCCTGTCCCATGGTCTCCCTCGGAATGATCTTTTACCTCTTGCAGTCAAAGCCAAATCTGAACCATTTGACTCCAGTTCAAAATTTTTCATTCTCTCTTCTTCTTGAAGAAGAATTCCAGCCAATTCTTCAAATGTAGGAGGTGTTGGTCTAGCTGAGAGTGCTGAAATAAAGACTTTATAGTCTGGGACTAACCCCTTCGAAGCAAGAGTTACCAAGTCGGTACTAGACACTTTTTCACCAATATCACCAAGCTTATCACTCAAGTCTTTAATTCGGGAAACAAAGTTCCTAATGCTTTCATTGGCTTCCATTTTGATAGATAGCAGCTTTATTTTTAAAAATAAAATACGGTTTGCATTAGTAGTTTCATACAAACCTTTGAGAGTGTCCCAAGTCGCCTTGGAAGTTTCACAGTCCCGAATGTGAGGAATAATGTTGTCCTTCACGGACATGCATAGCAGCACCTTTGCTTTCATTTCACGCTTATCCCAATCTGGACTTGCAGCAGGAGGTGTAGGCTTGGGCTCATCACCTTTGGCAATCGTCTAGAGATTGTATGCCTCCAGTACTGTGATCAGCTTAAATTTACAATTTACATAATTTTCACCATCAAGTTTGGTGGATTCATTTAAATATGAATTGGCAAGAGGATTAGCCATGGTTTTCAAGAGCAAAAAAAAACAAATTCAATTGCGAAATCCACTACAATGATAAAAAACGTGCAAGTCACAACTTAGACTGCAAGTTAAGATGGCAATTGAAATATATTCCAATTGAGAAGGAAAAAATCGACCTGTAGTGTTGGGGGTTCACGTGTATATCAAGCACAAACCCTTGTTGCTTTAAAAACAAACCCGGTATATAAAAAAAACAAACAAACGCACAGCCAAAACAACAGAGAAACGTGAGACAAAGCTCACTGAAATGATTGAATTGAACTGCACGATTACATCACACTTATATAGCAGATTGCACTCACCTAATATTCCTGAAGAAGAGGAAATAAACCTAAATAGATGGAACCAATTTCTAAATACACACTCTCGTTCAACAACTCAAAACTAGATCTATTTCTGCATGATCTATATTATTCTCACAACAAAATGCTTCCAACAAATCGATGCCACAATAAGCTTAAATAGATCCCCACCGCAGCGAAGGAATTGAACGGATGGATGAATTATTGTGTCGTTTCTTGGCAGAAAAAACTTACAAGGCTAACATTGGGCAAAACATGAATTAGAAATATGTGAACCGAGGAGATAATCATGCAAAAGGCTTATAATAGTCTCATGGTGGATGGGGATAAAATCTAGTTTTCTATAAGCCACTCAAATGTTAACAAATTACCATAATTGTAAATATCATGATAAATTGACAAATAGACCAGTTTGCATTAAAATCCATGGTGATTACATATTACGAATTTTCATACATCCATTAAAATAATGGCAACCATCACGGTGATGTGTGATCAATCCTACAGGAATCACTAAAAGAGATGTCGTGTATTATAACTATGGAAGAATGTAAGACACCGTGTATATACAAAGGCTTTACGGGTCAACAGGTCAATAGGGGTGCTAGGAATTGGATCCTTGGGATCCAAAATTTCAGTTAGATCATCGACCTTGCTAAATTAAAATAATCGATCTGTACTAGAACATCAAAACTCTAATTCGAAATTTTTTTACATCACCAAAAAATTCTCGTATGTAGGGCTAAGATGATGGAAAAAATGGAGAGGTTGAATAAAATTGTTTTTGGGTTGGAAAAAAAATTGGAAATCCTTTCCTTCACCTTTTCTAATGATGATAGTGAACCTCCTCCATCAATTCAGGTGGCTTGTCTTACAAATTAACATGATCACTTGATCCAATTGTGTTTTTAAGATATTTTGTTAATTTAAATAAAGAACGAACCAAACATAAAAGAAATGTGCAACTCCAGGTGAGACCATCTCAACCTCGAGAGTATTGTAGTCATCACATTTTATTCATCATTAGAAAGAATGTTCGTACATATATAAGGTTACAAGTTTGTTTAGGAGTTTGAACAACTTCCTCATAAATAGGATTTGCATCCTAAATAAACCTCACAACTTGAATAAGACACTGTAATCTTAAAAAATATATAATAATACATTCTAGAATAGTCTACATTTCTCCATTAATTCCAAGTTCCTCCCATAATGGAGAAATGGATCAAATCATAACATAGAAAAAATGTATGTTGGTTTGAGTCTTAGTCAGGCTTACAATTTTACCTTAAATATTTCATTTTTACTTTTCTTGCTATTAAATAATGATGCTTCCTCAATTTCTTCATTTCCATGATGTAATTGGGAAATAGTTCATCAATTTCTGCAGGCCAGGATTTGTCTTCATAGTTGAATATTCTTCAATACATACATAAGTGGGTTGTTTTTCTTTATCAATGCATTCTTCAATACCCTGTTCGGTAGATTGCTTCCACATTAGCTTATAATAATGTTTGATCTCTTCTGGACTCCAATGCATTAGAATTCCATGAAACTATTCCCTTTCTTTATTTTTTCATGTCATCTTCAACATTCATTGATTCTTCATATATAGTTGTGTCTTTTGTGGAATTTTTGTGAAGAGATGGTGTTTCAATCCATGCTTTAATGAACTGCAGCTCTTTCTCAAAAAAAATTTCATATTACCTATTAGTTTCCTCTCTTGCAACATTTGTAACAAACATTCACTCAAAAATTTATCCTCATCATATAGTGGTTTAGAAGTTGTAGCACGTTTAGTAGCACAAATGCTTTCAAGGACACCTTAATTTTCAGCTATCTCATTCCATTCCATTTTGGGTTGGTCTAAGATGTATATTTGATAATTCAGATACCCCTTCTGCCCTATCATACTTCCTCCTCAATTGTTAAAATATCTTAGGAATTGTTTGATTTTTATTTTCCAACGCATTATTTCCTTTTCTTTGTCTTATATTTGTCCATGAAAAATATACAATTTTTAAATTTCACTACAAGAAAAGGCCCTCTATTGGAGGTTATAAAGAAGGTTTTTAGTGTTATTAAATTGGCCAAAATTGTAAAAACAAAATTGCTACAACATCCCTTTTCAGTAACAAAGGTTTTCACAGAGCTTCTAATGAAAATTCAACAAAGTTAAAAAAATGTGGACGACCGAAGGTTCTTACAGATGTTTTTCTCATTGGTTTACACATTAGGTGTCAACGCGCTAGTGCATTGTACCATGAAAGCACCGGTACCTTAAACATACCAATCACTAGGATGGAAAAAAAATTTGGGACGCCTAAGGGTGTTTAGTAACGACTCGATGTGTTTAAGCCTACAAGTCGCACTGGATCGATGGAAGGTGCATGCACCAGGCTGATAAGCTGTAAAACCGCGACCGACTGTCTAGGTGATCAAACAAATCGGGGTTTTAAGCTATAAAAACGCACCGACGCATTCAAGGCAAACTGCACTGCTACATGCAATGCTTATGAGACCGCTCAGGTGGTAGTCATCGTTAAAGTGCATCAGACATTCTAATTGATATTGGTATTTGTGTCATTCCCATAGGTCGTAGAAACACACTGGTGCACATTATCATACAAACAGACCGATGCACAGTAACTAACATGCATATGTGTCATTTTGTATTTTTTAGAAACATCGACCTATGATAGTGTGATTTTTTAAAATTCAAAATTCATCAAAAGTTGAGACATATCTTATAAAAATATTCCTATCAAATAAATTTTTATTAATGCATTTGAATGTGATTTCTGGATTAATTTGTTATATCATATCATCAGATTTTGCTTCACTTCATTATAATATTTAATCATCCATATATTTAATCATTTTTGTAACATTTCACAGTGACAATCGAAAACACAATAAAATAAATTAAAACACACACACACACACACACAGAGATATATATATATATATATATATATATATAAGACACTCTTTTTCATACAAAATGGGACAATTATTCGTATCCCTCTATCTTTAAATTGGGACACAATGTCTATTACATTAAAAAAAAATTTTGATTTCAGAGACAAATATTTCAAAAAATATAATGCCTTGCTTTGATATCCAAACATATTGATGATCATTCTTTTCTGGAACTATTGTCACTGCCAGACCTACTTCCATGCCTTTGGTTATTTTGAGGAATGTTTTTTTCACTGCGCTGATTGTTTTCTTCTTCTTCAAGTTCTATCTACAAGCATAAAAATAACGTGTGATGAGTGTATATACATTGGTGAGAATAGTGAAAAATTGCAACATTAAATAATATACATACGTATAAATTGAAAAGAAATGTACCAAAGAAACATTGACTCATGAACTATAGACATTCTTTCAAAACGAAATTGCATGCCATATTTCAACAATTCATTTTTTGACGCAGTTCCATACTTTGTTTCCTCCACATTTTATAACCCATAACATATCATATATTTAATATAATTGTTTTTTTTGTTCTATTAATTATATACGAAGCTAAATAAAGCAATATATATGCTTACAAATTCCACAATTAATTTTTGATATGCCAAAATATACTGATAACCCATATTTAGCCCAATATTAATCAATTCTTATGATAGTTCTTCTTTGTATGTTAGCACCTGTTTGAAGATATTCAATGATGATTGTTGTAAAAAAACTTAAAATATACAAAAATGAAATCTAGTTCAGTTGTTATAAGGAAGTAACAATTACTCATAAACATAGATATCAACCCTTTTATTCTTTCTTGTCCTCTTTTATGTGTTGAATGGGTTCCATTTTCTTTTCTTTTCTACAAGAAAATACTTGAGAAATAATATTTAATGCTAAATTGTTCATTTATTGTACCTAATAGAAAATTTCAATGATTACATATTACATTTGAAGCACGTTGTTGTTGAAATGGCTCCTCATGCGATGCAATTATGTCTATTTCTTTGACCATCTACTTCTACACATTTTTGGAAATTCCTACAGGCATATTTTTTATATGAGCTTATTCATCCTTTGAGATTTTCATAATATTCTTCAAAATGTAACATGGCAATAAACTATTTATTTTTTATATTGATATATGAAAAGTAAATATAACAAAAGTGATATTTATAAATGATTCCTTTCTAGTAATATATACATATAATTCTAGAAAATAATTTAAATTAATATTACTTTTTCATTCATTCTTTTTTATTGTTGTATGTTTTTCTATTAAAAATCTAACATGTCTCATTGACCAATTCTATGGAAACTCAACTTGTAGTTTAAATGAAATTTGGTTCTTGGAATCATTGGATTGTTTTTTATTGCAAGTGGAAAGAATGTCTATACATTCATTCCAATAGAGCCCTAAAAGTTTTGTAAAAGTTTTTTCTCCTTTCGTTAACCTCCAACACCACTCCAGATGAGCTAAGGAGCAATTCATTTTCATTTTCATATTATATTTTTCTTTTCTTTTCTTGGAATAATATTTTTTTACTTCTCTATTAGTCTAGGTAGAACATTAAACATATGTGAATTAATAGATTTTTTGAAACATGTTATCTAATATTTTTAAGCATATTATTAACGAAAATTCAAAAAAGAAACTCATATTGGATCGATAATATTTTTTCATTCACATGATTCATCCTTTTGCAATTTCTCCATCAAGATTTTACACTCTTCTGGTCTTAGAAAAAAAAAAACTTATTGAGCTTCATCATTTTATGGCTCTGCATGATACACAATAAAAAATACATATTAGATAAACTTATATATAGTTCAAAAATAATAATTTCATTGTAAAGAATCTACAAATAACTTTCATTTTTTTCTTTTCTCGATGTGCTATGAATATGTTTGTTACTATATCTCTTGTCAGTAATTTCTTTATCAATATGAAACATCTACCATACCATTCATTAATATATTTTATAAATAAACCACATAGTTTTCAGGTAAAAACAAATTCAAGAAAATGATGCGTCTTTGAAAAAGTACACACCAAAGGCGGTGTTGTAGGCTCTTATAACTGCACTGCCAAATTAGTAGAAACATCGTATGATTATATCTATTAACAATGAGACTAGGTGCATTATATGTTAACCAGTGCACTGATTAACACAAACATAAATTAATAAGAACATTTTTTTATCAAACAATGTTTTTTGACAGTATACACCCATTGTGCTATACTACAATAATGTACTAGTGCCCTATTTGAAATAGGGCACACTGATTAAAACTTTTTATTTTTTTTCAAATCATGCAAGGGCCGACATGGATTGGGATCTGAATCTACAAATGGTCCCGCGGGTTAGATGTTATATGCCTATATATATAGCAATACAAAACCCTATAAATCTAAAATTAAAAGCTCTAATTGTGAAGTCACAAAAACAAGAAGAACCAAGGTTTTAACGTAAGGATGAATTTTCATAATAAAATGTAAATTTTTTATTATGCATGTATTAAATCCAACAGAAACTGTAAAAAAAAATCATTACAGTAAATCATAACAATTTTACTATACTACAGGTTTTTTGTGCGAATCGCTAGATGTTTCAAATTCAAATTCCCTGAATAGTGTTGTCGTTCGAAAGTATTTTCCTGCTCCACAGTTCTCTCATGCTCTATTTCTATTGGTATGTCTCTCGTGCAAATCCCTACTTGAAACATTTTTCAAAAAAAAAAAAATAATGTATAGATTTTACTATTTAAAGAACTTTTTTATGACATTATATTTCCGAAAATAATTTGTCCCCGAATTTTCAATTTACATTTTTTTTTTCACTTGAAAAAAATAAAGTTGCGTTTTTTAATTTCTAGATTTGGTGCATTTTTTAGCTAACCCCAAAGGTGTTTCAGTTAATATCATCACACCAGCACATATTAAATAAAATGCACTAGTGCAGTTAACTATACATTAGCACCGTTAAAAATAAGTCCATTTTTAAGGCACCGAAATTACTTGTAGGTATTACACCAAAATTTCTTGTTTATTTTTCCCATCACAGACTTCTCTCTATCCATCTCCAAACATAATATTTACTTTAGATTTTATTTATAATTTCAGTATCTAATTGTTTTTTTTTTTTATCCATGTCAATCAGTTGAATAAAATTAATGTATAAAAATTTGTAGATTCATGAAGATTTAGAATCGAGTTCATATGCACAAAATATTCAAACAAATACAAAACCTTGGAAGCTCTTATGAGTAGCAGCGCTGCAAGGCGCATTTGGTAGATGAAAATGGAAAACCACTTCACCTTGCCAATTATAACATTTCACATTCTAGACACAATCGTGGGACAATGATGGTAATAATAGTTCTTTGGTATATTAATGTAGTTATTTCAACGTCAAACCAATTAACCATGAATTTTCGACTTGCTTACTAATTGATATCATCAATTTTGTACTAATGATGTTCAAATATTTTTTTTTTAAATTATTATAATTATAGTGATGATGAGCGACCTACCTACCATATTTCGTTGCACCCCACGACAATGTCAAGTTGAGATAGGGCTGAATTAAGGGAAATACTTGGAGAGGAATGATACCAAGAATGGTTGAATAAACCACCTATTAAATTCCCAATACGTCTATATTCACCAATTAGGAATGACTACATCAATATTAGTTCTTCACAAGCTCATAATGGAGGCGATAAAATAGAGGTTAGTATGGATGATTACTTAGGGCCTACGACTGCCATGGACAAAATGTTTATAGATGCATTCCATAATGATGATCAGCTAGGGGATGATGCTCATATCACTAATACCTTTTTCGAAAGCCTTAAATTATCTTCCAACACCCCTCTCTTTGGGTCTGGCGTCAAATCAAAGTCTACCCAGTTGGGGATAATGATGTTATTGTACAACTTCAAGGAAAATTTTGGCTTGTCGAATGCATGTTTCTCGGAAATTTTGAGGTAATTGACCACCAAGTCCTCCATTATATTTTGAGAAATATAATCACACAATGAACATTACAAATGGAAAATTTTATGAACGTTAATAATTATATCGGCATTAATATACATTTAATAGTGTCCATGAAAACCTATATGTTATTCCAAGATAAGGTAGTTCTCAGTGATAATTTCTTTTCTGGTAGCTATGAGGAGGCAAGGAAATTGTTGAAAATGTTGGGTGTTGAGTACATATCATATCATGCATTTCAAAATGACTTTATTCTAGATAGAGGAGAATATGCATACAAAGAGATATGTCCAAGATGTGGGCATGAAAGGTATGATAAATAAAAAATAAGGGTAAATCATGTGGTCCTCATTTTAAGATATTGAGGCACATACCTATAATCCGAAGGATTCAGAGGTTCTTTCATTTGAAAGAATTAGATATGTTGCAGGGATGGAATGTCGCACACAGAAGTGAGGTGGGATTTATGCAAATTCAAATAGATTCAATAGCCATGAACAATATAGAGGATACATAGCCTGAAAATTCAAGGATGAAATACAAAGTCTATGACTCAACATAGCCATGTATGGCATTAACCGATATTCCCTCCAGAACACCAACTATTCTATTTGGCGTGTAGTAGTGATCAATAACAATATTCCCCCATGGTTACCTGCGAAAAATGACCATCTTATGTTGGCTCTTGTAGTCTCTGGTAGAAGACAAGTGAAGAATATGGATCTCCACTTATAACCACTCGTAGATGAATTGAAGGAATTATGGGATGGGATAAATGTATATGATGTATCAAGACCCATCACAGCAGAGAGAATTTTTATGTTGTATGGCATATGTGCTTACATGGCACATTATTATCTAGGCTTAAGAGTTTTCTTTGGTAAATTACATGTTTATTGATTTTTTGATATACATAACAATATTTTGTCACATATTAATTATTTAATTTGTTGTAATTTTTCTGATCTTCATGATATTTTTTAGCGTGTCATGCATATTGTATACAATAATTTCGCAGGTCTTGTAAGAAAGGGTATTTTGGATGTAAATTTTTTCGACCTTCTCTAAAATCTAGATGGTCGAACAACCTACGAAAGCTAGTGTATGAATCTTCCAGGATATTCCTCCCAGAAGAAAAGCCTTACAGAAGAGTAACATCTACTTTCAATGGTAAATGAGAGAGAACCCAGAGGCCTCCAATAATGACACCAGCTGAATGGCTTAGAGCATGTGAGAGAGAGAATGAGAAGGATTTGATAGAATTTTTCAAGTCAATTCGAGAGCCTATGTTTGATGATCCACAATTCTTTGACACCTATGTTGTGAAATATCCCATTGGGATGAAAATTAAATCTATCTTACACTCCCTTTTTTGTAACTATAATGAATTTATTTTATAATTAAAAATCAACAGTCAATGTTACCTTTGGTATAATGATAATATAGTTTATGTATATATTGTTTTGGATCAGACCGTTCTGCTTTCGCCATAATAGATTATAATATTCTTGGACTAAACTGTTTCAGATATGCAATTTCAAATTTCCACAGAATATTTCTATCGGGTCTGGATAGTAGTGATTCATAATTTCTAGAACAGGTTTTCACTGTAGAAATTATTTTAACAATAGTACTCCTCTTTAAATGCATCCTGTATTTTGTATATACACTAAGATTTTCTTAGATAATAGTTTATTAATTTCGTTGGAATTTTATATGTATTTATTATTTAGGCATGCATTTATATTTTTTTTCAGCTACAGTATGAAAAAAGTATTCTCTTTACATGAATACTATCAATTTTGTTACTAGTCTAATAGTACAGATTCTGAGGTGCATTTATCTCTAGAATTTTCAGTTGTTGTTTATAATTCCATAACTGATATAGGAATATTTGACAGTATGACTTATCTCTAGATATAACAAAATATATAATTCATTTCAACATATCACTACTCTGTAGAGTTTATAACAGCGTAATAGAATAATTAGTTACAGAATTTAAATTTCCTGTGAGGTACCTAACCCTAGATCTAGACCCCGTTTTCGATTTTAGACACTCTGAGAGTTGGTCCTCTCCAAAGGATGTCTATAGAACAATGTAGTTCTTTTTTCTATTTCTTCTATGGTGAATTATGCTAAATGTATAGACTGGAAAAAGATAACTAAAATTCATAATTTCTTATCTTCTTTCATAACACAATTAAATTTAGAGCTTGCATAGGTAAATAACCACTTATTTATTTCCATTAGTTCATCATAACATTCAATCTAAATCAACAATTTTCCAAATTTAAATGTGTGTACCGCTTAGGGTTGACCAGTTGCCTCCCAACCTAAGAGCTCTTTCTCCACACCTCACCCCCGAGCAGAGACATTTTCCTCTTGTGATAGATAACCTCTTGTCTATCTTGAATATGATTTTAGAAGCATGCTTTCCATAGACTATTTCCCTTAACTGCGTCTAGTTAATTTAGCATGTTGTACTCCTGTTTACCTAGGATTTCCCTATATTTCTTCCATAAAGGTAATTTTAAATCTAGATTTTTATGCTTTCTAGCTCTATTCCACCTCTTCCCAATAATTTCCTCTTTATTGGGGAAATTAGATATTTATCTCCAAATATAATTTTTAGTATCTTTCTTTATTCCTTCCAAGGATTTTCTAGAAGTCTAGGAAAGTCTACAACCTTATCCATCCTCATGGATTAGGTTTCCAGATCTCAAATCTCAATATAGTCTTTGCACATTAATTTATGTTTATTTTATTAACATAATTTAATAAAATATATTCACTATCAACATGTTCTTTGGGCTCCACTTTTACCATTAAAGTCCTTAACTGCCTATTTTAAAAAGCAGCATTTTAGGGACATTACATTGTCATCAAGGTAATATTACAAACCTCGCATCCTTATAATTTCATGCTACTACCTTCGGCCAATGCGGCTTCAATTAGTGACTATTTTCTCCTCTCTGCATACAAGTACCATGGGTCCCTAAAATGATTTAGTTTTCTTTGAAGCTTCTCAGGTTTCTCTATATGAACCTTGTTTTGAATAGAGATTTTCAAATGAAGCCCTTACGGATGTATTTTCCATATTTTATTTATCTAGTGTAATGGATTTTCTTCGGCCTTATAATGCATTAAGGTTTAAGGTTATTTATGTTAGAGGTCTTTCCAAAAATGTAATGAATTCGTTGTTGCATTCTCGAGCTTTCTTACTCCACTGATTATATTGAAATGTTTTTGGTTCCGCTTGGAACTCTCCCTCAATTTCATAATTATTGATACAGTTACAAGTTTTAGCACTGATTTGGTATAAGTCTTTGCCATATATGTATTTTCGTGGATTATGTTTACTATATTACTTCTTGTTTTAATTCTATAGTCGTAATTGCATAGTATTTCTTTCTCTATGCATCAACTATGTAAAATTTGCATATGTCTACATTCTTGTAGACTATTTTCCCTATATGCTAAGTTTATATGCTCAGAACAACACCGGATTACTTCCATGTAGATTCTTTCTTCATTTTTATGTCGAATGATACTCATGCATCTCCTTATTTATAAATATGATAGTATTACAATTATCTTTGTTTCTTATTCAAATTTTCTCCATTCTGTATTACATTTATTTGCGGATAGCAGTGCCAATATATGGCTAAATTATATAAATTCATAACAACCATTCATTTTAATTCTTTCATTTACCTGGTAAATATTTTTTAGCTATTGTTTCAAATTTACCAATAATATTCAATTACTATATCAAGTTGATGTCCTGAGCGTCTCTGTTTCTGGGTTCTTTATGAGATCCCTCCGTCCATGCATAGTAATTTTTATTAAGAGGGGACGAACTGTATAGTCTAGGGTTCCCACCCTCGACAGACTAATAGTCCCCTCTATTATCACCCTATTAATTCTTAGGTCGTTGGATTTTGGTTTATAGTTAAAGAAAACCAGGGGTAACTAAGAACCTCTTTTAGAATTCTAGATCTAGCCTTTCTTGAGTTCCAGAGAGGCATCTCTCCTTGAGATTTAGCTTTGTTTTGTAATGGATTTTAGGCTAGCTATGAGTGGAAAATTTGGTTTGATTTTTTGAATGTTGGTAGGAATAAAGGACTACAAGAGAAGCCATAGAAAGATCTACCTAACCATTGGGCAATGGAGTCAAATTTATAGTAAACAATGCTAGAAAATTAAGGTCAAAAGAACAAATATACTAAGGGAAAGATAAATGATATTCAAAGGGTATAAAAAGGCCATTTTGATGAAGTGGTATGATCTAGACTAAGGGCAAGATAGATGATCTTCAAAGGGTATAAAAATGCCATTTTGATGAAGTGGTATGATCTAGACTAAGGGCAGCTAAGAATCCTTAGATCATAAAAAAAGAAGAGGGAAATTGAGGTCAAGCGGGACTAAAGAGAAATTAAGAATTCTAAAGTCTGGAAATCAGCAGAAAACATACACATGAAAACTAGTAAGAATATAGAGATTTTTACACTAATTCTGTAATACTTTTCCTTGTTATTCATTTAAGATGGAAAATAACACAAGATGTATGAATTAAAATTAAATAAATAAACAATTAAAACTGGAAGATATAATACTCATCTGATCAGCACGAGGATCATTAGTTATGATGTCTATTTGCTTCAGTTTCCAGCCTGCTGCTTCAACTTAACTCACATAAAATCCCAATGTTTTGAACAAAAAGGTCTATAGTAGTCTTGATATTTTTATTCCACACCAAAAAATACTTCAAAGGGTGAAGTATTTATAAAAATTCTAAACTAGAATATCTTGAAAAAATATCAAGATTGGTTCACAAATATCTCTAAGTGTTTTACATAAATAGAACTTAAGTAAAGGACACTCAAGGATAATGCATATATTTGACACTATTTGTTATGGATAGGTGATTACTAAGAGGAGAATTCTAATTTGATCCAACTCTTAGTTGATGATGAGGCATCCATGTCACTAACTTCTTCCTTTCTTTGTGCATTCTGCTCCAACAATTCTGCAAACTTGGGGTCTAATGATATATTTGTATTTCTCAATCCATAATAGATACGTAAAAAGTCAAAGAGGTTTTTGTATATATATATTTTGGTGAGATAAACCTCTTTCATTTTCCGAAACGTATGCTCCAGCTGTCCATAATAGGCTATGTGTAAACAACATTTTACAGAGTCCGAAACATGGGCTGTAAATGTGTGCATGTATCTCTCATTATGAAATTACTATGCAAAACGTGAGATAGGTTGTTGTAAATGGGTCTCTTAGGAACAAAAGCCTCCTTCATTTTGGTAATATTTATTTCTGATTGGCCACAATATTCTTTGCAAAATGATGACTTAACAAGAATTTTATGCAAAAAAATGTTTTCCAATAGTGTTTAATATTTCCCAATCCATAATGGATGTTAGAACAGTGAGAGAGGTTTTTGTAGAAGGAATTTTTAAGAACATAAAACTCCTTCATTTTTGAAAAATTCATCTTGGATTGGCCACAATATGTTCTGCAAAACACTGACTTAAACAGGAAATTTGTACAAAAAATGTCCCTTCTTGCTCTCTTTTTCATCTTTTCACCTTTTTGTTCTTTTAACTGTTTTACTTTCACTTTAGATAAACTTCATTGTTGGTGAAATTATTTTCATCTCTTTTTACCATTTTACTTCCTCTGTATTTACTTTCATTGTTTACCTTTGACTGTTCTTGTAATTTTTTTTTAACTTTCACTCTGAATTTTACCTGATACACTTTAACCACTGATACTCTTTGATTGTTGTATTTTTTAGTGTCATTGTGAATTCTGATTTCACTTTTACCATTCACTATGAAAACATCATCATTCTGATCTCTCTCTAACTTGATTTTGTTCTTTCTTTATATGCAAACCGTTTGTTGAGTGAAGATATTGAGTTAAAATATGAGAATTTGGAGCAAAATTTTTTGTCAAATAGTATTCAAATTGTTGGCCCAAATCCATATTCTGATAATAACCTGCAAAAATCAAACAATTTGTTAATGAAATCGAGGTCTGCAAGGAGGTGATTGAAAGCTTTTTTAAAAGTCCTGTGGAATGAGATCAGTCTATGGAGGGTTAAATCTATTTTTTAATCATTTTGGATAGCTACTACAAGATTAGACTGTTTTTGGGAGTTATTCATTTTAACAGAGATGAAACTGAGCAATTTAGGCTAAGGATGGCTTCTCTTGGGATTTTTTGCTCAATTAAGTTTTATGAATGTGTTTGATTGAAAAAATGGAATATCAAGGTAATTCAGAGGTTTTAGTTGTTTATATCCTTGAATTTAATCTTTAAACTGTGAAAATTGAGGAAATTGGCTTTAAAAAAGGTTCCCAATTGAAAACAGGGCTTTCTGGGAAAATTGGTCGGGGAGGCTCAGCAATGGTGTCTGTGAGTAGTTTCTGAAGGTCGAAGGTGCAAATGATATGAAAATAATAAAAACTAAGGTTGAAACTTTAAGTTTTTATGGATCATGCAGAGTATTAATTGCAGTTCAAGTTAACATGGCAAGAGAGGTTTTTCATTTGAAAGTAAAAACTGGTAATGGTTTTCGCATTGATTTCGATTGGTAACTGGTTTTTAGCTTTAGCAATGCGATCCAATATAATTATGACACGTAGCGGGTAGTGGTTTCACAAAAAAACTCATTTCAAAATTTTTTTTGGCAACTTCTTTCGATCACTTTAGAAATGTGATATGGGATCTGCATCGTCAGATCTGACTCCGCGATGAGAACGGTTGGGATTTGATGCAAAGTTGCGGGGTAAGTGCAGTGGGGCTAGGTACTATTATCTGCACTGTTTATTTGGTGAGTGGAGATCGACGACTTAGAATTAACTCGATAGGAAATGGTAGGGTCAGGAAGGATATAGTGGGTTTATTTCGGATCGTCAGATTAAATGGAATCAAAGATCGAACGATTATTACTCATCATAGTGGTGCAAGGTGGGACATGAAGTCAATTGATCGCACGGATCGTTGGATTGCAAATGGGATGATGATTAGATGGTTAAGGTTCAATGCGATGGGGAATGATGGAAGCCTGGGGATATGATTATCATGTACATTTTAAACCGTTAGATCTAAGAGCCATGGAAGATTGGATGGTCGAAATTGATTCCGATGGAATAGAGGATATGGGAAGCTTTATAAAAAAAGGCTTTATATATTGAATAAAGTAGTTGGCAAGGTGTTTAAAAGGGTTTAACCAAGGTAAAAACTATGGTAAGGGAATATTTATCGGGAAAGCGGAAAATTTTAAGGTTTTAACCTTGGGGTTAAGGGTAATAGGGAAAGGGGATGTATTTAACAAGGAGATTGGTTTAGTGAAGTTTGGTTTAAGTTAAACTTCAGGAATTTATTCTTTTGTTTTAAACATATATGAAACATGTTTAATGATTTTTTGTGTATTTTTATTATATAGTTCCACATTTGTTAAAGGTATAAAACTATAGGGGAGAGGGGAAATATTTTTATGGGTAGTTTTGTGTCGAAGGGGTAACTTCGAGATGTTTCTCAACATGAGCTTAATATCTTTGACACAAAAGCATATATTAAATGGGTTTTTTGGATAATAAATAAAAGGGAACTATATCAATAGGACTAGGATAATTAATAAGGAGTTAATAAAATATGTTAAGTGTTAATATGAAAAGGAAAAAGTGAATATTCAACACATACAATTATAACCAATAAAAGTTAAGATCAAAGAAAAACATGCATTTATGATAATTTCATCACTTCTACTTAGGATAAAATGTCATTTTCATGGTTTTATACTTCATAAGATGTAGGAAGTTGATCAAATGGGGATTAGAGTATCATTAAGTAAAAATGAGGTTTTTACTTATGATTTTTCCTGGTAAATGAATGCATGAATGGAAAATGATTTCATTTGTGGGATTAATATAGAAATTTAACATTTTCAACTAATTAGCCATAGTACTTTAGGTCCGGTCCCAACAGAAGTCAAGGAATTGCCTTGAGCCTTTATGACTGATAGTTTAGAATGATAAATGGCTATGGGGAAGGGAAGTTAGTTATTTGCATCCCTGGTGAATAATATTTACAATGATGCTTCTCACCTTCTTCTACCCACCCAATTTTAATTGCTAACATTTTTTCTTCCATTTTGATTAGGTGCATTTGAGCTAGCAACATTTACAACATTTATTCTTTCTGAAAGCAATAAAACTATCTAATTCTACACCTATTTCATCCAGGAATCCAAATTAAACTGTTGGATTCACTGATTCTCTACCTAACTACTGAATTGTCATTACTAAACTGTATGACAATTTTTTATTCTCTATTTACAACAAGTAAAATTGAAACATGAAAAGTCAAGATTAAACTGTTTAACTCATCATGGATTATGGAATTTATTGACACTCTACCATAATCAACTACAAAAGGTAAAATTAGATTATTTTTTCTAAGTCCTTTGATTGTTCTTTTGGGAATTTTTTACCCTCTTTTTGATTTTTTGAACATTTTTGTTTTTTTATTTTTTGAAAAATATGGGAATACAACTTGAAACACATGAATTATATACATATTTACAAGACTATCATCAGTTAAGTCAAAATTATGAATCCTATATTTATAGGTTGCTAACATCGGCTTCAGTTGGGGATGGCATTTCCTGGTGAAATGTCAAGAAATCTGAGATCAGTAGCCTTCATCTTTGGCCTTTGATGATCTAAGTGTCTTCTATGTTCTTCAAACTGAAATCTGATCTGAAACTAAAACAACATACAACAATTTTCAAACCAACTTATAGATCTTAAATTTTCATCCTTGGCTTTAAATCTTAATGAAAAATTAGCTGAAAATTAAGAACTAAGAAAAAAAAAATGCTCAAAATTATAAGCTTATTAGCACTCATCTACATATTATAATCTACTAAAAATCTTATTGAATCAGGTAATACAAAAATGCCAATGAATCCAATTAAGTAGCTGTAAAAATAAATGGATAACATGATTGCTTGTGATCAAAATTGGAAGTATATTATGATCATGTGCCTTTATAATAAATTATATGATATGTAAAGGCCACTTTTGATGTATTTGATCCTTATAGAGAAAACATGTTTGTAGATTTGGGCTAAAAAATTTCTCCATATAATCTGATATAGGATCAATAAAAGCATGATGTATCTTATTTATTTCTAGGCCTTCAATGACTAATTGTTGAGTTGAATTATGAATATTAGACCATGAAACTATTTCTTCAGTCTTGTGTTTGGAAGAATAATAACCTTCAATATGCAATTCAAAAGGTATTACAATTTCTTCTTGCTTTGGAGAAGGAAGATTTTCAAAGAAACTTTTAGGATTTCGGAAATTGTATGACTGAATTTGAGAATGAAAAAGTTTGATTTCAGTTTCAAAATTTTCAGAAATTATATCAAGAATCCATTTTTTAACTTGAGGAGAACATTTTCTTCATTTAAAAATAAGAAAGAGAACTTTTAGAAAATCCTCATCAAATTGAAGATCTAATATCTCATCCTTCAAACTAGCTAGTATTTGTTCTATGAAGTTATCTTGAATTTGAAGAACATAATTATCCTCATATTGATAATATTTAGGCAAATATTCACAAGAAGGAATGTGATCAATTATAAACATTACATCAAAAGATTTCTCTTCCAAAAATCCTGATAGATCTAGATTAGTTTGATTTCATTTTGTTTGAAAATCATTTTTTTGTTCAATAGGCATGCTATCAAGAAATGGGCCTTTTTGGGAATGTAGAATAACATGAGCATCAACTTGTTCTTCTGTCTCTTCATGGATAAAAACTTTATTACATTCATCAACATTAGAATAAGTAGAAACAATTTCTTCATTATGTAAATACTTTGAGGATGGTTGCATGTTTAGAAGAAAATTGATTTCTTCTTCGGTGGGGGGGGGGGTGGGAATCTTTGAATTCTTAGATTGAAATGACAATTGTTTTTTCTCTTATATAAAAGTTGATCATGAGGTTGAATAGTTTCTTTAACTTCATTAAAAACATTAAATGAAACATCATTTTTTAATACATAGGGGTTTTGTGGATCTTGATTCATCTCTTAATATATTTCATCTTTGTTTAACTCCTCTTGATTATTATGACATTTAACTTGAGAATGAAAGTTATGGACTTCTTCTAAATCTTCACAATGCCAATTTCCAAAATATTCATCAATATTTTTGAGGTAATGTATAACATCTTCAACTTGATCACAACAATTTTCAGCTAATGACAAAGATGGAAAATTTTCTTTGTAATGCTCATAAAATACCTTGTGAAAATCCGTTAAAGAAAATAAACTAGCAGGTTTAAGAGCTTCATACCATTCCCTTGCTTTTCCTTCTAAGGTTGCCATCAATATCTTCATGAGGCAATGCTCATGCCAATCACCCTTCAATATTGATGAGTGTATATGAAATTTAATGAGATGTAATAAAGGATTATCAATGTTATCATCTCAAAACATGGGTAGATTGTTACCCCAATTTACCTTTGGTAGCTTGTGTGGAAATCCAGGTATGTGATCTCTGCTCATGGGAGAATATCTTCATTTTATTCTTGGATCATCTTGAATATCAGCCATAACGAAAAGCCATGGTATCTATAAAACCAAGTTATATCCTTATATAAAATACAATATATATTGAAAAAATTTCTTAATGAGAAATAACATAATGTCTTGGATTAATATCCAAGTTGAAAGCCTAATATTTCCATATTGTTTTTCCAGGTTCCTTCCTCCAGTGGAGTCTTGATTCTGAAATTGATTTCGAGTCGCTAGGTGGATGATTTTAACCTTTATATGTCTGATCATTTTCCACCATCATAGATCAGATCTAAGCTTGTAAAATATTTCTGAATAAAAGGTTAGTTTCCCTAGTAGAGTTGTTATTATACTACCCACAACCTTTAAACTTAATGTTAAATTAGAAAAGACATGTTTTAAAAATATTCCTCTAAGATTAAACTTAAAACTGGAGAGTCGTTAGTTTCCTAGTATGGTTGCCAGTATGTTATCACCCTAATAATTATTAGGTCATGGGATATTGGTTTATATTTAAAGAAAACCAGGGGTAACCAAGAAGCTCTTTCATAATTTAGGATCTAGCCTTTCCTGAGTTCCGGAGAGGGATCTCTCCTTAAGATTTACCTTTGTTTTGTAATGGATTTTAGGCTAGCTATCAATAGAAAATTTGGTTTGCTTTTATCAATGTTGGTAGGTGTAAAGGAGTACAAGAGAAAACATAGAAAGATCTACCTAAACATTGGGCAATGGAGTCAAATTTATAGCAAACAAGACTAGAAAACTAAGGTCAAAAGAACAAGTATACCAAGGGCAAGATAGATAATCTTCAGAGGGTTTAAAAATGCTATTTTGATGAAGTGGTATGATCTGGAATAAGGGCAGTTAAGAATCCTTAGATCATAGAAAAGGAAGAAGGAAATTTATGTCAAACGAGACTAAAGAGCAATTAATAATTCTAAAGTCTAGAAATCAGCAAAAAACATAAACATGAAAACTAGTAAGAACAAAGAGCTTTTTACACTGATTCTGTAATACCTTTCCTAGTTATTCATTTAAGATGGAAAATAACACAAGATGTATGAATGAAACTTAAATAAATAAACAATTAAAACTGGAAGATACAATACTCATCTGATCGGCACGAGGATCATTAGTCATGATGTCTATTTGCTTCACTTTCCAGCCAGCTGCTTCAACTTAAGTCACATAAAATCCCAATGTTTTCAACAAAAATTTTTATAGTATTCATGATAATTTTATTCCACACCAAAAAATACTTCAAAGGGTGAAGTATTTATAAAAATTCTAAACTAGAATATCTGAAAGTATATCAAGATTGGTTCACAAATATCTCTAACTGTTTTACATAAACAAAACTTAAGTAAAGGACATTCAGGACCAATGCATATATTCGGAAATATTTTTTATGGATAGGTTATGACTAATAGGAGAATTTTAATTTGATCCAACTCTTATTTGATGATGAGGCATCCAAGTCACTAACTACTTCCTTTCTTTGTGCATTCTTCTCCAACAATTCTGCAAACTTTCGGTCCAATGATATCTTTGTATTTCTAAATCTGTAATAGATATGTAAAAATTGAAAGAGGTTATTGTAGATAAATACATTGGAGAGACAAAAATATTTCAGTTTCCTAAAATTATACTCCATATGTCCATAATAGGCTCTGCAAAGAAATGTGTAAAACAGAGTTTTATAGAGTCTAAAAAATAGGCTGTGAAGATGTGCATGTATCTCTCATTATGAAATGATTATCCAAAAAATTAGAGAGGTGTTTGTAAATGGTTCTATTTGAAACAAAAGCCTCCTTCAAGTTTGTAATATTTATTTTTTATTGGACACAATATCCTCTGCAAAATGATGAATTAACAGGAATTTTCTACAAAAACTGTTTTCCAATAGTGTTTAATATTTCCCAATCCATAATAGTTGTTAGAAATGTGAGAGAGGTTTTTGTATATGGACATTGTAAGAACATAAACCTCCTTTAGTTTTTCAAAATTCATCTTGGAGTTTCCACAATATGTTCTTAAAAACAATGACTTAAACATGAAATTTGTGAAAAAAATGTCCCTTCTTGCTCTCTTTTTCATCTTTTCACCTTTTTGTTCTCTTAACTGTTTTACTTTCACTTTAGATAAAATTAATTGTTGGTGAAATTATTTTCATCTCTTTTTACCATTTTACTTTCTCTGTATTTACTTTTACTATTTACCTTTAACAGTTCTTGTAACTTTGTTTTAACTTTCACTCTGACTTTTACCAAATACACTTAAACCACTGATACTCTTTGACCGTCATGTTTTTTAGTGTCATTGTGAATTCTGATTTCACTTTTACCATTCACTATGAAAACTTCATCATTATGATCTCTCTCTAACTTGATTTTGTTCTTTCTCTGTATGCAAACTGTTTGTTGAATGAAGATATTCAGTTAAAATCTGAGAATTTAGAGCAAACAATTTTTTCAACTAGTATTGAAACTGTTGGCCCAAATCCATATTCTGATAATAACCTGCAAAAATCAAACAATTTGTTAATGAAATCCAGGTCTGCGAGTAGGTGATTGAAGGCTTTTCTTAAACTCCTGTGGAATGAGATCAGTCTGTGGAGGTTTAACTCTATTTTTTAGTCATTTTGGGTAGATACTACAAGATTAGACTGTTTTCAGGAGTTATTCACTTTAACATAGATGAAACTGAGCAATTTAGGCTAAGGATGGCTTGTTCTGGGATTTTTTGCTCAATTAGGTTTTCTGAATGGGCTTGATTGAAAACATGGAATATCAAGGTAATTCAGAGGTTTTAGTTGTTTAGATCCTTGAATTTAATCTTTAAACTGTGAAAATTGAGGAAATTGGCTTTAAAAAAGGTTCACAGTTGAAAACAGGGCTTTCTAGGAAAATTGGTCAGGGAAGCTCAACAATGGTGTTTGTGAGTAGTTTCTAAAGGTCGAAGGGACAAATGATATGCAAATAATAAAAACTAAGGTTGAAACCTTAAGCTTTTATGGATCATGTGGAGTATTAATTGCAGGTCAAGTTGACATGGCGGGAGCGGTTTCTCGTTTGAAAGTAAAAACCAGTAATGGTTTTCGCATTTCTTTCGAGTGGTAACTGGTTTTTAGCTTCAGCAATGCGATCCAATATAATTATGACACATAGCGGGAGGTGATTTTACAAAACAACTCATTTCACAAATTTTTTCGGCAACTTCTTTCGATCACTTTAGAAATGTGATATGGGATCTGCATCGTCAGTTCTAACTCCGCGATGTGAACGGTCGGGATTTGATGCAAAGCTGTGTGGTAAGTGCAGTGGGTCCAAGTACTATTATTTGCGCTGTTGATTCGGTGAGTGGAGATCGACGGCTTATAATTAACTTGATAGGAAATGGTAGTGACGGGAAGAATTTATCGGGTTTATTTCGGATCGTCAAATTAAATGGAAGCAAAGATCGAACGGTTATTACTCATCATGGTGGTAAAAGGTGGGACATGAATTCAATTGATCGCATTACACATGGATCATTGTATTGTAAATAGGATGATGATCGGACGGTTAAGGTTCAATGTGATAGGGAATGATGGGAGCCTCGGGATAGGATTATCGCATACGTTTTAAATCGTTAGATCTAAGAGCCACAGAAGATTGGATGGTTGAAATTGATTCCGATGGAACAATGGACATGGGAAGGTTTATATAAAAGGCTTTATATATTGAATAAAGTAGACAGGGAGGGGTTTAAAAGGGTTTAACCAAGGGAAAAACTGTCGTAAGGGAATATTTATCAGGAAAGCGGAAAATGTTAAGGTTTTAACCTTGGGGTTAAGGGTAATAGGGAAAGAGGATGTGTCAAACAAGGGGATTGGTTTAAATTAAACTTCGAGATTTTTTTTTTTGGTTTTAAACATATGTGAAACATGTTTAATGATTTTTTGTGTATTTTTATTATATAGTTTCAAATTTGGTAAAGGTCTAAAACTATAGGGGAGAGGGGAAATATTTTTATGGGTATTTTTGTGTCAAAGGGGTAACTTCAAGATGTTTTTCAACATGGACATAATATGTTTGACACAAAAGCATATATTAAATGGGTTTTTGGGATATTAAATAAAAGGGAACTATATTAATAGGACTAGGATAATAAATAAGGAGTTAATAAAATATGTTAGGTTTTAATATGAAAAGGGAAAAGTGAATACTCAAAACATAAAATTATAACCAATAAACTGAAGATCAAATCAAAACTTGCATTTATGATAATTTCAACACTTCTACTTAGGATAAAATGTCATTTTGAGGGTTTTATACTTCATAAGATGTAGGAAGTTAATCAAATGGGGATTAGAGCATGATTAAGTAAAAATGAGGTTTTTACTTATGATTTTTCCTGGTAAATGAATGCATGAATGGAAAATGATGTGATTTGTGAGATTAATATAGACATTTAACATTTTCAACTAATCAGCCATAGAGCCTTGGGTCCAGTCCCATCAGAATTCAAGGAAATGCCTTGAGCCTTTCTGACTAATAGTTTATAATGATAAATGGCTATGGGGAAGGGAAGTTAGTTATTTTCAGCCCTGGTGAATAATATTTACAATGATGCTTCTCACCTTCTTCTACATACCCAATTTTAACTGCTAACATTTTTTCTTCCATTTTGATTAGGTGCATTTGAGCTAGCAACCTTTACAACATTTATTCTTTTTGAAAGAAATAAAACTATCTATTTCTACACTTATTTTGTCCAGGAATCCATATTAAACTATTGGATTCACTGATTATCTACCTAACTATTGAATTGTCATGATTAAACTGTATGACAATTCTTTATTCTCTATCTACAACAAGTAAAATTGAAACATGACATGTCAAGATTAAACTTTTTAACTCATCATGGATTATGGCATTTATTGACACTCTGCCATAATCAGCTGCAAAAGGTAAAAGTAGTGGCATTTAGACTTGCACATTTTCATGTTTTATTCATCTTTTTCTTTTGGGGTGTATTATTTTTTCTAAGTCCTTTGATTGTGCTTATAGGACTTTTTTACCCTCTTTTTGATTTTTATTATTATTTTTTATTTTTTACAAAATATGGGAATGCAACTTGCAGAAAGAAAAGTATGTATATATTTACAAGACTATCATCAGTTAAGTAAAATTAATGCCTCCACCACCTTATTCTAGATTTATATTTAAAAAAAAATTGTTACTACTTTCCACACTATCACAATCATTATTTATTCAACAACATATTTAATATGATATACAAGAAACTAATGTGTCTTAGAGTATATAAATAATGAGTTTCCTTACTTATTACTGCATACCATCATTTATTCGCTCTAGAATAAAATAACAAACAAATTCTTTTATTGTCTTTTTCCTATTTCCTCAATTATAGAAATAAAAATTTAGCTTATGAGTAAAAACACAGTAAGAATTCACATATCTTCCTTAACACATTCTCAATTTATTTATCTCACTTTAGAATGCTGATGATAGCCTCCAAACCTTGAGAGAGGAAATTGCGTCCTCAACTCCCCCTGTGCTCCGCACTAGAGTATGACTTAGATAGCATTATTTCTGGAATAGACCTCAAGACCCTCAATCCAGTCTTTCTTTCTAGATTCAGGTTGCAGAGTTTCCACTGGTTCCGACTAGCTGTCGATTTACTCTCACCATGAAGCCTTCTTGCCCTCATCCAAGTTCACAGAACCCCTTTTCCTCACTAAGATTTTCCGTTTATCATCAAGGGAAAAGGTAATTGTCGTTAACTACTTTGCCTAACCACTCTAGAATCATGGAATACCTTTTCATCAATTTTTATCGAAAAAATTCCTTTAAATAATTCTTTATTCAAAGAAAATAAATAAATCATGTTCATTACTAGATTAGCTTTACTTGTTAATCTCATTTCAAAATTAAATGCATAATATATTTTTAAAAGAAAAATAAATAGTTTCAGGATTAAATCCTGATGTTACATCTTCCTCCCGTGGAAGTAAACACTATCCTCAGTGTTCTATTCCATATTATCAAATAGTTCTGGGTATGCCTCACGCACAAATCCTTCGTCTTCCCATGTAGCCTCCTATGGGTTTGAGTCATCATGTATAATTACATTCAAACTAGAAGTACTTTCTTTTCTATTTAGATATTAGTAGTCAATGAAAACATTTTTCAGAATAGTACTATAGTATACAACATTTACTTTACCGTTCTGCATATATTTGTTTGACTGTATACTTTATAACTCTTTCCTTTCAATCATAATACTATTCGAATTCCAACAAAATATGTTATTTCAAAATATAATTTCACTTTCATCTCTAGTGTAAGCATACATTCTAAACATATGCATGTATATATTCTTCTGTCTAATAAGTTCTAGTTCATGATTTATCTTTTTCAATATATTACAAAACTTATTTAACTATACAATATGGAATTTATTTCACTATATAGTGCATAACTTATTTAACTATACGGTGCATACATTTATCAATCATGTATACCGTTTCTACTTAGAATTTGTTTCATAATGAAATACATAGTTTTGTAAATTAATATTAGAACAATTTCATTAATGAAATGTTAGTTTCCTGTGATGTACCTAACCTCAGATCTAAGCCTTATACTGGGTTTACACATTGTGAGTGTTGGTCCTTTACAGAGTTATTTCTATACAACAACACAGAACATATTATTTTATTATAGTCAAATGTGTTCAATGTATAGCCCTCCAAAATTTATTTCTAATTCATCTAACTTCCTCATCATAGACACATATCCAGATGCAAAATTTCATATATATCTAACTATTTTACTTCCTTACTAACTCATAACAGAACTAAAGTATAATTTAAAACAATTCAAATTAACTGTGCATACTACTTAAGGTAGACTAGGTTCCACCCAACCTTAGAGTTCTTTCTCCACAGCTCACCCCTGAGAAGAGATCCTTTTCTACAGCAATAGACAACCCTTTGTATATCCTGAATCCACTTATTTAATATTGCTTTCCCCTCAGGCTATTTCCCTTAATTGTGTCCTGTTAAATCAGGATGTTGCTTTCCTGTGGGCCTAGGCTTTCCTTTTTTTTCTTCCACGAAAGTACTTTCAAAGCTAACTTTTTGTCTTTCTAGCTTTATTCCACCTCTTCCCAGTAATTTCCTCTTTACTAGGGTAGATTTTTAGATTTGTATCTCCAATCTAATTTTAGTATCTAATTTATTTCCTCCAAGCATTTCTGGGGAACTGGGAAAGTCTTACAACCTTATCCATTCTCATGGATTTGGTTTCCAGATCTCTAATCATAATCTAGTATTTGCACGGTAATTTCCATTTTATTTTATTAACTTGAAATAATAAAATAAATGCACATAATTTTTTTCCATTGAGGTCTATTGTACCCTTTTTTACTTGTTCAAATGTCTAATAAAATCATAGAAAACTGGGGATATTACATATTCCCCCTATAAAAACAAAACACCGTCCTTCGTATTGTAATGAAAAAAATTAAAATTCATTGCTCAAAAAATGATGCTTATTTGTCTTTAATATATTCGTCTCGCTCCCAAGTAACCTCTTCGGGTGCATAGTGCCTCCACTAAACTTTCACCGTGGACATTGTTCTATTTCGAAGCTCAATTTCTTCCCATGTCCATATTTTATGTGGCTCTGGAAGGAATTCCCCTTCTGGTTCCACTTGTATCATATTCTAATAAATAACATTAGTAGGATCATGGACATATTTTTTAAATAATGAAATATGAAATACATCATGTACCTTAATGTGACTAGGTAAATCCAACTTGTATTCAACTGATCCAACCCTTTCCAGTACTTCAAAAGATCCATAGTAGCATGGAGCTAGTTTTACACAACTACCTGTGTGCAAAGTACTCTTTTTAGGCTTAATACTTAGGTAAACATCATCACCCACATTGAATTTTCTGTGAATTCTCTTTTTGTCTGCATAACTTTTCTGCATGTCTTGTGCTGTTTTGATATTTTGCTAAATTTTCCTTACAGTTCTTTCCATTTCCTACAAAGCATCTGGTCTAATTTTCAACTTATCCTCTGGTTGACTCCAACTCAGAGGTGTATGGCACTTTCTGCCATAAATTTCTTCAAAAGGACTCATTTTGATTGGAGCTTGGTAGCTATTGTTGTAGGCAAACTCTGCTAAGTGTAGAAAGTCCTCCCACTTTGTTGGTTCGTCGATAACATACATTCTTAACATGTCTTCTAAAATCTGGTTTGTTATTTTATTTTTGCCGTGAATTTGAGTATGGTATGTAGTACTAAAGTTTAATTTGGTACCCATTCCCCCAAACAGACTCCTCAAAAAAGCTACAGTAAAATTTGCATCTCTATGAGATATGATTATCTTAGGAATACCATGCAATTTTACAATTTCTTTCATAAATACATTAGCTACTTCAGTTGTGCCAAAGGTAGATCGTACGGGTATAAAGTGTGAAACTTTAGTCAAAGTATCAAATACTACTAGAATAGAGTCGTGTTGAAACCAGTAATAAAATCAATGGAAACAGTCTCTCATTTCCATTCTGGAATAGGTAAGGGATTCAACAATCTAGCTGAATGATAATTTTCTACCTTCACTTGTTGACATTCTATACATCTAGCCAAGTAATTTGCCACATCCTTTTTCATACCAGACCAGAACACATTCTTTCTTAAAGCTGAAATTAATTTTTGGTATCCTGGATGTCCTGCATAAGGGATTTTATGATACTCATCCAGAATTTCTCTCTTTAAGGAGTCCACATTAAGAATGTATAATCTATATTTATAAGAAACCAATCTCCTCTGGTTTTATATATACCCTTTCATCTCCTTTTTCAGAATTTGTGCCCGAATTTTTTCATAGTTTTGGTCTTGTCTCCTAACTTCTTATATCAAACCCTCAATATCAATGTTGGCACTAATTCCAACAGTTCTCACACCTTGCCAATAATTTCTTCTTAATGCATCTAAAATATTTTTTTCCTTCGCCTTAATATGTTTAATATCAATGTCAAACCCACTAAGGAAAGACAACCATCTAGCTTGCCTAGCGTTCAAATCAATTTGTGTGAAGAAATACTTTAAACTGCCGTGATCCGTTATGAATATAAATTTTTTCCTTAAAATATAATATCTGAAAATCTTCAAAGCATGTATTACAACAACTAGTTCTAAATCATAAACATTATAATTCTGTTCATGTTTCTTGAGTTTCCTTGATTCATAGGCCATGACTGAGTTTTCTTGTAGTAGCACTCCTCCTAATCCCTCTACATAAGCATCTATGCATACTATGAATTCCCGATCCGGATCAACAATATTTAAAATAGGTGTTTTGTAAGTTTAAGTTTTAACCGATCAAAGCTATTTTGACATTTCTTAGTCCACTTGAACTTAACTCCTTTTCTCGGTAGATATGTAATAGGGTAGGATAAGGATGAAAATGTCTGTAAAAATCTCTTATAATATCCTGCAATTCCCATGAATGATCTTACAGAAGAAACATCAGTAGGTACATGCCACTCCCTTATCGCTTCTATATTTTCTGGGTCTACTGCTAATCCCTTATTTGAAATTATATGACCCAAGTAATGAATTTTATCTTTGAAAGAATCACATTTGTTAAACTTAGCATACAATGTATTTTCTCTAAGAGTTTGTAAAACAATTATAAGATGTTTTTTTATGCTCAGCTTCATCATTAGAGTAAATTAGAATGTCATCAATAAATACTAGTACAAATCTGTCCAAGTACTTATTTAAGAAACTATTCATTAAACACATAAAAGTAGCAGGTACAAATTGGTCAACCCAAAAGGGAGGATGACAAACTCATAGTGTCCATATCTCGTTCTGAATGTCGTTTTACTTATGTCTTCATCTTTAATTCTCATTTGATGGTAACCTGTCCTTAGATCAATTTTCGAGAATACTTTTTCTCCTCTAACTTGGTAAAATAGATCATCTATCCTAGGTAGAGGATATCTATTCTTGATTGTCAACTTATCCAACTGATCATAATCTATACACATTCTGAAAGTATGGTATTTCTTTTTGACAAATACTACTAGTGCTCCTCATGGGGATACACTTGGTGTTATCTAACCTCTATCTAGAAACTCTTGTAGTTGCATCCTCAACTCCATCATTTATGCGGTACTCATTCTGTAGGGGGCTCTAGAAACTGATGTCGCTCCTGGTATTAAGTCAATTTCTCTTTTAGGGGGGATGAGGAACTTTATCTGGAAACACATCCTTGAACTCTAGGATGATTGGTAATTGTTTTAAAATATTGGCTTTAGGTTGTTGTCCCACTTCTTCTACATGCACATAATACACTTGGAAACCTTTTCTTGCAATTATTTTCAATTGAAGTGCTGAAATTTGTCTCAAAGATATGGGTTTGGTTTTTCCTTTCACTATCATAGGTTTTCCCTCACTATTTATGTAGTGTATGGGTTTGTCTAAACAATTCAGCATAGATTTATGTTTTTCTATCTAGTCCATTCCCACTAACACGTCATAGGACCCTAAAGATAGAATATTCAAATTCAGTTCAGTTTTGTACCCATTCAAATTTATAGTTGTCTAGGGTAGTTTATGAGTTACTTTCCTTTTTGACCCAATACCTAACTGAACTAACCATGATTTTTGAAATTTCTCTGACTTTAAATTGTATTTTTCTACCATTTTAGGACTTATATAACTTAAATATGCCCTTGGATCTATTAAAACAGAAACAAGTTAGTCAACAATCATACCTTCTACTTCAACCATAGTGGACTTGTGTTCATCTTGACGATTTTCTAGGGCAGCAATGATTTTGGGGATGCTTCTTGCCACATCATTTACAGTAGTTTCTTCTCTCAGCATTTGTATGGTATGAATGTTTCTATATGGACAGTCTCTTAGTAAATGAGGTTCTCCACAAACCCAACACTTTAGAGTTTCCCTCATTTTAACAGTTCCTTCTCCCTTATTATTTTCATTAATCTGTTTGCACCCTCTTTGTGATTGAGCTAGTTAATTTTCTCTAGTTTTGGTGAATTTATTCCTTTGTTGATTTCTCCCAAAATTCTTTAACTAGGCTAGTTTTGTTGTTTTCCCACTAGAGTTACCTTTATATTTGTTCTTCCAATTCTTTTCTTGTTCATTTCTACCTTTGAACTACAGGTAACATAGTCTCCCTTTGCGCGCCACTTTATCCATGGTCTTGGGATTATCAAATTATATCTCATCCTTGTATATAGTAGGTGGAAAGTTTAAGAAACGCTAGAATTTTGCCTTCTCTTCTCTTATATAAGGTATATATCGAAGCAAGTTGGTGAATTTAGTTACAAACTCATTAATGGTAAGTTGTCCCAACCTAAGTTCATGAAACTCTTTTCCTTTATCATAATAATAGCATTCATTCAGATATCTATGTTTGAATTTGATCTGGAAATCCTCCCAAGTGACAATTTTCTCATCTATAACATGAACCATCTTGGTTTCTTCCCACCACAAGGTATCCTTTCCTTGTAATTGATAGATAGCCAGTATATATCTCAAGTTATTTTCATATTAATAAACATGAAAGTACTTTATCATGTTTAGAAGCCAAGCTTGTGCATCTTCCTCCTTCTCTCCATCATAGGAGGGAGGCTTGACTTTTCAAAATTCACCCTGTAATTCCTTATTCCTCCTAGACCATTGTATAGAGGCATCATCTTCCTGAAACTCTTTTGAGTCATTTACATGTAACACCCCCAATTCATGTGATTGAATTTTAAAGTCAGATACTTGAACTTTAATCCTAAGGGGAGTGGACCCCAAAGGATAATTATTTTGTGAATGTAATTAAACATTTAAATGAGGAAATGAATAAAATATTGTGGTGAAGATTGACCAAAATGAGATGATGAGATCACTTGCTAAATTTATGAGGATGGATGAGGCAAATATTTCCCCACAATCTTTCAAAAATCCTTGAAAGAAAGTAAATTTTAAATTTAGATTTTTGAGGAAAAATCTGAATTCCCCCAATGATGAGGAAAGTAGTTGGGAAGAGGTGAAAAGCTGGAAAAGCTGAGGAAAAGCATAAAACAACTTTAAAGAATCCCTAAATTGGGAAGCCTAGGCAAACAGGAAGAAAAGCATCCTGCGATTCTGGACGCAGAATTAGAAACATGCTTTGGGGAACAATAGCTTAAATAAGCTACTCTTGTATATATTAGAGGTTGATCTGTTCCAGAAGGTGGTCTTAGCTCGGGGGTGATTTCTGGGAGACAGAAGGACTCTAAGGTTAGGAGGTTGGTCGACTGCATGAGTGGTATGTCTCTGAGTTAAATTGTCTTCCTGCTTATTATGGTATGAATTGGCTACATATAAAAAAAAAATTCTTCCTAAGGTATTAAATTTATTAGTCTACATTTGACAGAATTAATCGTAAGGCAGTAACCTGATAATTCTGTATGGTTGTAGAGAAAAATCCTGTAAAGTAGAATCCCACAGAAAGTCTAAACCAAGGTTGGTTTAAATTTGAGGATATCTTGTTCTTTTCAGGAAAATTTTGTGAATTTACTTTAATCTGCTTCTGTTTCCTAGCATGATTTTAATATGTATCTACAAGAGAGAGAAATTGAATTCACTATATTATACTGGAATAATAGTAGGAAATGAATTGAAACTTATACTGTGTATGAAAGAATGGAAGGAGAGACTCTATAAACTGATCTCAGGGTCGGCATACGATCCAAATATAATCCAGAAAACTAAATGGTCAAAACACACAATTTTGTAGGTAAGCCACACTTATTATAGCAGAGGAAAGGAGTTAAATATTTATCAAAAGATCTAACAGAGACAGTGGCCTTATGAAACTACTCTAACATTATAGCACAGAAAGTAAATACATAGAGTGTAGAATTTATGATTAGATAGTTGAGAAGTAAAAGAGCAAAGAGTTGAATTATTTTCAACAGTATACACATTAACATTAATCTAACCACTATTTCCCTTGACCAAGAGGAAAAAGGGAATGAGTTCCAAACACATGACCAGCTCTACAGAAATACCTACCACCAGACATCTAGGTAGGCAAGAGCTGTAAATAGATATAGGACAATGAGAAGAAAATTGCAATTAGAAACATATGTATATAACTTTGGGAAATAAGGAGAATATTATCCCTGGTACTTCATACATATTAACTATATGTGTATAAAGGAGAATGGACTCATAATCCCCTGCATGCCATTTATATGCCTAGACAAACAATGGTAAAATAAGTTCAGAGTAACCATGAACAAAGGGAACTGTAAATATGATACTGGTACCAGTGTTGAGATATCTAGCCATAGAAAATAGTTAATGAAATACATCAGAAGAAGAGATAAAGATTTAATATAACTTTCCGCAAATTCTGATGAATGTAACCAAGGAATCTGGAACAACATTAGTGTTACCGAGAACCAAATAACATACCCTTACTGTTTTGACGAGTAAACTAAACAAAGCGAAATTCCATGGTATGAAATCGTATCCACGATTCAGACAGTCCATATAAATTTATACTGTAGCGTCGTATATTGAATTCAACATCAGAAAATAGGGAGTATATATGTATGTCCAAAAGTATCGTAATACATGCTGAGCCTATCAGGCTAGGGTATGAAACTCAAAACCCCTATCTCAATAAAAAAAATTTAGAAGAGCGCCACACAGGAACGACACCGATTAAAAATACGACTCTGACAGAGTCTCGTTCCTCAAGGAACACTGCACAACATCATAAGAGAACAATGTTTCGACGCCCAACGAAACAACGCAACAGGAGAAGGGAAGTAATCCCATAGGCGTACCGACCTGAACGTCAAGGAGACCTATGTTAGCATCCATAACGTTGAAAGGTTTCCGGACTGCTTTTATAAGCATACAAGAGATCTTCGATTACCTGTAGAAAACAAATTCAAACCAAGATGGGAATTAGCCATTGGCGCCATCGTTGGAAAACAATTGAATGAAGAAAATGCTCATGATATTAAGACATTACCTGTGAAACGAAAATTTCAGATTCGACGAGCTCTTGAAATCGAAATTATAAACAGAGTAGGGATTAATACAAAACTCCCTAGAATAGAAAAAGGAGGAAATAACAATTATATGCAGATACAGGATGAAAAAACCCACCTCATAAAGAGCAACTGAATAGTAGACGTTCGCCTGAAGAGATGCGAAGCATGCTACACAGGATTCATAACACAAATTAGTTCTCAGTTTATGAAATCGACAGAGGATTATGGTCGAAAATAACTCGAAAATGGAAAACAACAAAACTTTTCACCGAGGGTATAACCCGAAATCCTCAAAACAAAACGCATTCACCTTATGAACAACCGAGGATATCCTCAGAACCGGCGTATGGCCAGTTACGAGTAACCTTCTTGATCATTCAATCATATGATAGGTAAAAATGAATGCGTAAGTAATTACCTGGTATGGTTGTGGTGAAACAGGCACTCCATGACTCTTCTCTGTAAACTGAGAACAGCAAACCCTCTGCAGAAGTAGAACCCTGCAGACGCAGAGGTGCACAACCAATTGATTAACGCAGAAAACTGACTCAGCTCAACACCAAAGGCTTATATAATTCTTCGACAGACACCTGAACCCTAATCTGAATTGATCGCCATCGTCCACTTGGCGAAATCATAGAAGCCAAGACACGGATCGAAGGGTAGCAAGTGAGATTTAAGACTGTCGTATAACATTAATGGGGTGTAGATCCGAATTAAATTCAATGTGTCCTGTGCATATACAGACGGGAGTGATGTAAACCACGTAACCGAGTAAGCCACATCGACGTGGATTTACCACGTAAACGAACGAAGGGGCATGGAGAACAATATAGACCATACAATGCCAATCTACTTATCATGACTTCTGACGTGGATAAGATTTACACCGCGGCGATGAACATAGAAACCCAAATCGAATGGGATTATACGCCTTACGTGTAGGCTGATCACTACGTCCAGTTCCATATCTAAAACTCGATTAAAAATCTTATTTACAATGATGTGTTGTCATATCAACCCAGACGTATATATTAATGCCAAACGCATAGAAGAGTCAGTTCATAATAATATGTACATTGAACTGTATGAAAAATCGATACCCCAAAGTCTACACAAATATACATGGCGGAAAATCGTAGCTATGTATAGTGGAAGGGTCGAAAATGCTCTTAGGCAAAGGCCCATTCAAACCATAGTATATAATACATGCTAATGGACCGTATGGTTGATTATAGATTAAATATTAAGTGAGATATGTGACAATCAAGTCAAA
Source organism: Pinus albicaulis (assembly GCA_034641835.2). Lineage (NCBI taxonomy): Eukaryota > Viridiplantae > Streptophyta > Pinopsida > Pinales > Pinaceae > Pinus > Pinus albicaulis. Next base: position 272,853,437 of record CM076573.1, read on the forward strand.
GGTTAATTCTCGAGGATATACGAGACCTTTATAGAAAATAAAATCATATAAAATATCTTCACACTTGGAGCTAAAATAACATAAGGTAAGAAGTAGTGATAGAGGGTTCATTTGCGACATGATGTTATGATGAAAAGTATCATGGTGAAGAGAATTAGAATTTCATAATAAACCTATGCTTAAAAGCCTGAATTCTTGAAGAAAAAAAAAAAAAAATTGTGTGAAATTTGTTGTGACAAATGGTATCAGAGCCTAAGTTATAAAATTGGGCTGGTGACATGGTGCTCGCGATTGATGTGTACTCACTGTATAATTTTATTGCTGTAACAAAAAAAAAAAATGTTTTTTTTTCTTTTCACTGACCTGTGCTATGTAGTGTACAGTGGGGTGATAGAATGGAAGAAGGTGGCGAAATTTATGTCGATCTGCGTGGTGATCCAGATCCCAATGCGGCCATGATGGCTATGTTTCCGGAATTGAAACAAGAATTGGCTGAGATAAAAAGCCAGAATGACATATTGTCATTAGCCAGTGAGGAGCAGGAAAAGCTCATCAGGGAATTAACCTCATGGAACAGCCAGGAAGGCGAAGGTTCCGGAAAGAGAAAAACTGATGAATCTGATGAGGAAGATGCTATTAGGCATCATAATAAGCAGAAAAAGGAATTACAAGGGGAATTCCGGAAAATCAAACCTCCCTCCTATGATGGGGAGAAGGAGGAAGATGCTGAAGCCTGGTTACTGAATATGATTAGGTATTTCCAGGTTTATGAATATGAAAGCAATCTGAAGGCCAGATTAGCTGTCTACCAGCTACAAGTTAAGGCTACCTTGTGGTGGGAGGAGACAAAGATGGTGCATGCCATTGATGAAAAGACAGTTACTTGGGAAGATTTCCAGGCTAAACTCAAGAATCGCTACTTGAATGAGCAGTACTATGATGACAAAGCAAAAGAATTTCATGAGCTTAGATTGGGACAGCTCACTATCGATGAGTTTGTTACTAAATTTAACAATCTACTGAGATATGTACCCTACATAAGGGAAGAAAAGGAAAAGGTACAGAGGTTTCTGAATTGTTTGCCTGCTGTATACAAAGAGAAAATTGAGTTTGACAACCCAAAAACAATGGACGAAGCTGTTAGAAAAGCTAGATTATGTTACCAACAGTTCAAAGGAAAAACTGAACAAGGGAAAAGTTGGGTAAATAAGAATGAATTCAAAGGGAGGAAACATAAACCAGCCTATTTGAAGAATTTTGGCAGAGATCATCAGCGGAAAAGGTTTAATAAACCCAAAGAAAGTCAAACTGCCCAGTCTTAAGTGGCTTCAAAACAAATAGATGGAGACAATAAAAAGGAGGGGACAACCAGAATGAAGGAGCCCTTGAAATGTTGGGGCTGTGGAGAACCCCATATTTTGAGGGACTGCCCTCATCAAAACATTCATATGCTCATGAGAGATCGAGAAGCGACAATAGTAAATGATATAGCCAGAAATATACCAACTATTAGTGCAGCCCTGGAAAATCGGCAAGCAGAACATCAAGCAACCATGGTGGAAATGGAGGGTAATATTTCTGACCTATCTGTTGCTGTTCTGATTGATCCAGGTGCTTCTTTGAGTTACATTAGTCCAAAGATTGTAGAAAAATGTAACTTAAAAACTGAAAAATTTCAACAGTCATGGTTGGTACAGCTGGCCACTGGAACAAAAAGAAAGGTAACACATAAACTGCCCAAAACAGAAATCCAATTAAATGAGTTTCGAACAGAAGTGAATTTGAACATTCTACCCTTAGGGTCATATGATCTACTGATAGGAATGGAATGGCTGGAAAAGAAGAAAGCTTTGATGAATTGCTGGGATAAGACTTTTCATTGTGTAGATGAGGAAGGGAAACCTTTTATTCTCAAAGGGAAACAAAAACCTATTTCTGTAAGACAAATTTTAGCATTGCAATTAAAAAGAATAGCTAGAAAAGGACACCAAGTTTATGCAGTGCATGTGGAAGAAACATAACAGAAAACTGAAGAAGAATTACTGGATGCTATACCAGTAATAACAGAATTCAAGGAAGTTTTTCCAAAGGAAATCCCTCATCTTCCCCCCAAAAGAGAGATTGATTTCTCAATCGATCTGGTGCCGGGAGCAACACCTGTTTGCCGAGCGCCTTATCGAATGAGTCCTCCTGAAATGATGGAACTGAAAATGCAATTACAAGAACTGCTAGATAAAGGGTATATCAGACCAAGTGTGTCTCATTGGGGAGCACCGGTGCTGTTCGTGAAAAAGAAAAATGGAACTTTCAGGATGTGCATTGATTATCGTCAACTGAATAAGTTGACCATTAAAAATAGATATCCTTTGCCTAGAATTGATGATCTTTTTCATCAAGTGAGAGGAGCTTCAGTATTCTCGAAAATTGACTTAAGAACTGGTTATCACCAGCTTAGAATTAAAGAAGAAGACATCAGCAAAACAGCCTTTCGAACCAGGTATGGCCACTACGAATTTGTAGTCCTACCTTTTGGTTTGAAAAATGCCCCTGCCACATTCATGTGCCTAATGAACAGTGTGTTAAACAAGTACTTGGATAAATTTGTCCTTGTGTTCATAGATGATATCTTAGTTTACTCAAAAAGTGAGGAGAAACATGAAGAACACCTGAGGATAGTATTGCAAACTCTAAAGGAAAATCAGCTATACGCCAAGTTTAGCAAATGTGAGTTCTATAAAGACAAGATCCAATACTTGGGTCATATTATTTCTGAACAAGGACTTGCTGTTGACCCTGAAAAGATAAAGGCTATAAAAGAATGGCCTGTACCTGCTGATGTTTCAGCAGTTAGATCATTCATGGGGATTGCAGGCTATTATCGTAGATTTGTAGAGAGATTTTCTGCCATAGCACATCCCATCACTTCCTTACAAAGGAAAGGTGTCAAGTTTGAATGGACTGAAAAATGCCAAAACAGTTTTGACCAATTAAAACTGAAACTTACTACAGTCCCTATACTGAAGATTGCAGATCCTGATAAGGAATTTGTGGTATGTACGGATGCATGTAGAGAAGGATTGGGAGGATTTCTTTTGCAGGAAAATTTAGTTATTGCCTATGAATCTAGGAAACTGAAGATACATGAATAGAATTTTTTTTTTTTCTGAATTGGACTAATTCTATTAAGTGAAAATATGGTACAGGAGAAAGTACATTCAAGAGAGACAAAAAACACGGCCAACCGGAAATGATAAAAAATCAACTTCGGTCCCCGGATAGAGAGATGAGACAAACGAGGAGCAGCAATAAACAACTAAAAACAGGAAGGAACCGACTTCTACCCAGAATTGGTAGATTTTTCTACACGAAATTTCTTCCCTTTCTTTTTGTTGACTTTAACCCAGCCATCCTGGTGAGTATGTGCTGGGACAATTTGAAGACTGGAGTTCTCCAGGAGAGGGGCCTCCTTATCTGAATCGGAGGAGGCAGACTCATGACTACGCTTTTGAGTGACTGTTGTATCAGGGGGATGCTTGGGAGCATCCGTGGACAGTTTCTGAGTCTGAGGAGGAAGGTCTGAATCTGCTTCACTCCCATCATCATCAGAGCTCGAGGAAGTATAATTTGCAGCAGGCGGCGGGGTACAGGGAGTCCATTTTTTGGATTTGGACTTTGTATGATCTCCTTTAGTCTTTGTTTCTGCAAGAGTGGGGCATGAGTTCTGTAGATGCCCTGTTTGGTTACAGTGGCGGCAACGGAATGCAGTGTTCTCATAGTCTAAGTACTGAGTCCAGACAAGATCACCAACCTTGAGGATAATTTGTTCGGGAAAGCCTTTGCTGATGTCAACCTCCACGCACATTCTGGCATATGTGTAGAGGCCCTGAAGTGGCCTTTCATAATCAACATCGAGAAAGCGTCCCAAGGTATCGCCCATGCGTCTGAACACTGCCAGCTGCCATAGATGGACAGGAAGGTTGGGCAGCCTGACCCAAACAGGGGTCCTGGTGATGGTAGTTGTTGCAGGGTCAAAATCTGGGAACCATTGCGTTAAGAAGAGCCCAACATTTCCAAAAAACCAGGGACCTTTCCGTAAGGCCTGTTCATAATGCTTTGCATGATCGAACAATACTATGAAGAACCCTCGTGAGCAGCAGCTAACGAGGCACTTGCTGGTCCAGTTATCGTAGATCCAATCAAAGAGTTCCTTGGTTCGCGGCCAAAGCCCATTGAATCTGCAGATGATGGCTCTCTCTGCATATTTTTGAATATCTTCTGCGATAGATGGTAGAGAGACCTCAACAGAAGGTGCTTCATCCAGCTTGTCAACCAGAAAAGGCTGGGGTTTGGGGGCAGCAGAGGGTTTGGGGTTCTGAGCATGAACTGCATCTTTATAGGAGAAGGTAGGATCCGAGGAGGTCTGCCCAGCTGCTCCTCCTCGCAGGCGTGAAGTGAGAATCACTAAAGCATCTCTTTCAATGCTGTAAAAAGACAGGGGCAGAGGTTCATCGAGCTGTTTGCCTTTATAGGTCAGTCTCAGAAAGGCTGAGGGGATGACCAATCTGAGCTCCAGCTTTCGCAGGAGGTTAAGCACCAGATCTGAAGCAGACACCGAAAGCAGTAGCGTCTTTCCCGAGAGAAGTAAGAGCTGGATTTGAAAGCAAGAGGGTAGACTTTGCTGAGGGTGATAAATCGAAAATTTACCTGATAAACCAGCTTGAGGAGCGCCTTTCCGTTCCCCAACTTGCATGGACTCTGCTGTCACTATTTCTGGGGCTGGCAGGAGGTTCTGCTGTTTGGATTTTGGCAGCTCTGTTCTTGTCTGAGGCATGGGAGAAATCGAGAGACTGATCTCAGATTTCTTGCCTTGGTCAATGAGAAATCGTTCTAAAGTCGTGGATCTGAGATCAGATCCAGTCCCGCCTCTAGCAGCGTGTACGCCCAAATGCCCTTGGGCATCCTTACAGTGTTCGGCTGCCTTCATTTCCGGTAGGCAATATGTTTTCGTGTTCATAGCTGAATGGCCGCCGGCGAGATTCTTGGCAGCGTCCTCTGTTTTGAAGGCGGGCTGTTCCAGATAGCATGGCCTGCTGTGGACTGATAGCACCATGTCCGTGGGTTCCTGTTCTGAAAACCCAACTCGCAGATTGCCTTCGCCATCTGTTGAAACCGGACACCGGTGCTCGAAGCCAAGGGGAAGCACTGTATCAGCCTTTCGTTCAACGGGGGATTTTGATCCACTGCCCTCTGCTTCAGAGACAGCTAGAGCCGTTTTGGGGTTTACTTCGGAGACGGCGAATGCTGTTGAAAGGTCTTGAGCTGCGAAAGCGTGAGGAGCCCGGGCTGAAACGTCTGTGACGGCGACAGGGTGTTGCAGAGCCTTAGCGGAAACCCTAGCTGAATCCATCTTCAAAAATTTTGATACATGAATAGAATTATAGTGCCTATGATTTAGAATTAGCAGCTGTTATTCATGCTTTGAAAATGTGGCGGCACTATCTTCTTGGAAAAAATTTACATTGATGACTAATCATATTAGTCTCAAATATTTCTTTTCCCAAACTGATTTGAATGCCAGACAAGCCAGATGGCTGTCCTTTTTAAGTGAATTTGACATGGACGTAAAACATATTAGAGAAAAAGAAAATAAAGTTGCTGATGCATTGAGCAGAAATGCTTGTCAGAATATCAATAATATTGGAAGTAGTGCTCAGATTGATGTAGAATATTTGGTGAATAAGGCAGCAAACCAAGACCCAATTTATGAAACACTTCTGGTGCAGTTACAGAGAAAGGAGAAAACTGATTTCACTCAAAATAAAAAAGGGTTAATCTATTATAAAAACAGATTGTATATTCCCAATGTAGAGTCCTTAAAAAGGGAAATTTTGGATGAGTACCACAAACAACCTTATGCAGGACATCCAGGATATCAGAAATTGTTAACAGCCCTGAAAAAGAAGTTGTTCTGGCCAGGAATGAAGAGAGATGTAGCAGAATATTTAAGTAGATGCATGGAATGTCAACTATTTAAGGTTGAACATCAGCATCATGCTGGCCTTCTGAACCCTTTACCCATTGCAGAATGGAAGTGGGAAACAGTTTCCATGGATTTCATAACAGGGTTACCCAAAACCAAATACCAACATGATTCTGTAATGGTAGTAGTAGACACTCTAACCAAAGCTGCTCACTTTATACCAGTGAAATCCACCTTTGGAACTGCTCAAGTAGCGAATGTGTTCCTGAAGGAGGTAGTAAGGCTCCATGGGGTTCCTAAGGTGACTATTTCTGATAGGGATGCTAAGTTTACAACAACCTTTTGGAAAGGGTTATTTGGAGGTATGAGCACTAAATTGAATTTTATCACTGCTTACCACCCTCAGACCGATGGTCAAACGGAAAGAACTAATCAAATTTTGGAGGACACGGTGAGAATGTATGTGATGGATAGATCCTCAAAGTGGGAAGATTACTTACATTTAGCTGAATTTGCCTATAATAACAGCTACCAATCCTCCATCAAAATGAGTCCGTTTGAGGCACTGTATGGAAGGAAGTGTCGTACTCCTTTGAGTTGGAGTCAGCCAGAAGACAAACTAATGTTGGGATCGGATGCTTTACAAGAAATGGAAAGAATTGTCAAACAGATACAAAGAAACATCAAGACAGCAGAAGATCGCCAGAAAAGTTATGCGGATAAGAAAAGAGTGCATAGAGAATTTAAAGTTGGGGAGCATGTATATTTGCGTATTAAACCCAAAAAGAGCACCCTTTATGCTGGAAGTTGTGCAAAATTGGCCCCTAGATACTGTGGTCCTTTTGAAGTATTAGAAAGGGTGGGACCAGTGGCTTACAAGCTGGCCTTACCACCCCATGTTAGAGTTCATGATGTATTTCATGTTTCGTTGTTAAAAATATATGTGCATGATGCTTCTCACATAGTTGATTGGAATGTTGTACAGGTGGAACCAAAAGGGGAGATTCTGCCAGAACCGCTTCAAATATTGGAGCGGGAAGAAATTGAATTGAGAAGCAGAACGGTAGCAAGAGTAAAGGTCCAGTGGAAGCACTTTACTGCTGAAGAAGCTACCTGGGAACGAGAAACTGAAATGATGGAAAAATATCCATTTTTATTTTCAGAAAGAACTCTAGTAGTTGCATAACAACACCGAGGACGGTGTTTATTTTCAGAGGGGGAATATGTAACACCCCCAATTCATGTGATTGAATTTTAAAGTTAGATACTTGAACTTTAATCCTAAGGGGAGTGGACCCCAAAGGATAATTATTTTGTGAATGTAATTAAACATTTAAATGAGGAAATGAATAAAATATTGTGGTGCAAATTGACCAAAATGAGATGATGAGATCACTTGCTAAATCTATGAGGATGGATGAGGAAAATATTTCCCCACAATCTTTCAAAAATCCTTGAAAGAAAGTGAATTTTAAATTTAGATTTTTGAGGAAAAATCTCAATTCCCCCAATGATGAGGAAAGTAGTTGGGAAGAGGTAAAAAGCTGGAAAAGCTGAGGAAAAGCATAAAACAGCTTTAAAGAATCCCTAAATTGGGAAGCCTAGGCAAACAGGAAGAAAAGCATCCTGAGATTCTGGGCGCAGAATTAGAAACATGCTTTGGGGAACAATAGCTTAAATAAGCTGCTCTTGTATAGATTAGAGGCTGATATGTTCCAGAAGGTGGTCTTAGCTCGGGGGTGAGTTCTGGGAGACAGAAGGACTCTAAGGTTGGGAGGTTGGTCGACTGCATGAGTGGTATGTCTCTGAGTTAAATTGTCTTCCTGGTATGAATTGGCTACATATAAAAACAAAATTTGTTCCTAAGGTATTAGAGTTATTAGTCTACATTTAACAGAATTAATCATAAGGCAGTAACCTGATAATTCTGTATGGTTGTAGAGAAAAATCCTGTAAAGTAGAATCCCACAGAAATTCTAAACCAAGGTTGGTTTAAATCTGAGGATATCTTATTCTTTTCAGGAAAATTTTGTGAATTTTCTTTAATCTGCTTCTGTTTCCTAGCATGATTTTAATATGTATCTACAAGAGAGAGAAATTGAATTCACTATATTATACTGGAATAATAGTAGGAAATGAATTGAAAATTATACTGTGTATGAAAGAATGGAAGGAGAGACTCTATAAACTGACCTCAGGGTCAGCATACCATCCAAATATAATCCAGAAAATTAAATGGTCAAAACACACAAGTCTGTAGGTAAGCCACACTTATTATAGTAGAGGAAAGGAGTTAAATATTTATCAAAAGATCTAACAGAGACAGTGGCCTTATGAAACTACTCTAACAGTATAGCACAGAAAGTAAATACATAGAGTGCAGAATTTATGATTAAATAGTTGAGAAGTAAAAGAGCAAAGAGTTGAATTATTTTCAACAGTATACACATTAACATTAATGTAACCACTATTTCCCTTGATCAAGAGGAAAAAGGGAGTGAGTTCCAAACACATGACCAGCTCTACAGAAATACCTACCACCAGACATCTAGGTAGGCAAGAGCTGTAAACAGATATAGGACAATGAGAAGAAAATTGCAATTAGAAACATATGTATATAACTTTGGAAAATAAGGAGAATATTATCCCTGCTACTTCATACATATTAACTATATGTGTATAAAGGAGAATGGACTCATAATCCCCTACATGCCATTTATATGCCTAGACAAACAATGGTAAAATAAGTTCAGAGTAACCATGAACAGAGGGAACTGTAAATATGATACTGGTACCAGTGTTGAGATATCTAGTCATAGAAAATAATTAACGAAATACATCAGAAGAAGAGATAAAGATTTAATATAACTTCTCGGAAATTCTGATGAATGTAACCGAGGAATCTGGAACAACATTAGTGTTACCGAGAACCAAATAACATACCCTTACTGTTCTGACGAGTAAACTAAACAAAGCGAAATTTCATGGTATGAAATCGTATCCACGATTCAGACAGTCCATATAAATTTATACTGTAGCGTCGTATCTTGAATTCAACATAAGAAAATAGGGAGTATATATGTATGTCGAAAAGTATCATAATACATGTTGAGCCTATCAGGCTAGGGTATGAAACTCAAAACCCCTATCTCAATAAAACAAATTTAAAAGAGCGCCACACAGGAACGACACCGATTAAAAATACGACTCTGACATAGTCTCGTTCCTCAAGGAACACTACGCAACATCATAAGAGAACAATGTTTCGACGCCCAACGAAACAACGCAACAGGAGAAGGGAAGTAATCCCATAGGCGTACCGACCTGAACGTCAAGGAGACTGTTGGGAAAAATACTGAGAGGGGGGGGGGTGAATCAGTATTTACTGCATATTCAAACTTTTTACTTTTTCATTCCTTAAAACCCATACGCTACTTTACTTCAGTAAACTAGCGTATATACGCGGATCCCCTTTATGAAACTAGCGTATACATAGAGATTTAGATATGTCATTAAATCTTCACTTAAACCATTCCATCATTTATTCATCAGATATTCAATAAGAAGTAAACAGGTGCAGTAAGAACAGAATAAACCATCACACAAAGCATCACACATGAACACCAGGATTTTTAGGTGGAAACCCAAATCGGGAGAAAACCACCGCCGCAGTTGCTCAGCCTTCAATATTTTATTATAGAGAAAACATCTTACAACATATGTGCTGGCGCAGACTTGACCAGCACGCAGGCACCCACCTGCGCTCGTTTACCAGCCTCTCCTGGAAGGGAGCTACGACCCCCTGACTCGTTTACCAGCCTCTCCTGGAAGGGAGCTACGACCCCCCGATCTCGTTTACTAGCCTCTCCTGGAAGGGAGCTACGACCCCCTGACTGAAGGCTACAACCCTCAGCACCACCTTGGACCACGTTTCATCAATTTTCACACTGGATCCAACAACTTCAATAGAACACAACTTACAGGCCACAATTCATCATATTTCCAGACTGAACCCTTTTCATACTTTTAAGCACAAACATACATCATCAAATGCATACATATCACGTAATCGCATAGCGGTAAACACGTATTGTAATTATCAGGAGTTTAGAGTGTCCTCGTTTCTGTAAACCCTAATTGCATACTTACGTACTTCACCCGATATCGCGTATAATGCCGTCCGTCCACACAAAACAAACAGACACCTCAAACAGATAATTTATCGCGCATACGCGTCGGAGCAGCTGTATATACGCGCTTCCTCCGCGGCGAAGTAGCGTATAGATCTTCAATCATTACAGAGCAGCATACTTCATCAGATCAGATATTCAGTTCAGATCTACCCTTTTGCTTCAGACAGATGTTCACCTAGATGCTCGCCTCATCACATATCTAAGCCTTCCATAATCAGATCTAGCAAATACAAGAGCAATTCAGATCTAGATCCCCTTCTTCATCATTGGTGCTTCATACATTCAGATTTATCATTCAAGTGTAACCCTTTCCATTCAGATATACTTCAGAGAGAAGTATTCATTCAAGCTCAGACATCTTGCTCTCACACTCATGATTTGCACAATGAATTTCTTCTCCTTATATAGGTTTTCCTTTTTCAATACCATGAGCTCCTTTTTCAATACCATGGGCCAAAGCAATACCATGAGCCCAAAACTACCTGGACGGGGTCAATTAGGCGGATCATTACCCAATACAATGGGTCAATACCATGGTGGTTACCCTTGGTTTTGCACTTTTTGAGCGCTTTTGCCCATACGCGACTTGGCACGTTATTTTCCGCGTGCATACGCGACTTCCCCTAGGCCAATCCACGTATACAAAGAGACATACTCTTTTCATCATATTTTGAGCACATTCTAAATTCCTTTCTTCATTGCCTTCTGTACACACTGTAGAAACATCATATTTTCTTCATCAGGAACATTCTCTCAAGCACAACTTCATCAAGTAAGTTGTCATCATCTTCATCAAGTGGGTTGCCTTTCAAAGACAACACTTAGCATCATATTGTCAACAAACACCATATCACATCAAATTTACATCATTTACTAAGTCCATCAAGTCAAGCATAACTTTATCAGGTGGATTGCCATCAAGGACAACACATGTCAACAGTCACATGTCTTCATCTTCATTCAGTGGGTTTCCATCAAGGACAACACTCTGCATCATATTTCCAACAATCTCCCCCTTTGGACTTGATGGCAACCACAATGGTGTTTGGTTACCATAGCAGATAGATACCATGTCACTCTCCCAAATATGTCACATCATTATATTCTCTTTATTCAAACACCATGTCACTCTCCCCCTTTGACATCAAGGGCAAAGGGCGGATCAAAAACCAACACTCTTCTCCTTTTCTCCTCATGTGGAAGAAACATTCTGCAGATCTGATATGTGCTGAAGTGGCCAAGCTCCCCCTGAGTTCATGCTGAATCTTCAAACATATTTGTCAATGAAGTACATGACTCTATGAAGTTCCTATCACCAATGACTCATCAAATATCCAACCAAGTGGATTTCCATATGAGACTCAAGTACCCAACCAAGTGGGTTTACAAACATGACTCAGCTACCCAACCAAGTGGGTTTACAAACATGACTCAGCTACCCAACCAAGTGGGTTTACAACTTGACAAGTCCTTACATGACTGAATATTATAATTTTACATCATGGGTCTCAACCAGACCTTTTAATCAAAATACAAATATGACTTTTCATAATCAATACCAAAGAGACCTCAAGAGAGATCAAATATCAGAACCACTGCATTATACTCAGCAAAGCTAATGCTCCCCCTGAATCTGTTCAACCAAGCAATCTTTCCAAAATGACTAAGGCTCCCCCTTAGTTTGTGCATCCTGAAAACTTCCACCAACAAATCCTCAAGGCATCTTCATCAAAACATTAGAAACAGAATTATGAGAACTGGAACACCACCAGAGATACCAAACAGTATCAGAGATACCAGACAGCACTGCAGCTGTGCTGAAGAGCGCTGAACCAACCAAAAATTGTCAGCAACCAAACATACGCGGTTTTTCTGGTGTGAACTGCCAGAGCATACGCGATCGTGTTTCGGTGAAACCCGCGTATCCTGGGCCAGCTTCTAAAAATTCAATCGCAACTCGATTTTCTATGAGAAAGACAATTTTCACTCTTCTTTCGAGATGCTCGATCGTTTCCTAGACTGCGTACATACTGCACAGTGTAATTGTATTTGCTGCTATCCAATGGTTGTAGCATAAGCTCAAGCTCGATCCTTTGCAAGATCAATATCTTTTTCAAAGATTATCATACTGTGAATAAATATCTTTTGATATGTGTTTAAGTTAACCAATCCATGTATTCAAAATCACCATGATCTTCAAGATGTAAATATGAAGCATATAGTAAAGATCCTCAACTAGCAACCAAACTCTATATGAGACTTGAAACAAGTGTATATCTGAACTATCTCATTACAAAAGATACTTCTATCGCAACTGTGGCTCAAAATCTCATCATAATAATCCATGCACCAAATCATCATCATTTGAGCATGAGTCAGGACCAAATAATTAGCAGTCATATTTCCAACAATGCAACCATTAGAATTCAACCTGCTACTCCCCCTAAACCAGTGCTCTTCCTTAACTTTGTGCAATCTGAAACACCTTCAACAGCAAGTCATCAGCAATAATCTCTTCATGATCTGTCACCATCTCTGAATTATAAGACTTTCATCTTGACAACGAATGCTCTTCATCATAAAGCAATCAGGCTTCATCCATAATCTTTAACAAAAAAAAAAACCAAGTATCATTTCATTAACATGAGTATAACCAGAATGATGCTAACAGTGCAATCATCAGCAGTTAGACTGATGCTCCCCCTGGGCCTCTGCTCCAGATCTTCAGCAATCAGATAAATTTTCTTATCATCAATGCATACGCGGCTGTGTCTGCTGAAACTCGCGTGTATACGTGACTTTTGTGAATATAACCGGCGTATAGAAAGTGAAATATAGAAAATTTCACACCTTCATCTCCTTCTGCAATTTTACCTTCTGTTCCTGTCTTTTCTTCACACCAGATGCACTGTCAGAAATACATATAACCAGAATAATCAAATCAAACATGAGAGACATCATACATTTCTCCCCCTGTGACGATACATTACTAATTCTCATAATGTATCTCATATCATTCCTGCAGTCAATCAGAGAAGTAAGCTTCTAAAGCAGATGACTGCAGTAGGGTCTGAATTCCCTACGTTTCTGATTGGTCCTCCTTCTTTTTCCAAATTTTCTTGAGCTTTCCAACAGTGTGCTGAAAATTGTCCACTTTCCTAGATTTGTTCATCCTGCATTCTTTTTCTACATGTCCATACTTATTACAAACATAACATCTCAGGTGGCCAGAGAAATAATCCTAAGAATCATGATGAGTATTTCTAATCTTCCTCCTTTTACAATCAGCTGCTCCATGTCCATACTTGTTACATGAAAAACAATATCCCTTGAAGAAACCAGAGTACCTTTCTATGTAGGAACTGATTGATTGAGGCTGAAATGATCTGCTTCTGCAATTTGCTGCAACATGCCCATAATTATGAAATTTAAAACATTCAACGTTCTTGAATGAATTCCTTTGAGAATTCATGATTGTTGGTTGAGCTTTTGTCTCTTTCAACACTTCAGGTTTTGCATTGACTTCCTCTGAATTTTTGGCACTTCCTTGTGAGCTAGATTCTCCTTTAACAGTTTCATGGAAACCAAGACCATGTTTGATAGCAGGAGACCTTTGATTACTCACAATATTGTCCAAAATGTTAGTACTATCATGAAACCTCAAAAGTTTAACCTTTTCTTCTAATTTACCTTTGAGAATATTTACCTCAACCTCCAAGGCTTGACATTGCTTTGTCATGCTTTCTTCTTTTCTTCTTCCATCTTCAAATTGATCCTTCAGATTTAGAATCTCTTCTTTCAACCAATCTTCATTTCCTTCACATGTTTGTTGCAGCTCTTCATTCTTCTTATTTGATTTTTCCAGATCTTCTTTGAGAGAGATGATTTCTGCTTCAAGGCCTTCCTTTTCAAATGATTGTAGAGATTCCTTATTTTCCTTACTTGATGCTTCTAAATCTTCTTGAAGACAAATGATTGCAGCTTCAAGCCCTTCATTCTTCTTGCTTGATTTTTCAAGATCTGCTTCTAGATCTTTAATTCGATTGGATGCATAAGTATGAAACCTTTGATACTTTTCCACCTGTCCATTCAGCATTTCTATTTGATCTTTAATTTGTGAGATCATCTCTTTGTAGATAGTTTCTTGATTATTATACGAACTTTGCATTTCTTCAACTTTAATCTTGAGAGCTTCTTCTAGATCCACAATTTTACTTTCACTATCTTTACTATTGTTTGCACAAAGAAGAGTATTACACGTGGCCTTCTCCTTTTTCTTCTTTGCCTTTGCCATGAGTGCTTGTAGATCTTCGTCTGAATCTGTTTCATCTTCTTCAATTTTTGCTATACATGATTTCTGAGGTATCTCCTTTCCTTGAGTAACCTTCTTCTTTTGCTTCTTAGCCATGAGCACTTTCAGATCTTGGTCAGAATCTTCTTCATCTTCACTGGACACTTCATCATCATCTTCTTTTGCATAATAACTCTTTCTTTTTTCAAATTGTTTCCCTTTACCATGTTTTTCTCTATAAGGACATTTAGCAGCATAGTGACCAACTTTTCCACACTCAAAAAATTTGAAGGGAAGCTTACCTTTGAATCTTCCAGTACCTAGTTGGAGCTTTCTCACGAAATTCGCTTCTTCTTCATCGGATATATAGCTGGATTCTTTGACAACTTCCTTTCCTTTTGTAGATGCCTTAAAAGCAGCTTCTCTTACTTGAGAAGGGCCTCCTTGTCTCATTTCAAAAGCAGTTAGAGTACCATGTAATTGAACAATAGTAAGAGTTTGCAAATCTTGCCTTTCTTCAATAGCTGAAACTTTAGAGTCAAATTTTGAAGTCAATGATCTTAAGACCTTTTCCACCAGAGTAGTGTCAGCTAAGGTTTCACCCAAATTTCTCATTCGATTTACAATATCATCCAAACGAAGAAAGAAACTGGCAACACTCTCATCACTATGCATCTTCAAATTTTCATATTCAATTCTAAGAGTTTGGAGTTTTTCACTTTTTACCTTTGTGTCTCCTTCATAGCTTAGAATGATTTTGTCCCATATGTCTTTTGCCGAATGTAGTTGCATCACTTTGGCAAATTCTGATTCAGACATGCTTCCCAATAAGACATTCACTGCTTTGGCATTGATTTCATACTTCTTTCTTTCAGCTGCATCAGTAGGAATACTTGCCGGGTATTGATAACCTTCTTACACGATTGCCCATACATCTGCACCAAGACTTTGCAGATATGCTTTTGTACGTACCTTCCAGAATATCAGATTGCTTCCATTGAATAGAGGTGGCTTTATAGACATTACTCCTTCTTGACTTCCCATTGCGACGAATCTCCTTTAAGCGATCAAGCTTCTGCACAAGGACCCGCTCTGATACCAATTGTTGGGAAAAATACTGAGAGGGGGGGGTGAATCAGTATTTACTGCATATTCAAACTTTTTAATTTTTCATTCCTTAAAACCCATACGCTACTTTACTACAGTAAACCAGCGTATATACGCGGATCCCATTTATGAAACTAGCGTATACACAGAGATTTAGATATGTCATTAAATCTTCACTTAAACCATTCCATCATTTATTCATCAGATATTCATCAAGCAGTAAACAGGTGCAGTAAGAACAGAATAAACCATCACACAAAGCATCACACATGAACACCAGGATTTTTAGGTGGAAACCCAAATCAGGAGAAAACCACCGCTGCAGTTGCTCAGCCTTCAATATTTTATTATAGAGAAAACATCTTACAACATATGTGCTGGCGCAGACTTGACCAACACGCAGGAACCCACCTGCGCTCGTTTACCAGCCTCTCCTGGAAGGGAGCTCCAACCCCCTGACTCGTTTACCAGCCTCTCCTGGAAGGGAGCTACGACCCCCCGATCTCGTTTACCAGCCTCACCTGGAAGGGAGCTACAACCCCCTGACTGAAGGCTACAACCCTCAGCACCACCTTGAACCACGTTTCATCAATTTTCACACTGGATCCAACCACTTCAATAGAACACAACTTGCAGGCCACAATTCATCATATTTCCAGACCGAACCCTTTCCATACTTTTAAGCACAAACATACATCATCAACAGATACATATCAACACAGATCAGATAGCAGAACAGATCAGATATTTCATACCCCTTGCTTCAGCAAACCCTAGTTTGCATATGCGCTTTTACTTCACTGATGTCGCGTATATACGCGCTTCCATCCACACAAACCAGCGTATACCACAGTGTATATTTTATTGCGCATACGCGCTTTCTCTTCGCTGAAGCCGCGTATATACGCGCTTCCTCCGCGGCGAAGTAGCGTATAGATCTTCAATCATTACAGAGCAGCATACTTCATCAGATCAGATATTCAGTTCAGATCTACCCTTTTGCTTCAGACAGATGTTCGCCCAGATGCTCGCCTCATCACAGATCTAAGCCTTCCATAATCAGATCTAGCAAATACAAGAGCAATTCAGATCTAGATCCCCTTCTTCATCATTGGTGGATCATACATTCAGATTTATCATTCAAGTGTAACCCTTTCCATTCAGATATACTTCAGAGAGAAGTATTCATTCAAGCTCAGACATCTTGCACCCACACTCATGTTATGCACAATGAATTTTTTCTCCTTATATAGGTTTATCCTTTTTCAATACCATGAGCCCCTTTTTCAATACCATGGGCCAAAACAATACCATGAGCCCAAAACTACCTGGACGGGGTCAACTAGGCGGATCATTACCCAATACAATGGGTCAATACCATGGTGGCTACCCTTGGTTTTGCACTTTTTGAGCGCTTTTGCCCATACGCGACTTGGAACGTTCCTTTCCGCGTGCATATGCGACTTCCCCTAGGCTAATCCGCGTATACCTAGAGACATACTCTTTTTCATCATAGAATTAGCACATGCTAAATTCCTTTCTTCATTGCCTTCTGTTCACACTGTAGATACATCAGATTTCCTTCATCAAGGACATATTCTATCAAGCACAACTTCATCAAGTAAGTTGTCATCATCTTCATCAAGTGGGTTGCCTTTCAAAGACAACACTTAGCATCATATTGTCAACAAACACCATATCACATCAGATTTACATCATTTACTAAGTCCATCAAGTCAAGCATAACTTTATCAGGTGGATTGCCATCAAGGACAACACATGTCAACAGTCACATGTCTTCATCTTCATTCAGTGGGTTGCCATCAAGGACAACACTCTGCATCATATTTCCAACAGAGACCTATGTTAGCATCCATAATGTTGAAAGGTTTCCGGACTACTTTTATAAGCATACAAGAGATCTTTGATTACCTGTAGAAAACAAATTCAAACCAAGATGGGAATTAGCCATTGGCGCCATCGTTGGAAAACAATTGAATGAAGAAAATGCTCATGATATTAAGACATTACCTGTGAAACGCAAATCTCAGATTCGACGAGCTCCTAAAATCGAAATTATAAACAGAGTAGGGATTAATACGAAACTCCCTAGAATAGAAAAAGGAGGAAATAACAATTATATGCAGAGATAGGATGAAAAAACCCACCTCATAAAGAGCAACTGAATAGTAGACATTCGCCTGAAGAGACGCGAAGCACGCTACACAGGATTCATAACACAAATTAGTTCTCAGTTTATGAAATCGACAGAGGAGTATGGTCGAAAATAACTCGGAAATGGAAAACAACAAAACTTTGCACCGAGGGTATAACCCGAAATCCTCAAAACAAAACGCATTCACCTTATGAACAACTGAGGATATCCTCAGAACCGGCGTATGCCCAATTACGAGTAACCTTCTTGATCATTCAATCATACGATAGGTAAAAATGAATGCGTAAGTAATTACCTGGTATGTTTGTGGTGAAACAGGCACGCCATGACTCTTCTCTGTAAACTGGGAACAGCAAACCCTCTGCAGAAGTGGAACCCTGCAGACGTAGAGGTGCACAACCAATTGATTAACGCGGAAAACTGACTCAACTCAACACCAAAGGCTTATAATTCTTCGACAGACACCTGAACCCTAATATGAATTGATTGCCATCGTCCACTTGGCGAAATCGTAGAAGCCAAGATGCGGATCGAAGGGTAGCGGGTGAGATTTAAGACTGTCGTATAACATTAATGGGTTGTAGATCTGAATTAAATTCAGTGTATCCTGTCCATATACAGACGAGAGTGATGTAAACCACGTAGCCAAGTAAGCCACATCGACGTGGATTTACCACGTAAACGAACGAAGGGGTATGGAGAACGATATAGACCATACAATGCCAATCTACTTATCATGACGTCTGACGTGGATAAGATTTACACCGCGGAAATGAACACAGAAACCCAAATCGAATGGGATTATACGCCTTACGTGTAGGCTGATCACTACGTCCAGTTCCATATCTAAAACTCGATTAAAAATATTATGTACAATGATGTGTTGTCATATCAACCCAGGCGTATATATTAATGCCAAACACATAGAAGATTCAGTTCATAATAATATGTACATTGAATTGTATGAAAAATTGATACCCCAAAGTCTACACAAATATACATGGTGGAAAATCATAGCTATGTATAGTGGAAGGGTCGAAAATTCTCCTAGGCAAAGGCCCATTCAAACCATAGTATATAATACATGCTACTGGACCATATGGTTGATTATAGATTAAATAATAAGTGAGATATGTGACAATCAAGTCAAAGGTTAATTCTCGAGGTTATACGAGACCTTTATAGAAAATAAAATCATATAAAATATCTTCACACTTGGAGCTAAAATAACATAAGGTAAGAAGTAGTGATAGAGGGTTCATTTGCGACATGATGTTATGATGAAAAGTATCATGGTGAAGAGAATTAGAATTTCATAATAAACCTATGCTTAAAAGCCTGAATTCTTGAAGAAGAAAAAAAAAAATTTCTGTGTGAAATTTGGAGGTGTGACATTATAGTTCCCTTTCTCTTTCCTCCAGAATCTTCACCTTCATGTTTGTTCGAGGAGGTCAATTCTCTTATTAACCTGTCCTGCTCTTCACTGGCTAAATATAGCCTTTAATTGTGGTTTTTGAGTTTCATTATTTCCCTTTGCATTCAATGCATCATAGCCATCAATGGAGAATTTGGATTTGTTGGATTCTCTTCGGCACCTAAATCCACATACAGCTTATCCCCTTCACTCATGGTTTGCAAGTGTATCCTTCAGCACTGTTTGAATGTACATAAAATTAAACATTAGCGAAATTAAATTTAATAAAATTTTTATAGAAACATAAATTCTCTGGTGTGAGAACACATTATTACCGAGTGTTTTAACACGGGCTTTGATACCATTTGTAACATCTTCATTTTCAATATTTTTTTTTTCTAAATATAGCCCTAACATTTCTTTCCACACATGATCATATTTTTTCATCATATTTTGACATTACATTTGTCATAAAAATTAATGTGACTTACAATTACATGTGCTTAGTTTAATGACGTGTTAATAAGGATTAGCACTCAACTTATAAAACCTCCATTGAACTTCTAAGGAGACAAATTCTCCTTAAGAACATTACTATAGAATGTATTTCCACTGCAAAGGTTTTTGTTCATACCTCTTAATACCATTTTTCCATTGGTATTAATAAATTAACATATTTCCCTATCTGACTTTTCTTGTCTAAGAATTCAATTTGCTTGACCACATACAATCTATCCTTAGACTTATAAGTGCCTTGGGAATTTTTGCATCCACCCTACATTAGTTATAAGAGTGTTTTGCATTATCAATAGGAGATCTGCTTTTAACTCTTATGCCATTACATACCCTATAAGACATATACATATGTATACGTTGTTAATACACTTGGTATAATTTAAAATACCTCTACCAAAATCTATGTTATAACTTGTAACAAACTCCTAAATTACCCTCTGGTCATAATGTTTGTATAATGCATCCATATGTATTGATTTCTTATGACGCATGACCCCAAATACATTATTCGATTAATCCTTTGCTTAACAAACTGAACAATAATTAATAATTTCATTGACATCAAAGTGATTATCTAATCCAAGCTACGTGGACTTACCCACCCTGCCAACATGGATTGTTGATGATTTAGGTGTCAACACAATTTTTGAGAAGATATACAATATGATTTGGTTCGTTTTTGGAATAGCCCTGATCATCAATGAAATTGTTAGTATTTATGAATTGTTTCGACTTTGAGTTATGGTACCTCCCTCCATTACATTCATTTGTACTTGTCGTATCATCTGAGATACGAAACAACTTTTCACAAGACAACTTGGGATATCGTTGTATTAAATATTGTATTACTGAGTCACATGGCCCTGTACATCATTCGTTGAGCCGCAGGAATTCACATACCACTCCGGATGGATGACACTTGGATGATTCTAATCAACTTTAGATTAGGGTTTAATGGCACCATAAAAGTTTACGATTTAGAGGGGAGGTTTAGCTTCATTTTTCTTTTCTCTTTGTTGTGAGTGCATTTCACTCCACATTATATCTATTTTCATCTATTTCTATTAATTTCTACAATTTTGTTTGAACGATGGCCAACAAAACATTGCCTTTGGTATCAAGAGGAGTTCCACGACTACATGCCGAGACTACATTCTTCAGTTTCACAGGTAGGACGTCTACATTTACACGGTATTTTCCCTTCGCTATTATTTGTTAGAAAAAATTATATATTACAAAGAAATGCGACACTTAAAATATGTGGAAAATACAAGCACACAAAACAAATAAAACCAGACAGACACAGATATACATGGCTCACCTAGTTTGGGCTACGTCCACCCCAAACAACCAGTCCTTCCCTTCTATTAACTAGAAAAATAAAGAGAAAACCTACAGCAGATCCGTTGTAATATCCTCTATTCTCTCTCACGGTCTCCCTATCTGTTTCTCACTCCGACAATACACATCCAATACAAACGAGGGGTTGCCTTCTACAAACGAGGGGTTGCCTTCTAGGGTAAAAAAAACCCTAAACTAAACATAACTTCTACCGTCAGATCATCCACCTAATGAATGACCCAGATTGACTAGAAATTAATATACTTTTACAAGGAAATTTTACATCTATTTTTAACTTCAGGGGCGCTGCCCCAGAAACCTCCCGCCAAGGGGGGCTACATAAAGTCGTAGCCTCCCCCATGGACCCCCCAGGCAGCGTTTAATTATGGGTGGCAAGGTACAAGGGTCCAACACTATGATACAAAATAAACAAGATAATCAAGCTCCACACCCAACACCATTATGAGCTGGGGTTTTTAATTTTTGTTTGCAACTTCTGAGTTTGGCTTCTTATGAACTCTTATGTTCATACCAGAAAGAGATGGTTTGTATCCATTTATTTTTAATGATATTTTGATTTATTAGAATCGTTTTCTTTTTAACTTAGTGTTTTATCCATGCGTCCGCCTTCAGAAATTGTAATTCCTTGTTTCTACATGTTATTATATTATTGTAATATGAATGGACTGTAATGTCCTATCCTGGCTATGGCAAGGAATTAGTAGCATTTGATAACACTGCCTCTCTGTGTCTTTCTATTTTTACCACTGAAATCATGTTAATACTTCACAAAATCCTCATTAACAATTTATTCAATTCCGTTTTTCCAATACCCAGAACACTGGAATTTCCTATGTCTATATCATCTTATGGAAATTTTCGTAGGAGATATCCTATCTAGTTTGATTTCGGAATTTCAAATTTTTTTCCATTTTATTATAACTCAATACGTTATCATGATGTGTAATTAAATTTATATACATTAATATGTAAGTTACAATCACTAATAACATTTCTAGAAAATGCAGATGGAAACTCGACAACCTCCTACCGCATCTGGGCTTTTCGAACAATGGATAACTAAACCCTTGGTAAGTTCATATAACCCTACTGGTTATTTACACAATAAATCTTCACACTTGCAAATTCCAAGGTCTTAGTATGGTTTCATAATTCCGAATACTTAATTAACATCTTCACTTTGCTGATATCTAATTTCAAAATCATTTAATGGTTTCTTATCTGAATTTTGTGTTTTCATCTCACTTAGATTAAAACTTTCCAGTTTTTTCTGGGTAATTAGAATTTTAGTTTTATTCTCTATTCAACTAGTTGGAGAGTTAGGAAATTTTACAATATATGCATCACCAATACTTTGGTCTACTGTGTATGTGTCATTATTAATCATGGTATATTTCAACTCTGTCTTCCTAATCTTAAAATAATTTATTTAAACTCTATATACATTATGTGTATTAACTTCATCTCTTTTGAATGCACATATGACGTGGAATAATAATTTCTCAAGGTATTTGGTTTCTTTTTCTTTTATATATATAACATTTATTTCAATTGTTAATTTCCAGAACCCAACTTCCAACTTTGTTTCTTTCGTGTATGATCATAGATCACCTGCTTATGGGGTTAGTATGTGTTCACTGAAATTTATTATCTATTAGTAATACAAAGCTATTTTTGTACATTTTTTTCAAATGCCTATTGGGCTTTCTACTATACACTCTGCATATATTTAATGAGGTACATTACAGTTTTTATAAGGGAACATAGTGCCTCTATGTAGAACTTTTTTGCAACCAATTTTGATTTAGACTGTCTAATTCTAAATACTAAATCATTTATAAGGATGTACTATATGGACTGAAAATTTTCAATATTTTGATACTTTACTCTCTAAACTCTTTCTTTTCAAATAAATTATTTTTGGGACTTCAATATATTATTTCATTTTAATATTACTTCCAGACTTCATGTACAATTGCATGAAAACAAGAAGTACTTTCCTTTCTATTTAGAGATTAGCAGTCAATGAAAACCTTTTCAGAATAGTACTATAGTATACAACATTTACTTTATTGTTCCGTATATATTTGTTTGATTGTATACTCTAGAACTATTTCCTTTCAATCATAATTTCACTTTCACCTCTAGTGTAAGAATTCATTCTAAACATATGCATGTATATATTCTTCTTTCTAATAAGTTTTAGTTCATGATTTATATTTCTCAATATATTATATAACTTATATAGCTATACAGTACATAATTTCTTTCACTATACAGTGAAAAACTTATTTAACTATACAATACATACATTTATCATTCATGTATATTCATTTCTGCTTAGAATTTGTTTCATAATGAAATGTACAGTTTGGTAACTTAATACTAGAACATTTATATTAATGAAATTTTAGTTTCTTGTGAGGTACCTAACCTCAGATCTAAGCCTTATAACAGGTTTAGACATTCTGAGAGTTGGTCCTCTACAGAGTTATGTCTATAAAAAAACACCGAAAATACGATTTTATTATAGTCAAATCTTTTGAATGTACAGACCTCCAAAATAAACTAATTCATCTAAATTCCATAGCATAGACACATATCCAGATGCCGAATTTCATATAGATATAAATACCTTAATTTCTCAGTAAATCATAACAAAAATAAAGTATAATTTAAAACATTTCAAATTATTGTGCATATCACTCAAGGTAGACTAGGTTCCACCCAACCTTAGAGCTCTTTCTCCATAGCTCAACCCCAAGCAGAGATCCTTTTCTCTAGCAATATACAACCCTTTGTCCATCCTAAATCAACCTATTTAAGCTTGCTTTCCCCTCATATTGTTTCCCTTAACTGCGTCCAGTTAATTCATGATTTTTCTTTCTTGTGTGCCTAGGCTTTCCTTTTATTTTTCCCACAAGAGTAATTTTAAGGATAGCTTTTTCTCTTTCTAGCTTTATTCCACCTCTTCCCAGTAATTTCCTCTTTACTGTGGTATCTTTTTTTATTTTTATCTCCAGTCTAATTTTAGTATTTAATTTATTTCCTCCAAGGATTTTTGGGGAACTCGGAAAGCCTAACAACCTTATCCATCCTCATGGATTTGGTTTCCACATCTCTAATCATAATCTAGTATTTTCCCATTAGTTTCCATTTTATTTTATTACATTTCAATAATAAAATAAACCCACACAATTGTTTTCCATTGGGGTCCACTGAACCCTTTTGGACTTGTTCAAATGTCTAATAAAAGCATAGAAAACTAGGGATATTACACCCACTGTAGAAGCATCTTGCATGTCGGTTGTTGTTTCGCTTCTCCCATAATCAGGAAAATTATTGTAATAATCTGCCTCACCACATCCCTAAGTTTGTAGATGGGGTTTCTGAGTTTGACCATGCTCTAGTTTGGTAGAGGCTTCTGTGGCTCTCTCCTTTGTTGGCCATTTTGATTTCTGCTAATCTCTCCCATACTATCTACTTGCTAAATTGCTTGCGGTATTTTTAAAATTACAATACCTGGTACTCTTAAATTTGAATTATTTTTCTGTCCTTTCTTTGGCAGCCAATTTCTGCATCTTTTCCCTTTTTCCTTGGACTGATGATAACACATTCATGCTTTTAGAATCACTTCATCCATATTCTTCGGGTTTACGAATTCAATTCTTTCCTCCATCTGGGCAAGTAGACTACTTATAAATCACTGAAATTTAGCCTTCTCATCTCTCAAGTAAGGTACATATCTTAACAATGATGTGAACTTAGTTATAAATTCTTACATTGTTAATTATCCCAATCTCAAATCATGCAATTCTTGAAATTTTTCATCATAGAAACACTCCGTTAGGTACTTATTCTTCAAGTATTGTTAGAACTCATCCAAGGTAACATGCTAGTCTTCAATACTTCGAACATTTTTGACTTCCTCCCATCACAAAGTAGCTTTCTCCCTTAGTTGATAGATAGCGAAGCAAACTTTGAGGTTTATGATATATTCATAAACTTAGAAATATGTGTTCATGTTAGTTGGACACACTTCTGCCACCTCTTCGGCCTCTCCATCGAAAGTAGGAGGTTTAATTTTTTGTAATTCACCCTCCATTTCCGCTATTTTTTTCATCTCTTGTTGTTCTGACACATTTCAAGATTCTTCTTCATTAAATTTTATTTTTATTTTTCCATTGTGTATGAATTCCTTTCGGCTTGTCATTAGTGTGTCGTTGTTGTTCTCTTTCTTCCTGGGTGTCTCTTTCAAGGTTTGGTGGAACTATCCATTGATTCTACCTATCAAAGAGGCTTTTGAGAATCCTCTCCTGCTCTTGCATCAATCTTTCATTGTCACTTCTCACCCGGAAAATTTACTCCTGTAATTTATGCACTGTACTCAACAGTATACTCATCTAACGCTGCTATTATTCTAGTAATATGTTGGTTTGTTGATGCTAATTTTCACTGAGCTGTACCCACATTTCTGGATTCATCTCAAAATTGGATTGGTGATGAGATTCCCGAGTATTTCTTGGTACTTTGTGCATTTTTCCCCTTCTAGTTGTATACTTTCTAGTTTCTTTGCACAATTTACACACAACAACTGTTGTTCAGGTTACCCCATTTGGGTCCGAGCATGTGAATGCTGCTCTCATACCACTTGTGATAGCCACTTACATAAAAAAAAAAAATATTACTCCCTTTTTCTTATCATTTGTACTAACTTACTATTATTGTTTTCATTCTTTACGTGATATATTTCAATAGAGAAAGAAGAAAACTTAACACATTTATTTTTAGTAAACATAGAGAATTAACTTGATAAAAAATGTAATATGGATTTGAAAATGCATTAACCATACTGTTACAATACCATGATAAGAACATATAATATAATACTAAACTAACATAATTTACACAGGTTTAATTAAATGGTTTAACAAAGTATAATCATATGTATCGACTTGCTCCCTCTAGAGCTATTGTGGCTTATCCGTTTCAAATATTTGGCCATTTGTCAACCATCACATGTTAAATGTACATAAAGGTCATGATTTCCATCGTAATTATGGATAATACAATTGATTAACCGGTGTTATGAGGTTGCACTTAACTGAATATTAGAAAATATTATTTGGGATTAGTATGTCTATTGTGGATTTGACATATGTTGGAGTTTACACCGTGGATTCACTTACACACTTGATCTATGACTTGATGTATTTTTGGGAAAGGTTAGGGTATTTACCAGCCCCTCGACCCTAACCGTTTCCATCCTTTGTCTCCGCAAGACCGCAGAGTGTTCTGATCTCCTCTTCTCTAAGACTCGATGCTGCCATGACTGTTTACACTTTTGGTTCAGATGAAACTCCTGGTTATTGATTCGTGTTCTTAAATAAGTATCTGAAATGGTTACCCATTGACCCTAGCTCAGAAATTTCATTTTCTTCTTTGATATTCTTATTTATATGTACATGGTTCACAAGAACTGTTTGGGGTTTATTTTTATGCAATTTTTTTTTCTTTTTAAGGTTTATAAGGTTGTTTATTAGTTCTTTTACAGTATTTCTGATGTTTTCTTCCAACCCTCCCTCTACAGGATTACTGTGAAGGTTTTCCTTCCTCATAGGGCTAGATAATCAACCAAGGTCCTCGGCTCAGCGTTTTCAGGTTAACCTTGATGCCCTTTAAATTATTGAATACCACAAGTGTTGTCTTTTTGTCTACAATTTAGACAAATGAGTGAATTCAAGACTGACCCACTTAATTTTCTTGTTTCTAGATCTTTAACACCGAACCCTACATCTGTACTAAGGTGAGTTCTTTGAACTTGAATTGGGTTTAATATTTTTCCTCTTTGCATGCTTATTTTTTTTCCTAGGGTTTCTATTCTACAAACCCTAACCCGATATTTGTTATGTTTTCATTCCATGGAGCATTATGAAATGATTTATTTTACTTTGAATCTTCTCAAGTTTCTAGGTATAAACCCTGTGTTAAATACATATTTTCACATGAAGCCCTTACGACTCTCTTTTCCGTATTTTATTTATCTGGTGTAAAGGATTTTGTTCGGCCTTGGAATGGCTTAAGGTGTAATTTTATTGATGTTAGAGGTCTTTCTCTACTTGTAATGAATTTAGAGTTGCATTCTCGAGCTTTCTTTCTCCACTTTACATATTGAAATGTTTTTGGTTCTGCTTGGAACTCTCCCTTAATTCGTAGTAATTGATATAGTTACTTTATTTTAGCACTGATTTGGTACGAGTCTTTGCCATATATGTATTTTCGTGGATTATGTTTACCATATTTCTTCTTGTTTTAATTCTATAGCAGTAAATGTATAGTCCTATCTGCTCTATGTGTCGACTATGTAAACTTCACATATATCTAGATTCTTGTAGACTGTTTTCCTTCTATGTAAAGTCTATATGCTCAAAACTGAACCATGATACCTGTATGCAATTCATCTATTCATTTTTATGTCGGATGCTACTCATGCATTTCCTTATTTATAAATCTGAAAGTATTACAGTAATATTTGGTTTTTCAAAATTTCTCCATTCTTTCTTACATTTATTTGTGGATAGCAGTGCCAATCTATGGCTAAAGTCAATAAATTCATAAAATTCACTCATTTAAATTCATTCATTTACTTGGTAAATATTTTTTAGCTATTGTTTAAAGTTTACCAATAATATTCAGTTAGTATATCAGGTTGATGTATGGACCATCTCTATTTCTGGGTTCCTTTTGAGGTCCCTCGGTCCGTTTATAGTAATTTTTATCAAGACGGGGTGAACTGTACAGCTAGTGTTCCCACCCTCAACATACTAATAGTCGCCTTTACCACCTTATTCTAGCTTTACATTTAAAAAAAACCTATTACTACTTTCCACACTGGCACAGTCATTATTTATTCAACAAGATATTTAATATGATATACAAGAAAATGATTGGTCTTAGAGTAAAAAACTAATGAGTTTCCTTACTGTTGCATACCGTCATTTTTTTTTTGTGGAAGAAAATAACAAACAAATGATTTTACTGTCTTTTCTTATTTCCTCAATTACAAAATAATAATTTATCTTATCAGGAAAAACTTAGTAAGAATTCACATATATTCATTAACACATTATCAAGTTACTTATCTCACTTTAGAATGATTATGATAGCCTCCCAACCTTGAGAGACATGATTATGTCCTCAACTCCCCCTGTGGTGTGCACCAGAATAGGACTTACATAGAAGTATTTCTGGAATAAACCTCAAGACCCTATGTCGAGTCTTCCTCTCGAGATTCAGGTTGCAAAGCTTCCACTGGTTCCAACTAGCTCTAGATTTACTTTGACCATCAAGCCTTTTGGCCCTCATCCAACTTCCCAGAACCCCTTTTCCTCACTAGGATTTTCAATTTATCCTCAGAGAGAAATGTAATTGGCTTTACTGCTTTTGCCTAACTACTCTGGAATCTTGGAATACTTTATCATCAAGTAGTCTTTATTGCAATTTTTTGAAGGCTTTTTCGGTGGATTTATCTGGTCTAATTTCTCTAAAATCCGGATGGAATTCATTTAAAATAGAAGTTTGATGGGTAGCCTTGCACAATCGAAGTGCCCTATGGGGTTTTTAGTGTGTTGAATCCATATATACAGTCAAAAAAATAGTGTAGATAACAGAAATTAAGATTTTACCTTAATTTTTTTCACCGGATTCCGGAACCGGAAATTCGAAAAAGTCGCACTAAAAACAACTCCCTTTATCATCAGCTTTTATGGAAAACATTCCGTAAAATAATTCTTTATTCAAAAAAGAAATAAATAATGTTCATTACTAGATTAACTTTACTTTTTAATCTCATTTAAAAATTAAATACATAATTTTTTTTAAAAGAAAAAGAAATAGTTTAAGAATCAAAATTATAAAAAAATTGACTAAATTGATTTAAATTGTTTTTCCATAACACTTTATAATACAAATGTTTAATAATATTTTATAATATTATATTAATTCTAGTGTGATATATTTCTTTTATGAATATAATTTGGTTCTTATAATATTTTATAAAAATAAATTTATGGAAAGAAAATGTGAGGAGTTATACATAATGTTGATATGTATAACTTTATTTATAGCTATTTGTTAATAGCCATATGTCTATAATTTGAGCTCTTTATAATATCAAAATGGTTTCATATACGATCTTTCTGTCGGTAACTCCTGCATTTCTTCAATAATTTTTAATTTTTATATAATTAAAATTTCAAAAAATTGATAATATACATATGAATTGAAGACATTTGTTATGATTATATAATTAAAATTTCAGACAGTTGATAATGTACATATGAATTGAAGTAGTTTAGAGGTTTGTATCGATTAACATTATATGCCTAGGATGTAATTGCTTATGATTGTACCCAAACTACTCTAACTATCATCCGTGATCAGTACGCCTTATTTGATGAGTAATTGATGGAGGTGTATAAGTTGGGATGAAATGAACACGGAAAGTGCTTTAACAGTGGTCGATTTAATAAATCTAGTTAAACAACTTGGATATAGAGGGACATATGCTAGAAGTCGCCTTTATATGCTTTGGACGTTCTAAATATACAACTTCCATAAACCGAATCAATAACTGAATGATCATCCGTGTATATAGGCGCCCAAAATTTAGGCCCCAAAATAAAACCAAGTTGTTAACTAAATAAAAGAGCTATATAAACAAAATAGCAGTAAAGAAAGAAAATAAAATATAATAAAAATTAGAAACAAACAAAACGACTCGGTATCGTTTTTGACCTGCATGAGCTCCCACGGCTCATCCTAATTTAATTAGTACCCAAGGGAACCATTGATATACCTATTACCCTTTCTAATTAAAAACTAAAAGGTCCAACGAAAATAACGATTAATATCATTATGATTATTTAGTGTATGTATTATGGTTATTTGGTGTATGCATGAGTGAGAGGTGCTTTTACAGTATAGTATATAAGGTTGATGTGTGATTTCGGGTTCAAGTTTGAGTGGAGTCGATATGTATATTTTAAAAACATATTCTACATTAAAAAAATATATATATCATATTTTATTATTTAATTTAATTAAAAATATTATAAAATATCAATAATCTTATTGCTATAGTGGTTACTATATTTATTATCTATTTTAATTAAATTAAAATATTCAAAAAAAATAGATTAATATATTTATAGTTATTTAGTGTATGTATTATTGTGTTGAGAGGCACATATACACTCTACTATGTATAAGGAAAATGCGAGATTTCGTCCATGTTCAATGTGCAATTGAGATGTATACTTTTTTTTTTTTTGTTCAAAACATTTTCATAGATTTTCAAGAAAGCGTAGCTTACAATTCTCTCTCATTCATACCAGAATTGTTGATATTAAGGGCTCATGAATATCATAGAAGAAGCGTTACATACATTATTTCTGAGAGGCATTGCAGCTTTAGCATACTAGGAGTAAACAAAAAGGAGACCATAACCGACAGGTGCATATCAAGGAGGGGGATGGGGGGTAGTACAGTGGGAGCTGCAAAATTACCAACACGATCATGCATATGGAAATTAAAGTATTCCACATGTGCTTCCAAGATGTGAAGGTGTTCATTTGTGTGATGCTAGTTGTGACGAAGGTTGTCCCACTATTCCAAAATTTCATTTTGGTTATATTCAATATCATTGAGATATGCCACAATTTCCTTGCGATCTTCATACCTGTGGTGGCTGAGAATTTCCATATTGATTTGAATATTCCAAAGTTTCTCTAGAGTGGACTCCATGGTAGCAAGAGCCACTATGTGACCTAGAGAGTGAGTTGGAGAGATAGATGCAACATCATCGATTTCCCAACTGACCGAGTTGGCAGAGGACGAACTATGGGTTGGCTCGGGATGCCGTGCATGGACATGGTGGCCCCCCCAAGGTTTTGGAAACCATATGGAGGGGCATATCAAATTTGGCAGAAGTTGACTATCAGTTGAGAGGAAAGTCTGAGGGAAAAATTTCACGAATCTCGCAAGAAAAAAAAATAATCGAGACCAAGAATTGTTGCCCCAAATGGGTGCACACTAGAACCTTGAAATTGTGAGCTGTGAAACAGGAAGAGAATGTCCTTGTCTAGACCAGAGAGTTTTATTGGGTAAACACCACACAGCAAAAAATTAACCCATTAACACAGACTACATGGCCCCAATTGCATAGAGGGATAAATTT
This sequence comes from Pinus albicaulis, assembly GCA_034641835.2. Lineage (NCBI taxonomy): Eukaryota > Viridiplantae > Streptophyta > Pinopsida > Pinales > Pinaceae > Pinus > Pinus albicaulis. The sequence goes on from CM076573.1 coordinate 272,884,713, forward strand.
AGTAACACTGACCTAAAATGGGCATCGAGACAATCAACAAAACTGATGAGAGACTCGGGTAGCCATCACTGCTAAAAAATAGATGTAATTTCTGAAAAGGAGCCATTAATGGAGTGACCATAAAGAAATAGAGACAAATCCCTCCAACTAGAAGGACATGGAGAAGAAATTGAAAATATAGATACCTACCCGAAGAAATAGAAGGGAGTTCTAGGAGCTTCTCTTTGCTTGTTGAGTGCATGTGGTCGGTTATGGGTTGGACCGTCTGCTCGGGTTCTTGAATCCCGAGAACATGCGACAAGGCGGAACACAACCCAAACCGAAATACCACTATCTTCCACTTCACCCCTCAACCAAGGCTCAAACGCTAATGAGCCACCATGGAACAAGACACACACACATCTATTCTCCTCGTGGCCCAAATTCATTTCCCAAACATCTAGAGTGGAGCCAAGCACTCACAACCTCTTGAATTTAACAACTGAATGTGTGAGATAGATCATCACGTGAGGGAATTGGATGCAAGGATCCCGCATAAGAGAGTATTTAATGACCACATTGAGGAGGGGGAAGACCCAGTGGCCTCACATGTGAGAGGTGTACATTCTCTCATTCACCCCCATCGATGGGAAATTGACATGTATACTTACAAAAAATTCATTAAATAAAAAAAATATCTTCTATAATAAAAACATAAATCATTACTAGATTTAATTTAAAGCATTATAAAGTATCGATAATTCCATTGTCATAGTGCTCACTTAGTTGGTTATTGATGTTAAAATCCAATATTAAAAGATGTAAAAATATTGCACTTTCAGTTTGAGAGTTATAAATAAAATATTTAGATGTGTATGTTAAATAATATCAATTTTACAACCATAAAGTAATTAAAAATAACATGAAACCTTCTATTTCTCTTATAGATATCTCAATATAAAACCTTAATACACTATTTGAATATCCATATTAATTAACATATCATATATATATATATAGAAAATTTATGTATAAATGAAGTCATATGATCTAGGGAATTATGCTAAAGAGTATAAATAGGCACAAGTTTGTTAAAATAGCTATTGGAATCAACCCATGTTTCTCTAGGAAAATAAGAATTACTCATTCCTTTTAAATACAATACAAGAGAAAGATAATATATGTGTATGTGTATTAATGTTAATCTTATTATTAATATATTTTAATGTTCAAAAGACATAATCGAAAATAAATAATTTACTCGATGTTTATCTAATTTTAATATAAAATAATAATAATAATAATAAAATATTAAAAATACAATTTAAATAGTGATATATAGAAAGAAAACCATAGATATATCTACACCGACTACATAAAATGGATTATAAGTAAATTGAAATACAAATGAATAGGTTTTATGTACCAATGCTTTCACTAAAAGCGGCAGAAGCAGTTTGGTAGTTCAGTGAAGCCCGAAGTTCCTCCAAACACTTCAGCGAAACGATCTCTCCATGCACTCACATCTTAATCATTGCATGCTTTTGGGTTCGGCGAAGTGTTTGAAGGAACTCCCGGCGTCGAGAACCAGCTGGGGCAATAATGGGGACTGTCTGGAGTTGTTGTCATGAACGATGCATAACAGGAGGTATGATCGGCTGCTTAAATACTATTCACTGTAGGATTGTTAACGACCATTATTTCGTCGAAATTCTAAATAGATTCATTGCACTTGGACAAAAAAATATTTCCTCAGCTACATTCAATGAATGAACTGGACCAAATATCAACCATTCATTCATATTCTCTATAGGTTAACTTGTTCGATTTAAATGTTCTTGTTTGTTCTAACCTTTTTTTCAGTATTTCTGTGTAGACCACCCATCTATTCATTCGTGTAGGGAGGTACTAAGCGTTGTAAGCTTTATTCATCTTACTTTATCTCGGTCGAGATTATATTTCGAATCAAACACCTATGAATCAAATTCAAACGTATGGATATTGTGACTTATCAAATCTAAACCACTACGGAATATGCCGAGTTATACTTGCATGTGCGGAAAAGAAGATCCGCTCACAAATTTTCATGATTAAACTTTGGAGTGGTATATAAGTGAGATTTTCACGAGTTTTTGGGGATATTTTTCTAGAATTTAACTAAAAAAATTTGTGTTCTCGATTTGTATTATTTAAATTAGTTTTTTATTTTATATATATATATGGATTTAACATTATAAAAAATCTTTAAGCAAATTCTCTTATCACAATTTATGATTTCAATTAAATCTTTCTGATTCTAAATAAATTAGATTAGAAAATAAACCAACAAAATTTTCCAAAAATTTCACTAAACAATTTGCTAAGCTTTTATAAAAAAATCTAAAACAAATTCTTTTTATAAAAAAATATAGTACAAGTTCTTCATCCTATTCAACGTTTAAGGCATTATCGAAATTTATATTATAAGCGGCCAATTATAACCAGTAATTAGATGTCAACTTGGACAAATAAATATAATTTAAAGTTTAAAAATATAAATATAATTTTAAAATGTAACAATCAAATGTTAACCTCAAGTGTATGCAGGTGAAATTGAGCGAAAGTCTGTTTGTTTTTTTGTTTTTTTAACTAAGGATCTTGTATTAATTAAAGAAAAGAAAATAATCTGCGTTGACGGTTTATTTTAGTGAATAAGCATTATTAGTTCAAACTAAAAAGAAACTAAACAATGTAGTACAAGGTTTTAGATTGGAAAAATATTGTCATCTAAGTCGGGCACTTCAATGGAAGTAGCCTAGGTATGGTGTCCATCTCTTTGTTAAAGTTTAAGTGGGTACTTTACAATTTACCTCTTTGATTTAGAGTAATGGCTTAGTACTCCTATCTCCTTTCTATCAAGATCTTGCACATAATCGTTTTAACACGCTAATACAAATCCAAATTTTTAAAATCCTTGGATAACAAAATTTGAAAGTGTATTTTTGCAAGACAATTTCTTCAAAATCTGTCTCGTCATCTTCCTGATCATGAAAAAGGTTGTATTCCACTCAAACCTCATTTTTAACATTAGTGGTCACCAATAAGTGCAGGAGATGCGTACCTATTATAAATGGCCCTTTAAAAAAAATTCAGTGGTAAGGACCTCACATAGCATCGTTACGAAATGCTTCCAACAAATCGATGCCACAATAACCCTAAATAGATTCCCACCAAAAACTATGGGATACAGCCGCAACAAAGGAATTGAACGGATAGATGAATTATTGTGCCATTTCTTGGTAGGAAAAACTTACAAGGCTAACATTGGGCAAAAGATGAATTAGAAATGTGTGAACCGAGGAGATAATCACGCAAAAGGCTTATAATAGTCTCATGGTGGATGGGGACAAAATCTAGTTTTCTATAAGCCACTCAAATGTTAACAAATTACCATAATTGCAAATATCATGATAAATTGACAAATTCACCGGTTTGCATTAAAATCCATGGTGATTACGTATTACGAATTGTCATACATCCATTAAACTAATCGTAACTATCGCGGTGATGTGTGATCAATCCTGCAGGAATCACTAAAAGAGATGTATTGTATTATAACTATGGAAGAATGTAAGACACCGTGTATATACAAAGGCTTTACGGGTCAACAAGTCAATAGGGGCGCTAGGAATTGGATCCTTGGGATCAAAAATTGCAGTTAGGATCATTGACCTTGCTAAATTAAAATAATCCAAACATCAAAACTCTAATTGGAATTTTTTTTTACATCACCAAAAAAATCTGGTGTGTATGGCTATGATGATGGAAAAAATGGAGAGGTTAAATAAAATTGTTTTTGTGTTGGAAAAGAAATTGGAAATCCTTTCCTTCACCTCTTATAATGATGATAGTGAACCTCCTCCACCAATTCAGGTGGCTTGTCTTACAAATTGACTTGATTACTTGAGCCAATTGTGTTTTTAAGATATTTTGTTAATTTAAATAAAGAACAAACCAAACATAAAAGAAATGCACAACTCTAGGTGAGACCATCTCAACCTCGAGAGTGCGGTAATCATCACATTTTATTCATCATTAGAAAGAACGTTCGTGTATATATATATATATATATATATCTATATATATATATATATATATATATATATATATATATAGAGGGTTACAAGTATGTTTAGGAGTTTGAGCGACTTCCTCATAAATAGGTTTTTCATTCTAAATAAACCTCACAACTTGAATAAGACACCATACTCTTAAAAAATATATAATAATACATTCTAGAATAGTCTACATTTCTCCATTAATTCGAAGTTCCTCCCATAATGGAGAAATGGATCAAATCATAACATAGAAAACATGTATGTTGGTTTGAGTCTTAGTTAGGCTTACGATTTTACCTTAAAGATTTCATTTTTACTTTGCTTGCTATTAAATAATGATGCTTCCTCCTTAATTTCTTCAATTTCATGATGTAATTGGGAAATAGTTCATCAAGTTCTTGAGGCTAGGATTTGTCTTCAATAGTTGAAGATTCTTCAATACGTACATAAGTGGGTTGTTGTTCTTTATCAATACATTCTTCAATACCTTGTTCGGTAGATTGCTTCCACATTAGTTTATAATAATGTTTGATCTCTTCTGCACTCCAATGCATTAAAATGCCATGAAACTATTCACTTTTTTTATTTTTTCATGTCATCCTCAACATTCATTGAATCTTCATATATACTTGTGACTTTTGTGGAAGTTTTATGAAGACATGGTGTTTCAATCCATGATTTAATGAATTGTAGCTCTTTCTCAAAATTTGTTTGCTATTACCTATTAGTTTCCTCTCTTGAAACATTTGTAACAAACCTTCACTCCAAAAGGTATCCACATCATGTAGTGGTTGAGAAGTTGTAGCACATTCAGTAGCACAAATCCTTTCAGGAACACCTAAATTTCCAGCTATCTCATTCCATTCCATTTCGGGTTGGTTTAAGATGTATATTTGACAATTTAGATACTCCTTCTGCCCTATGATACTTCCTCCTGAATTGTTAAAATATCTTACGAATTGTTTGATTTTACTTTTCCAACGCATTATTTCGTTTCCTTTGTCTTATATTTGTCCATGAAAAATATAAAATTTTTAAATTTCACTACAAGGAAAGGCCCTCTATTGGAGGTTATAAAGGAGGTTTTTAGTGTTATAAAATTGGCCAAAATTGTTAAAAAAAAAATTGCTACAACATCCCTTTTCGGTAACAAAGGTTTTCACGAAGCTTCTAACGAAATTTCCACAAAATTAAAAAATGTGGATGACCGAAGGTTGTTACGGATGTTTTTCTCATCAGTTTACGCATTAGGTGTCAACGCACTGTCAACATTGACTCATGAACTATACACATTCTTTCAAAACCTAATTGCATGTCATATTTCAAAAATTAATTTTTTGGCGCAGTTCCATACTTTGTTTCATCCACGTTTTATAACCCATAACAAATCATATATTTAATATAAATGTTTTTTTTGTTATATTAATTATAGACGGAGCTAAGTAAAACAATATATATGCTTACAAATTCAACAATTAATTTCTGATATGCCAACATATACTGATAACCCATATTTAATCCAATATTAATCAATTCTTCTGATAGTTCTTCTTTGTATGTTAGGACATGTTTGAAGATATTCAATGATGATTGTTGTAAAAAAACTTAAAATATACAAAAATGAAATCTATTTAAGTTGTTATAAGGAATTAAGAATTACTCACAAACATAGATATCAACCCTTTTATTCCTTCTCGTCCTCTTTTATGGGTTCAATAGGTTCCATTCTCTTTTCTTTTCTACAAGAAAATACTTGAGAAATAATATTTAATGCTAAATTTTTCATTTATTGTACCTAATAGAAAATTTCAATGATTACATATTACATTTGAAGCACGTTGTTGTTGAGATGGCTCCTCGTGCTATGCAATTATGTCTATTTCTTTGACCATCTCCTTCTACACATTTTTGGACATTCTTACAGGCATATTTCTGATATGAGCTGATTCATCCTTTGAGATTTTCATAATACTCTTCAAAATGTAACATGGCAATAAACTAATTTTTTTTTTTTATTGATATGTGAAAAGTAAATATAACAAAACTGATATTTATAAATGATTCCTTTCTAGTAATATATACATATAATTCGGAGAAGGTGGAACGAACTTGGTTGAGCGTGAGTCCGGAGTGCTAGGGTTCACGCGCTGCCCCTGCCTCAGCACCGACACCTGCATTCACCCTGCAACTTACCCTGGCTCGCTCCGGTCGCTTCGCTGAGCATGGGCGCTGACATGCCTGCCATGGCAGGCCCTTCGAGGGGAAGTGAAGGTTCTTCCCCCTCACAAAGCGACAAACCAACTGCCGGGGACAACTCCAAGCAAACGACCCAAAACACAAACAATCTGGAAAAGACAGACAAAAGCAGTTCTGAAGGAAAAGAGGATGTGCCTGCCAAGCAGAAAGAGGTACAAGAAGAAGATTCGGGAAGAAATGACAAGCCCCAGGCGCAATCGACCACTTGCAAGCCGATTGCAGCGAAAAGACCCAAAATCGAGCTGCCAAGCCACAGGATCAATGGAAGGATCCAGTACATGAAGGACCATGCGCTGATAGGTAAATTTATAGGTTTCTGGCCCACGGAAAAAGCTTTGTACGGATGGATTGCAGCCAAATGGAAACCAAAAGGGCAGGTCATCCTCCAACTTGTTCCCAAGGGTTTTTTCACAGCCATCTTCATTTGCATTGAGGATAGAAACAGAGTCCTGGATGAAGGCCCGTATTTCTTCAACTCAGCAGGCCTCTACCTAAGAGACTGGGTCGAAAGATTCAACCCAGACAAGGAAGATTTCAGTTGGGCCCCTGTCTGGATCAGACTTTATTCGCTCCCCCTGGAATACTGGAGATGAGGACTCCCTCAAAGACATTGCTCAGGGTTTAGGGGAGTTCATCAAAATTGCGGAGGAAACAAAGCTGCGTCGTTACACCTCTTACGCCCGCATTTGTGTCTACATGCGTTTGGACCAAGCCCTTCCTGGCTCGGTAAGCCTCTTTCACGATGACTTTGAATGGATCCAACCTCTTGATTTTGAGCATGTACCTTTCCGATGCTGTAAATGTCATGTTCATGGACACCTTTTTCGGGATTGCCCTCTCAATGCTAAGCCTCAAGCCTCCAATCTTCCTGATAACTCTGATCCGGATGGCTTCACAAAGGTCACTAGCCGTAGAAGAGCCCATAAGAAACCCCCCAATGGGAAAAAACCCATGGCACAATCCTCCTCTATTCCCTCCACCAGTAATAGTTATGAAGCGCTTGCATCCATTCCGGAGAACCTCACTCCTGTCGATCACTCAGCCTCCCAACCCACCAAAATTAAACCGACTCCTCCACAGTCCTCTTCTAAGCCCTCTCCTAACTCCTTGAAGGAACAAGTACCTTTCATGGAGGGAGTCCCCGTAGCTCCAGATTGGAAGCCAAATGGTATGGATGTGGATTTCTTACCACTACAGCAAACGGAAGGCAGCAACCAAGCGCAAAACATGGAGGTGGAACCAGAGAGTATTGATCTCACTGGGCTGGACATTCTCGAACTTGAACTTGCCTGCAAAAGAAAGGAATTTGATAAGATTCCAGATCAACAGCTAGATAAACTGGAAGTAATCATCTCCCGTGCCTTCAGACAAAAAGAGCTAGGAATACAGCCAGGAAGCAGATGGGATGGCAATCAATCAATAAAGTACTCCAAGAAACGAGGCCGGAAAACGGACTTGGAGCGAACAATCACGGTTGGGAAAATCCTGGTTGAATCAGGAAGATATGCCAAGCTGACTCAGTACTACAAGCTCCTCCCCCACAGTGAACTATGAAGCTAACCTCATGGAATGTTCGAGGGCTTAACAGCACGGGGAAAATAAGAAGGATAAAAAACATGATAATGTTGGAAAAACCACAGATCCTCTTTATACAGGAAACTAAATGCAATAACAGCACGCTAGGTAAAATCCTCTCCAGCGCTTGGCCAGGTTGTCACTCTGTGGCAGCGGATGCTTCGGGCACCTCTGGAGGGCTAGCAATTGCATGGAATACTCGGACCATCACACTATCCGATTTCCATGCCTCCCATCACCTCATTCAAGCCACCTTTCACGTCATCGGCACCAATGTCCATGGTCATCTCTCTAATGTTTACTTCCCACAGGAAGAGGGCAGGAAAATGGCCCTCTTGGACACATTGGAAGAACTAAACAATGCCAGAACTCATCCTCTTTGGATTCTAGGCGGTGATTTCAATATGATCACTTGCCTAGGGGAGAATATGGGAGGAAGGGCTAAGCTAGAACCTGAAAGCAGCTATTTCAAGAATTTCATTCAAAACAATTTGCTAATAGATCTGCAGTACAGCAATGGCATTCACACCTGGAGCAATTGCAGAACGGGCCGCCGACACATAACCTCAAAGCTAGATCGATTTCTAATATCTGATAATGCTGTACACCTAGGGGGCGACATCTCAGCTTCTGTTCAGCCGCTGAATGGATCAGATCATTGGCTCATCTCCTTACAGTGGCTGCGACTGGGGGACTCCAGGAAACGCCCTTTTCGCTTTGAGGCTTTCTAGCTAACCCATCCCGCCTTCAAGGATCTCATCAATGCTTGGTGGAAGAACTTCGAGCCACCTGAAGGATAAAAAATGTACCAATTCCAGTGTAAGCTCAAGAACCTCAAACAACACATCAAACACTGGAATCACAACACTTTTGGCAACATTTTCCGAGCCCAACAGAAACTTAAAGTGGAAATGATGGCCCTCCAGCAGCAGATCATTTCGACTGGTTACACGGAAGAGCTAATGACACGGGAGAAGCAGCTCAAAACTCAGTTGGATGATCGATCAAAGCAAGAAGAAATCCTCTGGCGGCAAAAATCCAGGGTAAGATGGCTCAGAGAAGGTGAACGAAATACTAAATTCTTTCACCGAACCACAGTACAAAGGAGAATGCACAACTCAATCACGGCCATCAGGAATCAAGAAGGGGAGAAAGTGGAAGAACAGGGAGAGATAGAGAGGGCGTTTCTGGCTCATTTCCAGACAGTGCACAAAGAACCCCCTTTGGACAGAGGACCTGCCATCAATAAAATCAGTCAAAACATCCCAAGAATCATCACTGAGGAGCACAACCAGCTGCTGCTTCGCCCAGTTTCCAGGCAGGAAGTTGATTTAGCCATGAAGCAACTCAAGGATGGAAAAGCCCCCGGCCCGGATGGTTTCACCACCACGTTCTACCACCAGTTCTGGGACCTCATTGGTGAGGACGTGTGGATGGTTGTAGAAGAATCACGAGCTATGCATTAGCTTCTCCCTTCTTTAAATGCAACATTCATCGCTCTCATTCCCAAAGAAGAAGAATCCAGCACACCGGACAAATATCGCCCCATTGCTTTATGCAATGTGATTTACAAAGTCATCTCTAAGGTCATTGCCAACCGATTAAAACCACTCTGCCTCTGCTCATCTCACCTAAACAGTCAGGATATGTGGAAGGCAGGCAGATTTTGGACGGGATCATTCACACTCATGAGATCATCCATTCGCTCAAGCAGATCAAGTAAGCAGGTATGATTCTCAAAATCGATCTTTCCAAAGCTTTTGACAAATTAAGTTCGAAATATATACAAAAAGTGCTCTTGGCTTTTGGCTTCTCTCCCACCTGGGTTCGTTGGATCCATAGTCTCATTTCCTCCTCATTCTTCTCCATCCTCATCAATGGGACTCCCTCCCGCACTTTCACCCCCACCAGAGGCATTAGACAAGGGGACCCCCTCTCTCCCTTCCTGTTTTTTTTATGGAGGAAGGCCTGGGGCGACACCTATCTGCAGCTGTCCGCTCCCAACAAATCCAGGGCATCTCTGTCCACAATGCACCAGCTGTCTCCCACCAACAGTTCGTGGACGACAATATGGTGTTCGGTTACCGTTCTGTTCAAGAAGCCTCCATGCTAAAATCCCTGCTGCAGGACTTCTCCGATGCGTCTGGGACAAGCATAAACAATTCTAAATCCCAGATCTTCTTCTTTCACACTCCACCCCTTACTCAATCTGCAATCGCCCGCATCCTCGGCTTCTCCCTCGCCTCCCTTCCCTCTACCTACCTGGGCGCTCCGCTCATTGCCTCCCCTCTTAAGCATGCCTCCTGGCGCAAGCTAGTAGATAAACTGGAAGCACGCCTCTCCTCCTGGACCTTCTCAACCCTTAACATTGCTGGCAGACTTGTTCTGATTAAATCCGTTCTTCAGGCCATGCCCCTCTACCTCTTCTCTATTCTGGCAGCTCCCAAATGGGTCCTCAATAAGATTAAAGCCCTTCAACGAAACTTCCTTTGGGGCTCCAAGGGGACCAACCAAAAATGGGCACTTGTTCAATGGGCAACAGTTTGTAAACCCAAAGATCAAGGGGGAATTGGATTACGTGACCCTCTCCTTAGCAATGCTATCATGAATGCAAAAATCTGGTGGAATTGGCTCACTGCCCCTGAAAAGCCCTGGGCCATTCTATGGAAAGCTAAATATGCTCAAAACTGACCCCAGGAAGAGCTCGTCAGACTCACTCAGGAGGAGAATGGCTCCATAATCTGGAATTCAGCCAAACAACACTATCTTCTCATACAACATCACAGTTTTTGGGAGATAAGAAACGGTACCTCTGCAAGGTTCTGGACAGACTCTTGGGAACAACTACCAAAACTTATCACTTCTTGTAATCCGTCCACGGAACCTGATTGGGACAGGCGACAGAGGGAGACGGTAAAGCATTACTGGGAAGACATCAACAAGCAGGGCTATCGGCAATGGAAACAAATAGCAAGCATAACCAGGGGCGCCACTGAGCATGAAAGAAGAGCCATCACTGATGACCTCAGAGCTCGTTGCATCAGAATATCACAGGACAAGGATATTCTAAGATGGGGGCATACTCCTACAGGCTCTTTTTCCACTCGGGAGGCCTATAGGATTCTCAGCATGGATCCTGAGCCCAAGGATCCTCTTTGGGGAAAAATCTGGAATATAGGGGTATGGCCCAAAGTTGCCTTATTCCTTTGGCTCCTTGGCCACCAAATAATTCTTACTTGGGACAATCTTCGTAAAATACACTTCCATGGTCCCTCCATATGTCCCAATTGTGGGGTGAATGAAGAAACGCAGCAGCATCTCCTATATGCTTGTTCCCTCGCTACTCAACTGTGGGAGAAAGTCAGCTTCAGGTGCCAAAGGAACTGTACACCTAACACAGATATACGTGGAGCTATACGGGACTGGCATCAAAATCCCTACAAGAGCGGTCTTCTCAATCATCTCTGGCGAATCATCCCAGGCCTTCTCCTATGGACCATTTGGAAAGAAAGAAATAAGCGCATTTTTAAGGACCAGAGGACCTCGATAGACATCATGTGGAGTAATTACTGTCTCAATCTTGAGGAAACTTTAGCTTTGCAGTCTTGGAGCATTGAGGATTTCCCCACTCTAGCCAAGGAAAAGGCTATATGGGAGAATTGGGGAATCAAGACTCAACACAACACTCAGAAGCAAGCTCACCCCAACACTGACAAACTCAATCCCACTTGGACACCCCCCCCTCGGAATACCTATAAGCTCAACTTTGATGGTGCCTCAAAAGGCAATCCAGGCAAAGCAGGCTTCAGGGGCATTATAAGAAATCATGAAGGCGCTCCCATGGTGGTGTACTTGGGAAGCATTGGTTGGGACACGAACAACTCTGTGGAGCTGGAGGGTTTATGGCAAGGTCTTCTCCTCTCCCAAAGTAAGGGGCTTCTTCCTATTGAGATTGAAGGAGACTCACAGATCCTCATAAATATAGCAGCACAACTTCTCAATGGAGCTCAAGCGCACAAGGTTGCCAGCAGCTGGCGACTGGAGGCTCGATTGGAAATCATGGAGAACTGGCTTCAGGGAAACAGGGCTCTCCTTTTTAAGCATATCAGAAGGGAGGGCAACAAGGTCGCGGACTTACTAGCCAATCTGGGGGTTGACTGTGATAGCAATCTCAGAACAGGGACGCTGGACATAATTCAAGATGAAGACCAAAAGAGGAAGTGCCACAATTTGATACAGGATGAGGTGAACTCCCCGGATGCGGGTGATATCAATGTGAATAGGGGTGATGGGACAGAGGTCGTTAGGACGGGAGGCCACCTGCCAGCCCATTCGCAACCACCTGATCGCAGTAAATACCACCTGATCGCTCATAATGACAAACGTAATGGTGAAGCCTCTCGACATGAATTCTGAGGACCGAGGTATTTTCGAATGCCGCAAAGGCGATTCGCACAAGGTTAACAAGACTGCTCATTCATTGCAGAGGGTTGTTGGCTGCAGGAACAGGGGGCTATATGATATGGATCCTGCGTCGAGGATTTCGCTGTGCAATTCGGTAGAGGACTGCGCCAACAAGTGCACCACCACAGGGAAGCGTAGTCGCAAAACTTGCTGTCTAAAGCCTGACGATAGTCTTCACATCTCCATTGCTGGTTCCTGCAATTCTGCCTCGTTGGTCCTGAGAATTCCTCCAGAGCCGACCCTGGTTAGCTCAACTTTGTTCCAGCATTTCAGCTCCATCTCTGTTGCAAACATGCCCCGTCTGAGGCAGAGGATGCGTAGCAGGACGGGCGCCTCACGCTCTGCCAGGAGGCGCTCGCCCTCCTCTTCCACTTCTCCGTCTCCAATCTCTTTTCCCTCTGACAATCTCTTCCATGGCCGCCAATTATGCTCTGGACGCAGGCTGGACTCGCCCTCTGGGGATGCGTTGCCCGCTCAGTCTCATACAGCTCTCTTTTCGTTTGATTGCGCCCTTAATAGACCAAGAGTTACAGTCGCCATCTCTGTTGTTTTCATGGAAGAGCCCTCGCCTGAGATCCCTCCGGAAGATTCTGCTCCTGTCGATGGCGCCAACCCGGAAGCTGTGAGGCTTGACTCGAGGGTTCAGACAAGTGTGCGCAGGGAGGTAATGCAAGAGGATTCGGCTCGTGGTCCACCCCATCAGACGGAAACGCCTTCTGAGGTCCTTCCCAATGCTGAACGCTCTCACGCCCATGGTGCACCAGCAGACTACGGTTGCAGGGTCGAGGAGGTTGCTCCTGATGAATAATTCGACCTTTTTTCTTGTTTCTCAGGTTTTTGCTCTGCCCTCTCTGAGGGATTGTCTTGCTGTTCTTATGTTTCCTACAGTTTTTGTCCTTTTTTGTCAGCGACCTGTCTTAGTTATTACAGTGGTCCAGTTTTGTCATGGTCCAGAAAATCTGCTATATAATGTATATGTTTTTAGTTTTCAGTCAAAGCTACCCAGGTCCGATCCCCTGCGCAGGATTTTTTCTGTTGAAGGTTCTTCAGGCTGGTTTCCCTCCAGAAGGGCAGCCAAAATCTAGTCTCTGTCTGTTCGAATTGCCTCCACGTAGGCACTGATGTACTATATTTTCCTCTGTTAATAGATTACTCTAACTTAGAAAAAATATATATATATAAATATAATTCTAGAAAAGAATTTAAATTAATATTACTTTTTCATTCATTATTTTTTATTGTTGTATGTTTTTCTTAGTTTTCGATCAGCTACCGAATTAAGTCTGGCGATTTTTTACGTTGAAGGTTCTGAGACAGGTTTCCCTCCGAAGAGCATAATTTTCCATTCTGTATACATGGGAATTGCCTCATAGGCTTCTTGGTCTTTTCTCTTACCATACCTTGGCAGATTACTCTAACTTGAAAAAAATATATACATATAATTTAGAAAAGAATTTAATTAATATTACTTTTTGTTGTCTTTTTTTTTTTTATTGTTGTATGTTTTCTATTAGCTCACATTTCATCGTGTAGTCCTATATAAAACTCCTTGTAGTTTAAAATGAAATTTGGTTGCAGAATCATTAGGTTAATTTTATATTATGACAGAAAGAATGTCTATACAGTATGGTTTTCCAATCACGTTTGCAAAAATTTTCTCCTTCATAATCTAACACCCCTCCCCAGGCACTAGCTAAGGCAATTCATTTTTTCTTTTATGAAGAAGTATTTTTCTTTTCTTTTCTTGGCACAACATTCTTTTACTGTCCCAATGGTCCATGTGAACATTAACAGATGTTAATTAATGAATTTTTGAAACATGTTATCTAATCTTTTTGTGATATATTATTAATGAAAATAAAAAATAAACTCATATTGGATGATATTATTTTTTCAATTCCATGATTCATCATGCAACAATTTTCTCCATCAGTTTACATATTACGGTGTGAATTTGAAAAAAGCTTATAGATCTTCATCATTTTGTTGCTCTGCATGATACAAAATAAAAAATACATACTAGATAAACTTGTGTATAATTCAAAAGTAATAATTTCATTGTAAATAATCTACAAAGAACTTTCATTTTTTTTCTTTTCTTGATGTGCTATGAATATGTTTGTTACTAGATCTCTTGTCAATCATTTCCTTATCAATATGAAACATGTACCATACCATTCATTAATATATTTTATAAATAAATCACATAGTTTTCAGGTAAAAACAAATTCAAATGGCGTTATGCGAAAAGTACTTTAGTAATTATATGAGTTCTTATAGCTGCATGAATTAGTAAAAACATATGAAAAATTCTATCTGTCTTGAGGTAAAATTTGAATTAACTGCCTTCATAGGTGCGATTATACAGCATAGAATAATAAAAACTAATTTTATAAATTTTGTTTTTAATATTATAGGTGTGCTATATATATATTAAAATATTGAAAAACTGATTGTAAAATATATCAAAAAAGTTTTTATGTGAATTATTTTTTTTTTTCTTGAAAATTGTATAATTCCAAAAAATTTTGCTATGTACGCAGTAAATCAGAAATTGTAAAAATGTATTAAATTAAAACATAACACTTTTACTATACAAATAGCAGGAAGTTTTTAATCGGGTATTAGATGCTTTTCAGGGCCAGTTCATGAATAGTATTTATTTGTTCGAAAGTATTTTTCTTCTCCACAATTTTCTCGTGCTCTCTTTCTCTAGGTATGTCGCTCGTGCAAATTACTCCCTAAAAAATTTTGCAAAAATAAAGAAATAATGAATAGATTTTACTATTTAAAGAAATTTTTTATGAAATTATATTTCCAAAAATAATTTGTCCCCCATTTTTCAATTTACATTTTTTCTTTTCACTTTAAAAAAATAAAGTTGTGCTTTTTTATTTTTGGATTCAGTGCATTTTTTAACTAACCCCAAAGGTGCATTAGTTAATAACACTGCACCGGCATGTAGTAACTAAAACGCACTGGTGCGGTTAACTATACGTTAGCACCTTTAAAAATAAGTCTATTTTTTAGGCACCAAAGTTACTTGTAGGTATTACGCCAAAATTTATTGTTGATTTTTCCCAAATGCAGGGAGAAAATATCATATTTATATCAAATGGACAATTTTTCAAAATCTAGCTCATTCCATAATATTTCTCAAAGTCCATTGCGAACTTGTCCCTATCCATCTCTAGACATAATATTTACTTTAGAGTTTATTTATAAACTCATTATCTAATTTATTTATTTTTTAATCCATGTCAATCAGCTAAATAAAATTAATGTATAAAAATTTACAGGTTCATGCAGATTCAAAATCGAGTTCATATGTACAAAATATTCAAACAACTCCAAATCCTCAGAAGCTCTTACGAGGAGTGGCATGTAACATACCCTGATAACCTTGCAGGAAAATGCATGGAGTTAGGAATTGTTTTCAAGATTTACGAATTTGTAACCTTATAAATTACTTTCTATATCTCCGCATTAATCATTTAAATACCCATGAATATCACTTAGAGAAATATTTAGAAAAGATCATAGTGAGTTAGACAACCATTAATTTTCCTTGTTGTAGTATATTAACTTAAATTTCCTGCTATAACTATGCATCGATCCCATGATCATTTTAACTCAATTAGTAAATCACCTAATTGATAATATAAACATCACATCATGAAATAAATTAACATCATGAGAACGACACAATGAACAATCACATCATTAGACACTAATATACCCTAGAAATCCCGTAGGGTAAAAACCAGCGAATGTTTAATTTTATTATTAAACGCTTATGAGGGTTGTCACCCCTCACTCAATGGTTATAAGGGAGTCCATTCCTTGCCCATTTTCATAATAATTAAATAGAAAAGTAATCTTAAACGAAACATAACTAGCTATAAGCTATTACAATCATCATGATACCATTTACCCACGAATCATCAATCTCTATCTTTGTAGTCAGACTGTTTCCTTCCGGGGATCATCGTGTAATTGGGACTACTAAACCTGCATGGACTAAAAAATCTTTATCTTCCACAATGTTAAACTTGAAAATTCATTTTCTCAAGTCATCCTTCTTTCCTGTCATTGCTGTCGTCAGCACACTTGATATCATGATTAGATAAAATATTAATAAACCAATAATCAATCTCTATTTGTGACACTTCAACAAATATTTGTATGCATGTATAAAAAATAACCACATTGACATTAGTTTCGTTATTTAACATCATTTCACATGCATTAGTAACAAATAAATCACTATCAAGCATCCTCTTTCTAACAAACACTGAAAAAATCTTGCATGCACTTTCATATTATTTCCAAAAGAAAGCTAACATAGTATATAATAATATTGTGCATGCAATAACATATCTTGTTCTTCCCACCTGTAAAACATATATTTCTTTCCAAAAGAATCTAAATAAATATTTCATGGAAAAATAAACACATTTTTTTCCAAGGGTCAAAAACATACCACTTATTATTTCATGCATGCAAAGTGACATTTCCCTTTCATCCAAAAGATATAAACAATAAATATGCATAATATTCTCCCAAGATAAAGCTAATACCATCGATAATCCCTTTAGGTTTGCAAAATACATATTATTTTTCCCAAAAGAGGGCTAACACAATAAATATTATGTGATTTCATCTTCGTTTTCTCTAGAAATATAATACTCAAAACTATATTTTTCCCATGCATAGAAGCATATATGTTTCTCTAAATAATATTACATAATAAAGCATTTGATTACCCTTTTTACTCTCCAAGAATCTAATCCAATAATGCATACAAGGATATATTTTTCTCTTCTATTCATTTCGAAGAGTTTTAACATAATAATTATTTCCTTGCATAAAATTATGTAATGTTCCAAATGGGAAAAAAATAGGCTCAGTAGGGAATATCTTAAGATATTCCACTATGGAATCACAGCAATATGGAATTAAACCAATAGATCTAAACCAGAGATAGAATGCTAGTGATTTACTAGATGCATCACCTTCACAAGGAATGGTAAAATCCAGAGCCTTCCTGGCCCATACCAGACTCTGTCTATAGAAGAATGATGAAGCACCGAAAGTGTGGGAATGACACACTCCTCTTAAATTTTTCTTCTCTTTAGAACCATATATCTACATATCTAAACAATGGATCCAAAAGAGAATCAAAAACCAACCAAGGAAGAAGTGGGAAATTCCACTCTTAGGAAAATCTGCAAGAGGCTCAAAGATGACATTGTATAAGAAATCTAGTGTGAAACTAACGCAGACCAGGGATAGGTTCCCTTATTTTAGGCTGTGTGGGACCTCCAAGCAGAGTTTCAGCAAAAATAAATGAGTTTAGAGGGTTTAAACAGATCTCCCACAATCAACACTAGCTGAAAATCAACTAAAGGAGAAAGCTGGTAAATAGAGAAACCTCCTTCACGAATTGTGCAGTTTCTGCTAGAAGAAACTGGAAATCAGCCATTAGACTCATGTTACCATATGGAATCAAGAAATCAGATCTATAATCAATTTCCTTTGTAGAAGCATTGGATTTACTTGAAGCAAGAGTAAGAATCCTTCAGAAATAATAGCAGAAACAAATGGAAAATCTATAGAAAGACTTGATAGCATTTTATATGAGGAGTTTCAGCTGTTGTAGGTTAATATTCAGATCTGCGACCGATATATGGATAAAACATCAGATCCATACCAGATCTGGAACTACTCAGCCTTCTTAACAAGATCCCCTTCGAGTTTTATCAAAATAATGCATAAATAAGTGTAGATCTAGCTTTTAATACACTGAAATTTTTATTGCAAATAAATTCAATCATTATAGAATCATGGCCCATATGAAAAAAAAAATATTTTCAAATAATATGGTTACTTATCTCTTAATGCATGCTTGAAATACTCTCTTCCTCTTCCTTGGCTCCATTCTCCATGTATTCTCCCCTTCCCCTCTTCTATTTCCCTCATAGTATTATAATCAATAGAATTAATAGAATGGAACAGATTTTATAAATCATAAAATTATTCTAACTTTTATAAATCATAAAAGCGGTCCAGCTTTTCTAAATCATAAAACTATTCTAGCTTTTTTCTAAATCATCTTTTCTAAATCATAAAAGCATTCCAGCTTTTCTAACTCACAAAAGAAATCCATAAATCTCTCATGCTTTTATTTTTAAAGCTATATTTGTTTTTTCCTTGTGAGAAAAATATCACTTATCCATACTTTTTCCAAATATATTACTCATTATTTCTAAAACTCATAAAATATACCAACTTGGAAATATAATTTATTTCCATAGAAGAAGTTAAATTATTCTAAATAAAATAATTAAGAAATAATTCTTTCATTATTCTTATAATTAAGAATTACAAGAATATTCTTCATGTAATATCAATATAATAATTAATAATATTAAATTATTTAATAACCCTGATTTTATGAGAGTTTTTATGGTGGCTTACACGAGGGATATTACACGGCGCCGCAAGGTGCATTTGGTAGATGAAAATGGACAACCGCTTCACCCTGCCAATTGTAACATTTGATATTCTAGACAGAATCATGGGACAATGATGGTAATAATAGTTTTTTGGTATAGTCATGTAGTTATTTCAACATCAAACCAATTAATCATGCATTGTCGACTTTCTTACTAATTGATATCATAAATTTTGTATTAATCATGTTCAAATATATATTTTTAATTATTATAATTATAGTGATGATGAGAAACCTACCTACCATTTTTCGTTGCACCCAACGACAATGTCAGGTTGAGAGAAGGCTAAATTAAGAGAAATACTTGCAGAGGAATGATACCAAGAATTGTTGAATAAACCACCTATTAAATTCCAACTACATCTAGATTCACCAATTAGGAATGACTACATCAATATTAGTTCTTCACAAGCTCGTAATGGAGGCAATAAAATAGAGGTTAGTATGGATGATTAATTAATGCCTATGACTGCCATGGAGACAATGTTTATAGATGCATTCCAAAACAATGATCAGCTAGGGGATGATGCTCATACCACTAATACATTTTTCAAAATCCTTAAATTATCTTCCAACACCCCTCTCTTTGGGTCTGGTGTTAAATCAAAGTCTACCCAGTTGGGGATAATGATGTTACCATACAACTTGAAAGCAAATTTGGGCTTGTCGAATGCATGTTTCTCGGAAATTTTGAGGTAATTGACCACCAAGTCCTCCATTATATTTTGAGAAATATAATCACACAATGAACATTACAAATGGCCAATTTTATGAACGTTAACAATTATATCGGCATTAATATACATTTAATATTTTGCATGACCAACTACATGTTATTAAATGATAAGGTACTTTTGAGTGATAATTTATTGCCCGGTAGCTGCAAGGAGGAAAAGAAAATTTTGAAAATGTTCGGTGTTGAGTACATATCATATCATGCATTTCAAAAGGATTTTATTCTATATATAGGAGAATATGCATAAAAAGAGATATGTCCAAGATGTGCGCATGACAGGTATGATAAATAAAAAATAAGGGTAAATCATGTGGTCCTCCTTTTAAGATATTGAGGCACATGCCTATAATCCCAAGTTTTCAAAGGATCTTTCATTTGAAAGAATTAGTTATCTTGCAGGGATGGAATGCTGCACACATAAGTGAGGTGGGAGTTATGAAAATTCCAATAGATTCAATAGCAATGAAGCATGTAGAGGATACATAGCTTGAAAATTCAAGGATGAAATATGAAGTCTATGACTCAACATAGCCATGTATGGCTTCAACCGATATTCCCTCCAAGACACCAACTAATTTTTTTGGCCTATAGTAGTGATCAATAACAATATTCCCCCATGGTTGTTTGTGAAAAATGAACAGCTTATGTTGGCTCTTGTAGTCCGTGGTAGAAGACAAGTGAACAATATGGATGTCCACTTATAACCACTCGTAGATGAATTGAAGGAATTATGGGATGGGATAAATGTATATGATTTATCAAGACCCATCACAACAAAGAGAAGTTTTATGTTGTATGGCATATGTGCTTACATGACACATTATTATCCAGGCTTAGGAGTTTTCTCTGGTAAATTACATGTTTATTGATTTTTTGATATACATAATAATATTTTGTCGCATATTAGTTATTTAAGTCGCTGTAATTTTTCTAATCTTCATGATATTGTTTAGCATGTCTTGCATATTGTATACAATAATTTCGTAGGTCTTGTAACAAAAGGGTATTTTGGATGTAAATTTTGTCAAACTTCTATGAAAGCTAGATGGTCCAACGACCTACGAAAGCCAATGTATGAATCCTCCAGGATATTCCTCTCAGAATAACAACCTTACAGAAGAGAAACATCCGCTTTCAATGTTAAATGAGAGAGGAGCCAAAGGCCTCCAATAATGACACCAGCTGAATGGCTTAGAGCATATGAGAGAGAGAATGAGAAGCATTTCATAGAATTGTTCAATTCAAATCAAGAGCCTATGTTTGATGATCCGGAATTCTTCGACACCTATGTTGAGAAATTTCCCATTGGGATTAAAAGTAAATCTACGATTTATAACCTCCCATATTGGGAGCATCTTAAGACTACCCATTTATTATATCCCATGAATATATTTAAACATGTCTCATCTTCTTTATGGAGGCACATATCATCGAAACAAAGTGACACATTGGTTGCTAGGAAATATCTTATTACTTCGAAAACTAAAAAGAAACATTGGCTAGGATTATTTGAAAGTACAGGATCAGAGGTAGGCGCTGCTCCCTCTAATTGGTATTTCAAAGATGGTGATGTCCCATGGATTTAATTGAAAAAATATCTTTCTTTCGCAAAGCAAGTTATAATGGGTGTGAGAGTGTCACCTTCAAATGGGTCCTCACTACGATGATGCTTCAGCATGGATGACCAGTTTTCAGGGTTGAAATCACATGACCATTCGAATCTTCCAAGAGTACGTAAATTTTCAAAAGCATGATTTTATTATTTGTTATATTAATAAATTTTATCCCATGCACAGACCATAAAACATAACTAATTTTGTATATTAATGCATGTGTTTATAAATTTTCATTTTCATTATCCTTTGTTCATGCGTGGGTGTATGAAACATGACTTCCCCCAAGACCTAGGACGTGGCATATCTAAATTATCTTCATTTGTACTTTGGATCACATCAAAGGATATTCATGTGGCTAGCATTCCATAGTGGCATCAAGAAATATTTGAGATTATTTGTATGTTTGAAAAGGAATTTCCAACGAGTTTCATGGAATTTCATGTTCTTCTTCTAATCCACCTAGTAGATGAGGTTGAATTAGTTGCGGTGGTTTCTTGTCATTGGATGTTCTTCTTAGAGAGGTACATGAAGAAATTGAAAGGTTTTGTTTGACAAAGGGAAAAACCTGAGGGGTCTATGGCAGATGGGTACATATCGTATGATTCTTTCTACTATTCCAGTGAGTAAATCAAGCAGATCGACAATAGACTAGATGAGGTGATTTTGGATGACGAAAGGGATGAAGAAAAAAGAGAAGGGGAGTTGTTCCAAATGAATGGAAAAAGGCACTTGATAAAGAGTATGTGACTTACAATTTTTCAAATTTACACAAAGTAAATATTCATGTTGAACTTCGATATAATGTATATTTTGATATAATATGTACTATATGTCAGTTTGATTTCATCAGCGAATGTAGAAATTGAAACAATCTATAAATTCATTCTTTACAATTCCGAAGTGAAACAATCGTGGGTCACATTGTACAAAAAAGGAGGATGAAATAGGATAGTGACAAGAAATAATTTAGAACATTGAATGGTATCAGTGTTCCTTATCCTAATCATTTAAAAGAAAACATGCCAATCATGTGCCCCAATAGTTTGGTTGTTGACCAAGTCAGAGAGAAATATGATACAACTATTCATTACCCGTGTGTTGAAGAGGATGCATTAAATGTAGGGATTGGGTCCAACCGCTCGGTAATAATCTATTTATGTACATTTTGAACCTAGTAATGCATCTTTGAAATGTAACATCTATATTTCATATTTTAATTGTTTGGTGATTATAAGACACATGCCACTATGATTTTTTAACTTTTTTATAGGTGAATTTGTTCCCATCTATGTCGGCATATGGAAACCATTTTTTCACATAACATGCCGATGATGGACACATGACACAAGACTATGGAGCGTAACTCTAGCTCAATAAATCTATTCGAGCTAGCCATCATGATCAAAACCTAGTATGAGGGACATTAGGTTATGTCGGAAAGATACCAGAGATCATTGAAGTGGATTTGTCTTCTTTCCAATGTGGTATTTTTAGGTCCAAGTGGTGGGACACCTTTGATTGGAATAATGTAAAGGAACATTGCGATAGTAGACTGATATTTATCAACTGTAGACAGATGTGGGATGAACCTAAGGAGCCCTATATTTTCCCCAAACACTGCAACTAGGTGTTTTTTTATTCAGATATGTTGGATAGGGTTTGGTGGTTCATATTGAGACATGACCCTACATCAAAACATATTTTTGAAAACATTGTTATCATGCGAATAGAGCTAGAATATAATGAGGGTGATCATGAGAACTGAGAGTGACATGATACATCTGTTATTTAATCATTTATACCTTGTAAGATGGGTTTTTATAAATAAGAGGAATTAACCTTATAACTAGGACTCTTTTTCTCGAAAAATTCTAATATGTACTTTGAATTAATTGGTTTGGATTGTGTTAATGTTAAAATCATTTGACTTGATAATTTGCAATTATGTTGATCTTGAAAACAATAGCGCACTATATCAAGTTATTTTTTTTATAATGTCAATTAGTTTCTTTAAATGTGTGTGAATGATATCTTAAAAATCTATACTGTTATTTTTGGTATGTAAGATCATAATAAAATAATCATAACTCTAAACATGAATTTGTTTGCATTATTTTCAAAACTTTATTATGTTACAAAAATTCATATTATTATAGATTTATTATCTTACAATTATTTATATTCATACAAATTTATAAATTTACAATTTTACAATTATGGTAATTTAAAAATATTTACGGTATGCATTTTACTTATGATAGTTATGGTTCAAAATTGACAGTTAATTTACTATTTTACAAACTTACAAAATTAAAATTTTTAATAAAATTGAATGATGACAATACATACAATTACAATTACAATTTTACAATTTCAAAATAAAATTGTAATAGTGCTTGTAAAGTGTAATGTATATTCATTTCTTCTTAGAATTTGTTTCATATTGAAATGTACAGTTTGGTAACTTAATACTATAACATTTATATTAATGAAATTTCAGTTTCCTGTGAGGTACCTAACCTCAGATCTAAGCCTTATAACGGGTTTAGACATTCTGAGAGTTGGTCCTCTACAGATTTATGTCTATAAAAAACACGGAAAATATGATTTTATTATAGTCAAATATTTTCAATGTACAGACCTCCAAAATTTATTTCTAATTCATCTAACTTCCATAGCGTAGACACATATCCAGATGCAGAATTTCATATAGATATAACTACATTAGTTTCTCAGTATCTCATAACAGAAATAAAGGATAATTTAAAACATTTCAAATTATTGTGCATACCACTCAAGGTAGACTAGGTTTCACCCAACCTTAGAGCTCTTTCTCCACAGCTGAACCCCAAGCAGAGATCCTTTTCTCTAGCAACATAAAACCCTTTGTCTATCCTGAATCAACTTATTTAATCTTGCTTTCCCCTCAGCCTGTTTCCCTTAACTGCATCCAGCTAAGTCATGATGTTGCTTTCTTGTCTGCCTAGGCTTTCCTTTTATTTCTTCAACAAAAGTACTTTTAAGGATAGATTTTCCTCTTTCTAGCTTTATTCCACCTCTTCTTAGTAATTTCCTCTTTACTTAGGTATCTTTTTAGATTTTTATCTCCAATATAATTTTAGTATTTAATTTATTTCCTCCAAGTATTTTTGGGGAACTAGGAAAGCCTTATAACCTTATCCATCCTCATGAATTTGGTTTCCAGATTTATAATCATAATCTAGACTTTTCCCATTAATTTCCATTTTATTTTACTAAATTTCAATAATAAAATAAATCCACACAATTTTTTTCCATTGGGGTCCACTAAAACCTTTTGGACTTGTTCAAATGTCTAATAAAAGCATAGAGAACTAGGGATATTACACCCACTGTAGAAGCCACTTGCATGTTGGTTGTTGTTTCGCTTCTCCCATTATCAGGACAATTCTTGTAATAATGTGCCTCACCACATCCCCAAGTTTATAGATGGGGTTTCTGAGTTTGACCATGCTCTGGTTTGGTAGAGGCTTCTGTGGGTCTCTCCTTTGTTGGCCATTTTGATTTCTTCTAATCTCTCCCATACTATCTACTCGCTAAATTGCTTGCGGTATTTTTAAAATTACGATACCTGGTACTCTTAAATTTGAATTATTTTTCTGTCCTTTCTTTGACGGCCAATTTCTGCATGTTTTCCCTTTTTCCTTGGACTGATGATAGCACATTTGTGCTTTTAGAATCAGTTCATCCATATTATTAGAGTTTACGAATTCAATTCTTTCCTCCATGTGGGCAAGTAGACTGCTTATAAATCGTTGAAACTTATCCTTCTCATCTCTCAAGTAAGGTACATATCTTAGCAATGATGTGAACTTAGTTATAAATTCTTACATTTTCAATTATCCCAATCTCAAATCATGGAATTCTTGACATTTTTCATCATAGAAACACTCCGTTAGGTACTTACTCTTGAGGTATTGTTAGAACTCATCCCAGGTCACAGGTTGGTCTTCAATATTTCGAACATTTTTTACTTCCTCCCATCTCAAAGTAGCTTTCTCCCTTAGTTGATAGATAGTGAAGCAAACTTTGAGGTTTATGATATATTCATAAACTTATAAATATGTTTTCATGTTAGTTAGCCACACTTTTGTCACCTATTTGGCCTCTCCATCGAATGTAGGAGGTTTGATTTTTTGTAACTCACCCTCCAATTCTACTTTTTGTTTTTTCATCTCTTGTTATTTTGACACATTTCAAGGTTCTGCTTCATTAAATTTTTTTTTTATTGCTACATTGTGTATGAATTTCTTCTGGCTTATCATTAGTGTGTTTTCCTTTTTCACTTTCTTCCCAGGTGTCTCTTTCAAGGCTTGGTGGAACTATCTGTTGATTCTACCTATCGAAGAGGCTTTTGAGAATCCTCTCCTGCTCTTGCATCAATCTTTCATTGTCACCTCTCACTTGGACAATTTATTCCTGTAATTTTTGCTCTATACTCAATAGTATACTTGTCTAACACTGCTATTATTCTAGTAATCTTTTGGTTTGTTGATGTTGATTTACACTGAGCTATACCCACATTTCTGGGTTCATCTCAAAATTGGATAGGGGATGAGATTCTCGAGTATTTCTTGGTACTTTGTGCATTTATCCCCTTTTTATTGTATCCTTTCTATTTTATTTGCACAATTTACACACAACAATTGTTATTCAGGTGACCCCATTTGGGTTCGAGCGTGTGAACGCTGCTCTGATACCACTTGTGACAACCACTTACATAAAAAAATAAAAAATTAACTCCCTTTTTCTTATCATTTGTACTAAGTTACTATTGTTTTTTTCATTCTTCATGTGAGATATTTCAATAGAGAAAGAAAAAAACTTAACACATTTATTTTTAGTAAACATAGAGAATTAACTTGATGAAA
Organism: Pinus albicaulis; assembly: GCA_034641835.2. Classification (NCBI taxonomy): domain Eukaryota; kingdom Viridiplantae; phylum Streptophyta; class Pinopsida; order Pinales; family Pinaceae; genus Pinus; species Pinus albicaulis. The sequence continues at coordinate 272,910,863 of CM076573.1, forward strand.
AATGTAATTTGAATTTGAAAATGCATTAACCATACCCTTACAATACCATGATAAGAACATATAATATAATATTAAATTAACATCATTTACACAGGTTTAATTCAATGGTTTAAAAAAGTATAATCATATGTATAGACTTTCTCCCTCTAGAGTTATCCTGGCTTATCCGTTTGAAATATTTGGCCACTTGTCAGCCATCACATATTAATTGTACATAAAGGGCATGATTGCCATCATAATTTTGGATAATACACTTGATTAATCGGTGTTATGAGGTTGCACTTAACTAAATATTAGCAAATATTATTTGGGATTTAGTATGTCTATTATGGATTTGACATATGTTTGAGTTTACACTGTGGATTCACTTACCCACTTGATCTATGGCTTGATGTATTTTTGGGAAAGGCTAGGGTATTTATCGGCCCCTCGACACTGACCGTTTCCATTCTTTGTCTCCGCAAGACCTCAGAGTGTTCTGAGCTCCTCTTCTCCGAGACTCGACGCTGCCATGACTCTTTTACACTTCTGGTTCAGATGAAACTCCTGGTTATTGAGTCGTGTTCTTAAATAAGTATATGAAATGGTTACCCATCAACCCTAGCTCAGAAATTTCATTTTCTTCTTTGATATTCTTATTTATATGGAAATGGTTCATAAAAGTTGTTTGGGGTTTATTTTTATGCGCATATTTTTTTTTTAAGGTTTATAATGTCGTTTATTTGTTCTTTTACAATATTTCTGATGTTTTCTTTCAACCCTCCCTCTACAGGGTTACTGCGAAGGTTTTTCTTCCTCACAGGGCTAGATAATCAACCAAGGTCCTCAGCTTAGCATTTTCAGGTTAAAATTCATGCCCTTTAAATTATTGAATACCACAAGTGTTCTCTTTCTATCTACAGTTTAGAAAAATTAGTGAATTCAAGAGTGACCGACTTCATTTTCTTGTTTCTAGATCTTTAACTCTGAACCCTGCATCTGTACTAAGGTGAGTTCTTCGAATTTGAATTGGGTTTAATATTTTTCCTCTATCCATGCTTATTTGTTTTTCCTAGGATTTTTATTCTACAAACCCTAACCCTAATACTTGTTATGTTGTCATTCCAGGGAGCATTACGGACCTCACATCCTTATAATTGCATGACGCTCCCATCGACCAACGCTGCTTCAATTAGTGACTCTTTTCTCCTCTGTGTGTACTGGTACTGTGGGTCCCTGAAATGATTTAGTTTGCTTTGAATCATCTCAGGTTTCTAGGTATAAACCCTGTGTTAAATACATATTTTCACATGAAGCCCTTACGACTCTCTTTTCCATCTTTTATTTATCTGGTGTAAAGGATTTTTTTTGGCCTTGGAATGGCTTAAGGTGTAAGGTTATTGATATTAGAGATCTTTCTGTAGTTGTAATGAATTTAGAGTTGCATTCTGGAGCTTTCTTTCTCCACTTTACATATTGAAATGTTTTCGATTCTACTTGGAACTCTCCCTTAATTTCATAATAATTGATATAGTTACTTTGTTTTAGCACTGAGTTGGTATAATTCTTTGCCATATATGTATTTTCGTGGATTATGTTTACCATATTGCATCTTCTTTTAATTCTATAGTAGTAAATGTATAGTCCTACCTTCTCCATGCGCCGACTATGTAAACTTCGCATATATCTAGATTCTTGTAGATTGTTTTCCTTCTATGTTAAGTTTATATGCTCAAAACAGAACAATGTTACCTGCATGAAATTCATCTGTTCATTTTTATGTCGGATGCTACTCATGCATTTCCTTATTTATAAATATGAAAGTATTACAATAATATTTTTTTTTCTTCAAACTTTCTCCATTCTGCATTACATTTATTTGTGGATAGCAGTGCAAATCTATGTCTAAAGTCTATAAATTCATAAAATTCATTCATTTAAATTCTTTAATTTACTTGGTAAATATTGTTTAGCTATTGTTTAAAGTTTACCAATAATATTCAATTAGTATATGAGGTTGATGTATGGACCATCTATGTTTCTGGGTTCTTTCTGAGGTCCCTTGGTCCATTTATAGTAATTTTCGTCAAGAAGGGGTGAACTATACAACTAGTATTCCCACCCTCGACATACTAACAGTCGCCTTTACCACCTTATTCTGTCTTTACATTTTTGAAAAAAACCTATTACTACTTTCCACACTAGTAGAGTCATTATTTATTCAAAAAGATATTTAATATGATATACAGGAAAATGATTGGTCTTAGAGTAAAAAAATAATGGTTTTTCTTACTGCTGCATACCATCATTTTTTTTGTAGAAGAAAATGACAAAAAAATTATTTTACCTTCTTTTCCTATTTCCTCAATTACAAAAATAACAATTTATCTTATCACGAAAAACATAGTAGGAATTCAGATATATTCGTTAACACATTATCAAGTTACTTATCTCACTTTAGAATGATTATGATAGCCTCCCAACCTTGAGAGACGTGATTATGTCCTCAACTCCCCCCGTGGTCTGCACCAGAGTAGGACTTACATAGAAGTATTTCTGGAAAAACCTGAAGACCCTATGTCGAGTCTTCCTCTCGAGATTCAAGTTGCAGAGCTTCCACTAGTTCCAATCAGCTCTAAATTTACTCTAACCATCAAGCCTTATGGCCCTCATCCAAGTTCCTAGAACGCCTTTTCCCCACTGGGATTTTCAATTTATCCTCAGAGGGAAATGTCATTATCTTTAACTTCTTTTGCCTAACTACTCTAGAATCGTGGAATAATTTATCATCAAGTAGTCTTTAGTGCAACTTTTTGAAGGCTTTTTCGGTGGATTTATCTGGTCTAATTTCTCTAAAATCCGGACGGAATTCATTGAAAACTTAAGTTTTAATGGGTAACCTTGCCCAATCAAAGTGCCCTATGGGGTGTTTAGGGTGTTGAATACACTGTTACCGATGAAATAGGTAACCTGACCTCAAAACAGGAACTCTAGCCCAGAAAGACTCAAAAAACATGAAAAAACACCCCCCCCCGCCAAAAGAAAAAGGGTATTCCAGAACACACTTGGTTTTTTTTTAAGGTCAAATTTCAACATTTTATAAAATTATGCTAAAAACAAAATTGTTTCTTCAAAAGGGGATTGAAAAAGCACCCTCAAAACAAAACTTGTTGATGCTGCAATAACAAAAAAAAAAAAAAAGTGTGATATTTTTGACATTTTTAAAATTAAAAATAACATGTTTTAATTTTTAAAATTCAACCATTAAAAAAACCTAAAATTTGAGAAAAAAATAAATAAAAAAAATAAAAAAAATTTAAAGCTTAAAATTTAAAAATATATAGGAATAAAAAAATAAAAATAAAAACAAAATAAAAATTTTAATTCAAACATTAAAAAAAAAACCTAAAATTTAAGAAATAAAATAAAAATAAAACAAAAATTTAAAGATTAAAATTTCAGAATATATAGAAATAAAAAAAATAAAATAAAAACAAAATAAAAATATTAAATATAGAAATAAATTAATTATAAAAAATGAAAAATAAAATACAATAAAAATATTAAATTTAAATTATAAAAAATAAAATATATATGAACTTATATTAGATTTTATTAAATTTAAAAAAAAATTAATATTAAAATAACAAATTATATATATATATATATATATATATATATATATATATATATATATATATATATATATATATAAACAAATAAATTTTGAAATAAAAAATAAATTTCGAATATAAAGAAAAAAAAACATTGTTAAAATAAAAAGTTAAAAAACTTTAAAAATCAATTAAAAATGATAAATTGAAAAAAATAAATTAAAAAGAAAATTAATTTGAAAATATTAAGTTTAATTTAAAAGAAAAAAAGATCTAATTTCAAATACACATTTTTAATTGAAGTAAAAGAAAAATATAAAAATTTTATGTAATTAAAAAAATAATAATAAAAAAGTAGAAAAAAAAAAAATATTAAATTCAAATAAATTAAAAAAAAAAAAATACATAATTTATTAAATTTTAAAAAACTAAACATAAAATTTAATAATAAATATATATATATATACTAAAAAAAAAAATTCTATTAAATGAAAAAAATACAAAATTTAATAAAAATTATTAACAAATTTTTGAAAAAAAATAAAAAATAAAAACAAAAAACAAAAAAGAAACAAAAAAATCAAAACAAATTAAATTTCGAATACAAAAATGAAATTAAAAAAAAAAAAATTAAACTTTTTTGAATTAAAAAAAAAAAAAATGAAAAAAAAAAGTATTAAAAAAAAAAATTAAATTAAAAACAAAATATTTTTTTGATCATTGGTGATACGCCGGGTCGACCTCCCGAAACGGAGGGCGTTCCCGAGAGTATTTTCGACAGGAGCGATGCGAAGAATCGCACTCCACCACCTGGGCGGGAGACTCATTGGTGGCACCATGTGTCGTATATATATATATATATATATATATATATATATATATATATATATATATATATATATATATATATATATAGATATATATATATAATTTTTAATATTTATATTTTTTTTATTTCATTTCTTTCTGTTTTGTTTTTAATTTTTTAATATTCAAATAACAAATTAAATTTTTAGAAAAAAAAAAAAAAACCATTATTTAAATTAAAAAATGAAAAATTAATTAAAAATAAAAAATGAAAAATAAAATACAATAAAAATATGAAATTTAGAAAAGATATATCAAAAAAACAAATAAATTTTAAAAAATAAATTAAATTTAAATGATAAAAAGTAAAATATATATGAACCTATATTAGATTTAATTAAATTTAGAAAAAAATTGTTAATATTAAAAGAACAAATTAAGTATATATATATATATATATATATATATATATATATATATATATATATATATATATATATATATATATATATATATATATATATTTAATAAACAAAAGAATAAACAAAAAATTTATAAAATAAAAATAAAATTTAAATATAAAGAAAAAAAAAAAGATTGTTAAAATAAAAAGTTAAACTTTAAAAATCAATTAAAAATGAAATTTAAGAAAATACAAAAAAAATACACAATTTTAATTGAAATAAAAAAAAAACATAAAAATTTTATGTAATTAAAAAAAATAAGAATAAAAAAATAAAAAAATTTAAAAAAATATTAAATTCAAATAAATTAAAAAAAAATACAAAATTTATTAAATTTTAAAAAATTAAATGAAAAAACTAAACATAAAATTCCAATCGTCATAAAAATAATAAAATAAATAAAATTATATATATATATATATATATATATATATATATATATATATATATATATATATATATATATATATATATATATATATATAATAAAAGAAAAAATACAAAATTTAATAAAAATTATTAACAAAATTTAGAAAAAAAAATTAAAAAGTAAATAAAACAAATTAAAACAAATTAAATTTCAAATATTAAAATTAAATAGAAAAATAATAATTTTAAATTTTTTGAATTAAAAAAAAAAAATTAAAAAATGAAATTAAAAAAAAGTAAAAAATTAAAAAATTAAAAAAATTAAAAACAATGGCGCCGCCAATCGGCCTCCCGCCTAAGTGGCAGTACAGGCTGACTTCGGGAATTGGCCTCCCGCGGAAGGAGGGAGATTCCAGGAATCAGCCTCCCGCCGCAGAAAGCCGATTCCCAGAATCCCCCTCCGCCACCACCTGGGCGGGAGATCAGTTGGCAACGCCACAACGATCAAAAAATTCTTTTTTTTTTAATTTTTAATAATTTTTTTTAATTTTTTTTTTTAGTTTTCTTTTTTAATTTTTTTTTTAATTTTTAATATTTTTTAATTCATAAGATATATATTTTTAATTTTTAATATTTTTTTTTTTAATTTGATTTTTTTTTTTTTAATATTAAAATAACAAATTAAATTAGAAAAAAAAAACATTATTTAAATTAACATTATTTTAAAAAACATTATTTAAATTAAAAGTAAAAAAATAAGAAATTAATTAAAAATAAAAAATGAAAAATAAAATACAATAAAAATATTAAATTTAAAAAAATATATATCAAAAAAACAAATAAATTAAAAAAAAAAAAAAAATTAAAAAAAAAAACATTGTTAAAATAAAATGTTAAAAAACTTTAAAAATCAATTAAAAATGAAAATTCAAGAAAATAAATCAAAAATAAAATATTAAATAAAAAATAAATTAAAAAACAAATTAATTTGAAAATATTAAGTTTAATTAAAAAAAAAAAAAAAATTTAAATACACAATTTTAATTCGAATAAAAAAAAATGAAAATTTTATGTAATTAAAAAAATGATAATAAAAAATAGAAAATTAAATAAAAATATTAAATTGAAATAAATTAAAAAAGATATAGTATTTATTAAATTTGAAAAAATTAAATGAAAAAACTAGACATAAAATCCAATAATTAAAAAAAAAAAAAAAAAAAAATTCGATTAAATAAAAAAAAAACACAAAATTTAATAAAAATTATTAAAAAAATTTAGAAAAATAAATAAATAAATAAACAAAAAAAATTAAAACAAATTAAATTTCAAATATAAAAATTAAATAAAAAAAATAATTTTAATATTTTTGAATTTAAAAAAAAATATTAAAAAAAAAAAATGAAATAAAAAAAATGTAAAAAATTAAAAAAATTAAAAAATTAAAAACAAAATAATTTTTTGATCGTCGTGGCGCCGCCTATCGGCCTCCCGCCCAAGTGGCGGCAGAGGCTGATTCCGGGAATTGGCCTCCCGTGGTAGGAGGGCGATTCCGGGATCGGCCTCTCGCCGCAGGAGGCCGATTCACAGAATCGTCCTCAGCCGCCACCTGGGCGGGAGACCGGTTAGCAGCGCCACGACGATCAAAAAAATTTTTTTTTTAGTTTTCTTTAATTTTTTTTTTCATTTTTAATATTTTTTAATTCATAACAGATATATATTTTTTAATTAATAACATATATATTTAAATTTGAAGTAAAAAAATGAAAAATTAATTAAAAATAGAAAAATGAAAAATAAAATACAATAAAAATATTAAATTTAAAAAAATATATATTAAAAAAACAACTAAATTTTAAAAAATAAATATAATATAAAATATAAAAAATAAAATATATATGAACCTATATTACATTTTATTAAATTAAAAAAAAATGTTAATATTAAAATAGCAAATTATATATATATATATATATATATGAATAAACAAATAAATTTGGAAATAAAAAATAAATTTTAAATATAAAGAAAATAATTCAAAAATAAAATGTTAAATAAAAATAAACTAGAAAACAAATTAGTTTGAAAAAAATAAAAAATCTAATTTTAAATACAAAATTTTAATTGAAATAGAAAATAATAATAAAAAAATAGAAAATGAAATTTTTTTTTATTAAATTCAAATAAATAAATAAAAATACAAAATTTATTAAATTTTAAAAAATTAAATGAAAACACTAAACATATATATATATATATATATAATTTTAGAAAAAAATTCAATTAAATAAAAAAAAAATACAAAATTTAATAAAAATTATTAACAAAATTTAGAAAAAAAATATTATGAAAAATAATAAAAAAAACTAAAAAAATTAAAAAAAAATTGAATTTCAAGTAATAAAATTAAATAAAAATAATAATTTTAAACTTTTTTCAAATTAAAAAAAAAAAATTAAAAAAAATATAAAAAAAATATTAAAAAAAATAAATAAATAAATAAAATAAAAAAAAAAATTTGAAAACAATTTTTTTTTTTTAATTTTTAATAATTTTTATTTATTTATTTTAATTTTTAATATTTTTTAATTCATAACATATATATATATATATATATATATATATATATATATATATATATATATATATATATATATATATTAATTTTAAATATTATTTTTATTTTTTGTTTATTATTTTTTTATTTTTTATTTTTTTTTTTTTTTTTTTTTTTTTTTTTTTTAAATTTAATTTTTAAATTTTTTTTTTTTGAACTTCAAAAAATTATTGTTTTTATTTATTTTTTAATTCAAATTTTTTATTTTAAATTTAATTTGTTTTATTTTTTTTTTTTAATTTGTTTTTTAAATTTAATATTTTAGATAAATTATTTTTTAAAATTTAAAATTTATTTATTAAATTTATTAAGTTTTAATTTAATTAATTTTTGTTTTTTTTTATCTTTTAGTTTATTTTATTTTTCATTTTTAAAATTTATAAAGTGTTTCATTAAAAAAAAACAATAAATTTATGGATATTTGTTTTTTAATTATTTGCGGGTGGTTTTTTTCATTTTTTTTGTTTGTTAATGATAGGTTTTTTTTTAATTCTTTTATTTTAATTTTCTTTTTCAATTTTAAATTTTGTTCTTTTCTTTTTTTTTATTTGTTTTCTTGTTAATTTTTAAATTTAATTTTTTGTTTTATGTATTTTATTTTTTTTATCTAAATTTTAATTTTGTAAATTTAATTATTTTTAAATTTTATATTTAATATTTTTTTTTTAATTATATGGTTTTTTTAATAACTTAGAAGAAAAATGTTTTTGATGTTTTTTATTTTTATTTTTTTGGCTAATTTTTGTTTTTTTTTTTTTTAATTATGTGTTTCTTTTTCAAATTTTGTCATTTCTTTTGGTATAATTTTCGAATATTTTTGTTTTTTTTTTGTTTTTATTTATTTATTTTTGTTTAAACTTTTTCATTCTTATGAGTTAAGTTTGTTTTTTTTTTTACATTTTTATTGGTTTTTTTTTTGTTTTTATATATATATTTTTTATCTAGGTTTTGTGTTTTATTACCAACATGAAAGTCACAAACATTTTAAAACAAATATTCATATTTCATAAATAAAAATATTAGAGTGTCAAAAATGTGCACAAAAAAAAGGGGGTGATTCTGCATGACCACTTTTCAAAATCGGGTGATTTTTATGCTATCAAAAAAAAGTAGGTAACAGCGCAGTTACCTATTTCATTGGTAATAGTGTTTGAATCCATATACACAGTCAAAAAACCAGTAGAAATTAAGATTTTACCTTATATTTTTTCACCAGATTTCGAAACCGAAAATTCCAAAAAGTCCCTCGAAAAACAACTCGCTTTATCATCAGTTTTTATGGAAAACATTCCATAAATTAATTCTTTATTCAAAAAAGAGAAATAAATAATGTTCATTACTAGATTAACTTTACATTTTAATCTCATTTAAAAATTAAATGCATAATCTCTTTTTAAAAGAAAAAGAAATAGTTTAAGGATCAAAATTATAAAGAAATTGACTAAATTGTTTTAAATTATTTTTTGATAACAGTTTATAATACAGCTTTTTATTAATATTTTATAATATTATATTAATTCTAGTGTGATATATTTCTTTTATGAATATAATTTGGTTCTTTTAATATTTTATAAAAATAAAATTATGGAAAAAAAATGCTAGGAGTTATACATAATGTTCATATGTATATTCCGGATGCGGATGCTTAAGGTGTTTGATGGGACATGGGTCCCTGCGAAGCTCCCAAAGGAGCTCGCATGGGAAGCCCATATGGCTCCCTGTACCAACATTTATGAGCGCAATAACTCGCCAGCTCGAGCTGAAGTTAATTCCCTTGATCGGCTCATTGCTCATCTTCATTTGGTGGTTCTCTTGGTCATGGCGCTCATCCGGGACAGTTCAAATGTTGGTGCTTGCTATGGCAGATCTCTGTCTCCCCTCCACGGTGAATGTCCTCCTGGTTTTGCAGACTCCGGTGCGAGAAGGCATATTGGACATCGTTGTACCTTACTTGCATGCTTCGAGCCTCTCCTCGGGTTTCACTTCTCTCACAATCCCCTTTGCAGTGCTACTCCACTTCACAGTGTTTGGGCTGATCATTGTGGTGGCCTGGACCCTCCTGTTCAGGCTCATTCGGCAATTCTCAGCGGTGTCAATTCCACTCTTCAGGCTCCTTCGGTCTCAGTTCATCCATTTGGCTCTAATCTCCATCTACTAGCCCCTCTCTCCATGCCTCGACTCCGCCAGAGAATGCGGTGCCGGTGAGGTATCAGTAGGGGCCTTACCAATTCTTGACGCCCTTCTCTCAGCTCTTCCTCTGGTTCTTCCTCTGCTGACGAGGAGCATGTTCAGTCTCAAACCCGGCAAGGCGGTAGAGGAAGAGAAAGGGGTCGTCTCCAGAAAAATGTCGGTGCTTCTCCAGCCTCCCCTCACTTAGCTTCCATTCCTTCCAGCAATGCTCTCCCTCCTGTCTCTCATGAGACTGTTCATCCCACCACTCGGCAATCCTCCTAGCGAGCTGAACTTCGGTTCGAATGCTCCTCGAATAGACCCATTATTACTGCTTTTATCACTTTAACCCTCCGTGAAGAGATCCCCAACCCTGCTCCTACTTGCTCTGCCACTCCCCTACCTCCTCAGGTCTCGAGCTCCCCAGGCGAGGTGGTTTTACCTGCTGCATCCAATCACCCCCCCCAGAACATGCTGAGCAAAGAGACGACAGCAACTATGACTTTGGATGCAGGATGCTCTCAATGCAGGAAAGGACGACATCAGCTATGACTTTGGATGCAGGATTTTCGAGGAACCTTTGTCTCCGGCTCATGAATCGTGACTGTCAAACTCTCCAGGTATTTCTGTTCAATTCATGTAGGAATTTTTTGCTTTCTTGCCTCAAGGCTCAGCTGATAAGGGTGATGGTTAATTTTAGCACTTGTTTCTATGTTTTTTTGTCATGTATGAACTCAAGGCTGGTTTCCCTTACAAGGGCAGCCAAGACGTTTCTATTAAAAGGACCGGTTTCCCATTCAAGGCGGTCCAGACTCTCTATGACTAGCTTGTTTATCAAGCCCAGTGGTCAGGCTTTCACAGCTGACACTGTGGCAGTTTTGTACCAGTAATTTTATACATAATAGAATTAGTTTTACTTAGAAAAAAAAAAATTGTTCATATATATAATTTTATTTATAGTTATATGTTAATAGCCATATATCTATAATTTGAGCTCTGTATAATATCAAAATGGTTTTATATACGATCTTTTTGTCGGTAAGTCCTGCATTTCTTTGATAATTTTTAATATTTATATAATTAAAATTTCAGAAAATTGATAATATAGATATCAATTGAAGACATTTGTTATGATTATATAATTAGAATTTCAGACAGTTGATAATGTACATATGAATTGAAGTAGTTTAGAGGTCTGTACCAATTAACCTTATATGCCTGGGATGTAATTGCTTATGATTGTACCCAAACTATAACTATCATCCGTGATCAGTATGCCTTACTTGATGAGTAATCGATGGAGGTGTATAAGTTAGAATGAAATGAACACGGAAAGTGCTTTAACAGTGGTCGATTTAATAAATCTAGACGCCTTTATATGCTTTGGATGTTTTAAATATACAACTTCCATAAACCGAATCAATAACTGAACGATCATCAGTGCATATAGGCGTCCAAAATTTAGGCCCCAAAATAAAAATTTAAAAAAAAAATCTATTAAATGAAAAAAATACAAAATTTAATAAAAATTATTAACAAAAGTTCGAAAAAAAATTTAAAAAAAAAAAGAAACAAAAAAATTAAAACAAATTAAATTTCAAATACAAAAATGAAATTAAAAAAAAAATAATTTAAACATTTTTGAATTTAAAAAAAAAAAAAAAAAAAAAAAAAATTAAATTAAAAACAAAATATCTTTTTGATCGTCTTTAGCCTTTGCCCGGTCGTGCCTCCGCCCAAGTGACGGCGGAGACCGGCACCGGGAATTGTCACGCGAGCGAGGCCGTTCCGGGGAATCGGCCTCCCCGCTGCGGGCGTTCACGAGAATCGCAACGCCCCCGCCACAGGCGGAGGCCCGATTAGTGGCACCACCATGATCGATATATATATATATATATATATATATATATATATATATATATATATATATATATATATAATTTTTAATATATATATATATATATATATATATAATTTTTAATATATATATATTTTTTTATTTGATTTTTTTCCGTTTTGTTTTTATTTTTTTAATATTCAAATAACAAATTAAATTTTTGGAAAAAAAAAAAAATATTATTTAAATTAAAAGTAAAAAAATGAAAAATTAATTAAAAATAAAAAATGAAAAATAAAATACAATAAAAATATTAAATTTAAAAAAGATATATCAAAAAAACAAATAAATTTTAAAAAATAAATTAAATTTAAATGATAAAAAGTAAAATATATATGAACATATATTAGATTTTATTAAATTTAGAAAAAAATTGTTAATATTAAAAGAACAAATTAAAATTATATATATATATATATATATATATATATATATATATATATATATATATATATAATTTTAATAAATAAATGAATAAACAAAAAAATTATAAATAAAAAATAAAATTTAAATATAAAGAAAAAAAAGATTATTAAAATAAAAAGTTAAAAAACTTTAAAAATCAATTAAAAATGAAAAATTTAAGAAAATACACCCATAAAAAAATAAAAATAAAAATAAAACATAAAACATAAAAAAAAATACACAATTTTAATTGAGATAAAAAAAAAACATAAAAATTTTATGTAATTAAAAAAATAATAATAAAAAAATAGAAAATTAAAAAAAAAATATTAAATTCAAATAAATTAGAAAAAGATACAGAATTTATTAAACTTTAAAAAATTAAATAAAAAAACTAAACATAAAATTCAATCATCATAAAAATAATAAAATAAAATAAAATAATATATATATATATATATATATATATATATATATATATATATATATATATATATATATATATATATATATATATATATATATATTAAAAAAAAAGAAAAAATACAAAATTTAATAAAAATTATTAACAAAATTTAGAAAAAAAAATAAAAAAATTAAAAAGTAAGAAAAAAAAATTAAAACAAATTAAATTTCAAATATAAAAATTAAATAAAAAAATAATAATTTTAAATTTTTTGAATTTAAAAAAAAAAAGATTAAAAAAACGAAATTAAAAAAAAATGTAAAAAATTAAAAAATTAAAAAAATTAAAAACAATGGCACCGCCAATCGCCCTCCCGCCCAAGTGGCAGCAGAGGCTGACTTCAGGAAATGGCCTCCCGCGGCGGGAGGGCGATTCCGGGAATCAACCTCCCGCCACAGGAAGCCGATTCCCAGAATCGCCCTCCGCCACCACCTGGGCGGGAGATAGGTTGGCAACGCCACAACGATCGAATTTTTTTTTTTTTTTTTTTTTTAATAATTTTTTTAAATTTTTTTTTTTTTAGTTTTTTTTTTTATTTTTTTTTTTATTTTTAATATTTTTTAATTCATAAGATATATATTTTTAATTTTTAATATATTTTTTTTTTTTTAATTTGAATTTTTTCTTTTTTTTCATTCTTTAATATTAAAATAACAAATTAAATTAAAAAAAAACATTATTTAAATTAAAAGTAAAAAAAATTAAAAATTAATTAAAAATAAAAAGTGAAAAATAAAATACAATAAAAATATTAATTTAAAAAGAATATATATAAAAAAAACAAATAAATTTTAAAAAATAAATAAATAAATAAATTTAAAAATAAATAAATATATATATATATATATATATATATATATATATATATATATATATATATATATATATATATATATATATTTAATTGTTAAAATAAAAAGTTAAAAAACTTTAAAAATCAATTAAAAATGAAAAATTCAAGAAAATAAATCAAAAATAAAATATTAAATAAAAAATAAATTAAAAAACCAATTAATTTGAAAATATTAAGTTTAATTAAAAAAAAAAAAAAATTTAAATACACAATTTTAATTCAAATAAAAAAAAAAAAAATTTATGTAATTAAAAAAATGATAATAAAAAATAGAAAATTAACAAAAAATATTAAATTGAAATAAATTAAAAAAGATATAGTATTTATTAAATTTGAAAAAATTAAATGAAAAAACTAAACATAGACTCCAATAATTAAAAAAAAAAGAAAAATCAATTAAATAAAAAAAAATACAAAATTTAATAAAAATTATTAACACAATTGAGAAAAAAAAAAATTTAATAAAAAAATAAACAAAAAAATTAAAACAAATTAAATTTCAAATATAAAAATTAAATAAAAATAATAATTTTAATTTTTTTGAATTTAAAAAAAAAATTAAAAATTAAATGTAAAAAATTAAAAAATTAAAAAATTAAAAGAATTAAAAACAAATGAATTTTTTGATCGTCGTAGCGCTGCCTATCGGCCTCCCGCCCAAGTGGCGGCAGAGGCTGATTCCGGGAATTGGCCTCCCGTGGTAGGAGGGCGATTCCGGGATCGGCCTCTCGCCGCAAGAGGCCGATTCCCAAAATCACCCTCAGCCGCCACCTGGGCGGGAGACTGGTTGGCAACGCCATGACGATCAAAAAGTTCTTTTTTTTTATTTTTAATAATTTTTTTAAATTTTTTTAAATATTTTTTTTTTAGTTTTTTTTTTTAATTTTTTTTTTAATTTTTAATATTTTTTAATTTTTTTTTAATTTTTAATATTTTTTAATTCATAACAGATATATATTTTTTAATTAATAACATATATATTTTTAATTTTTAATATTTTTTTTTAGTTTTGATTTTTTTTTTTTAATATTAAAATAATAAATTAAAAAAAAACATTATTTAAAAAAACATTATTTAAATTCGAAGTAAAAAAATGAAAAATTAATTAAAAATACAAAATTAAAAATAAAATACAATAAAAATATTAAATTAAAAAAAATATATATTAAAAAAACAAATAAATTTTAAAAAATAAATATAATATAAAATATATATGAACCTATATTACATTTTATTAAATTAAAAAAAAATGTTAATATTAAAATAGCAATATATATATATATATATATATATATATTAAATTTTAGTAAATAAATGAATAAACAAATAAATTTGGAAATAAAAAATAAATTTTAAATATAAAGAAAAAAATTGAAGAAAATAAATAAAAATAAACTAGAAAACAAATTAATTTGGAAAAAAAAAATCTAATTTTAAATACACAATTTTAATTGAAATAGAAAATAATAATAAAAAAATAGAAAATAAAAAAAAAGAAAATTATTAAATTCAAATAAATAAAAAAAATACAAAATTTATTAAATTTTAAAAAATTAAATGAAAAAACTAAACATAAAATTATATATATATATATATATATATATATATATATATATATATATATATATATATATATATATATATATATATAATTTTAAAAAAAAATCAATTAAATAAAAAAAAATACAAAATTTAATACAAATTATTAACAAAATTTAGAAAAAAAATATTATGAAAAATAATAAAAAAAACTAAAAAATTTAAAGCAAATTGAATTTCAAATATAAAATTAAATAAAAATAATAATTTTAAACTTTTTTGAGTTTAAAAAAAAAATAAGAAAAAAATATGAAAAATAAAAAAAAAAATTAAAAATTGAAAACAAAATTTTTTTTTATCGTGGTCATGTCAGCAATTGGCATCCCGCCCAAGTGGCGGCAGAGGCCGATTCTGGGAATCCGCGTCCCATGGCGGGAGGGCGATTCCCGGCCCTTCCGCCGCGGGAGGCCGATTCCAAGAATCCCCCTCCGCCACCACCTAGGCGGGAGACCGATTGGCGGCGCCGCCACAATCAAAAAAATATTTTTTTTTAATTTTTTAATTTTTATTTTTAATAATTTTTATTTATTTATTTATTTATTTTAATTTTTAATATTTTTTAATTCATAACATACATACACATATATATATATAGATATTAATTTTAAATTTTATTTTAATTTTTTTTTTTTTTAACTTCAAAAAATTATTGTTTTTTTTTTTTTTAATTCAAATTTTTTATTTTAAATTTCCTTTGTTTTATTTTTTTTTTTTAATTTGTTTTTTAAATTTAATATTTTAGATAAATTATTTTTTAAAATTTAAAATTTATTTATTAAATTTATTAAGTTTTAATTTAATTAATTTTTGTTTTTTTTGATCTTTTAGTTTATTTTGTTTCTCATTTTTAAAGTTTATAAAGTGTTTCATTAAAAAAAAACAATAAATTTATGGATATTTGTTTTTTAATTATTTGCAGGTGGTTTTTTTCATTTTTTTTGTTTGTTAATGATAGGTTTTTTTTTTTAATTCTTTTATTTTAATTTTCTTTTTGAATTTTAAATTTTGTTTTTTTTGTTTTTTTTTTTGTTTTCTTGTTAATTTTTAAATTTAATTTTTTGTTTTATGTATTTTATTTTTTTTATCTAAATTTTAATTTTTTAAATTTAATTATTTTTAAATTTTATATTTAATATTTTTTTTTAATTATATGGTTTTTTTTAATAACTTAGAAAAAAATGTTTTTGATGTTTTTCATTTTTATTTTTTTGGTTAATTTTTGTTCTTGTTTTTTAAATTATGTGTTTCTTTTTCAAATTTTGTCATTTCTTTTGATATAATTTTCGAATATTTTTGTTTTTTTTTTTTTTTTATTTATTTATTTTTGTTTAAATTTTTTCATTCTTATGAGTTAAGTTTGTTTTTGTTTTTGCATTTTTATTGGTTTTTTTTATTGTTTTTATATATATATTTTTTATCTAGGTTTTGTGTTTTATTACGAACATGAAAGTCACAAACATTTTAAAAAAAATATTCATATTTCATAAATAAAAATATTAGAGTGTCAAAAATGTGCACAAAAAAAGGGGGTGATTCTGCATGACCACTTTTCAAAATCGGGTGATTTTTATGCTACCAAAAAAAAGTAGGTAACAGTGCAGTTACCTATTTCATCGGTAATAGTGTTTGAATCCATATACACAGTCAAAAAACCAGTAGAAATTAAGATTTTAGCTTATATTTTTTCACCAGATTCCAGAAACGGAAATTCCAAAAAGTCCTTTGAAAAACAACTCGCTTTATCATCAGTTTTTATGGAAAACATTTCATAAATTAATTCTTTATTCAAAAAATAGAAATAAATTACTAGATTAACTTTACATTTTAATCTCATTTAAAAATTAAATGCATAATCTCTTTTTAAAAGAAAAAGAAATAGTTTAAGGATCAAAATTATAAAGAAATTGACTAAATTGTTTTAAATTATTTTTTGATAACAATTTATAATACAGCTTTTTATTAATATTTTATAATATTATATTAATTCTAGTGTGATATATTTATTTTATGAATATAATTTGGTTCTTTTAATATTTCATAAAAATAAAATTATGGAAAAAAAATGCTAGGAGTTATACATAATGTTCATATGTATATTCTGAATGCGGATGCTTAAGGTGTTTGATGGGACATGGGTCCTTGTACCAGCATTTATGAGCGCAATAACTCGCCAGCTCGAGCAGAAGTTAATTCCCTTGATCGGCTCATTGCTCATCTTCATATGGTGGTTCTCTTGGTCATGGCGCTCATCCGGGACAGTTCAAATGTTGGTGCGTGCTGTGGCAGATCTCTGTCTCCCCTCCACGGTGAATGTCCTCCTGGTTTTGGAGACTCCAGTGCGAGAACGCATATTGGACATCGCTGTACCTTACTTGCATGCTTCGAGCCTCTCCTCGGTTTCACTTCTCTCACAATGCCCTCTGCAGCGCTACTCCACTTCACAGTGTTTGGGTTGATCATTGTGGTGGCCTGGACCCTCCTGTTCGGGCTCATTCGGCAATTCTCAGCGGTGTCAATTCCACTCTTCGGGCTCCTTCGGTCTCAGTTCGTCCATTTGGCTCTAATCTCCATCTACGAGCCCCTGTCTCCATGCCTCGACTTCGCCAGAGAATGCGGTGCCGGCGAGGTATCAGTAGGGGCCTTACCAATTCTTGACGCCCTTCTCTAAGCTCTTCCTCAGGTTCTTCCTCTGCTGACGAGGAGCATGTTCAGTCTCAAACCTGGCGAGGCGGTAGAGGAGGAGAAAGGGGTCGTCTCCAGGAAAATGTCGGTGCTTCTCCAGCCTCCCCTCACTTAGCTTCCATTCCTTCCAACAGTGCTCTCCCTCCTGTCTCTCATGAGACTGTTCGTCCCACCATTCGGCAATCCTCCTAGCGAGCTGAACTTCGGTTCGAATGCTCCTCGAATAGACCCATTATTACTGCTTTTATCACTTTAACCCTCCGTGAAGAGATCCCCAACCCTGCTCCTACTCGCTCTGCCACTCCCCTGCCATATATCTATAATTTGAGCTCTGTATAATATCAAAATGGTTTTATATACGATCTTTTTGTCGGTAACTCTTGCATTTCTTCGATAATTTTTAATTTTTATATAATTAAAATTTCAGAAAATTGATAATATAGATATGAATTGAAGACATTTGTTATGATTATATAATTAAAATTTCAGACAGTTGATAATGTACATATGAATTGAAGTAGTTTAGAGGTCTGTACCAATTAACATTATATGCCTGGGATGTAATTGCTTATGATTGTACCCAAACTATAACTATCATCCGTGATCAGTACGCCTTACCTGATGAGTAATTGATGGAGGTGTATAAGTTGGGATGAAATGAACACGGAAAGTGCTTTAACAGTGGTCGATTTAATAAATCTAGTCGCCTTTATATACTTTGGACGTTCTAAATATACAACTTCCATAAACCGAATCAATAACTGAACGATGATCAGTGCATATAGGCGTCCAAAATTTAGGCCCCAAAATAAAACCAAGCTGTTAACTAAATAAAAGATCTATATAAACAAAATAGCAGTAAACAAGCAAAATAAAATATAATAAAAATTAGAAACAAACAAAACGACTCGGTATCGTTTTTGACCTGCATGAGCTCCCACGGCGCATCCTAATTTAATTAGTACCCAAGGGAACCATTGATATACCTATTACCCATTCTAATTAAAAACTAAAAGGTCCAACCAAAATAACGATTAATATCATTATGATTATTTAGGGTATGTATTATGGTTATTTGTTGTATGCATATGAGCGAGAGGTGCTCTTAAAGTATAGTATATAAGGTTGATGTGTGATTTCGGGTTCAAGTTGGAGTGGAGTTGATATGTATATTTTAAAAACATATTATTTATATATATATATATATATATATAATAAAAGTATATTTTATTATTTAATTTAATTAAAAATATTATAAAATATCAATAATCTTATTGTTTTTTTTTCACAATGAAAAAGTTCGTAATTTTATTTATGAGTAAACAAAATTACATGTTGTATGAGCTGGTATATGTCCAAAGACATTCAATATGCCACAAAATAAAAAACAAAAGGAGATACAATTATGATTTTCTCCCCTTCTTCTTTTCAACCTTACGCCAAGCACCAAGTGTTGGCTCGGTCTCGATAAGGACAAGCTGATTTCCTTCTGTTGGTGCTCCATTGTCCTTATCCGAGTCAGATGTGTCTGATGTATGTGTTCTTTTGTATCCCCCACTGTCTAGTGTGCCAGGTCCCATAGCCTGCTGAGTCTTTGCGGTGGCATCGAGCTGCTCTTGCATTTCCTGTTCTTGTGTGCCCAAGGAAGTATCTGTTTGCTGATTCTCATGTGGTGTTGGTTCCACCTCTTATCTCTGTATTGTTGTTAGTGTCATTATACTTATTATCTATTTTAATTAAATTAAAATATTCAAAAAAATTAGGTTAATATATTTATAATTATTTAGTGTATGTATTATTGTGTTGAGGCACATTTACACTCTATTATGTATAAGGGAAATGTGAGATTTCGTCCATGTTCAACGTGCAATTGACATGTATACTTCTTCTTTTTTGTCGTTCAAAACATTCTCATAGATTTTCAAGAAAGCATAGCTTACAATTCTCTCTCATTTAGACCAGAATTGTTGATATTAAGGGCTCATGAATATCATAGAAGAATCGTTACATACATTATTTCGGAGAGGCATTGGAGCTCTAGCATACTAGGAGTAAAGAAAAAGGAGACCATAACTGACAGATGCATATCAAGGAGGGGGATGGGGGGTAGTATAGTGGGAGCTGCAAAATAACCGACACGATCATGCATATGGAAATAAAAGTATTCCACCCTTGCTTCCAAGATGTGAAGGTGGTCATTTGTGCGATGCTAGTTGTGACGAAGGTTGTCCCACTATTCCAAAATTTCATTTTGGCTATATTGAATATCATTGAGATATGCCACAATTTCCTTGCGATCTTCATAACCGTGGTGGCTGAGAATTTCCATATTGATTTGAATATTCCAAAGTTTCTCTACAGTGGACTCCATGGTAGAAATAGCCACTATGTGACCTAGAGAGTGAGTTGGAGAGATAGATGCAACATCATCGATTTCCCAACTAACTGAGTTGGCAGAGGACGAACTATGGGCTGGCTCAGGATGCCGTGCATGGACATGGTGCCCCCCCTAGGTTTTGGCAACCCAATGGAGGGGCATATCAAATTTGGCAGAAGTTGACTATCAGCTAAGAGGAAAGGCTGAGGGGAAAATTTCAAGAATCCCGCAAGAAAAAAAAAATAATCGAGACCAAGAATTTGTTGCCCTAAATGGGTGCACACTAGAACCTTGAAATCGTGAGCTGTGAAACAGGAAGAGAAAGTCTTTGTCTAGACTAGAGAGTTGTATTGGGTAAACACCAGACACCAAAAAATTAACCCATTAACACAGAGTACATGGCCCCAATTTCATATAGGGATAAATTTAGTAACACTGATCTAGAATGGGCATCCAGACCATCGACAAAACTGACGAGAGACTGGGGTAGCCGTTACCACTAAAAAATAGATGTACTTTTTGACAAGGAGCCATCAATGGAGTGACCATAAACAAACAGAGACAAAGCCCTCCAACTACAAGGACATGGGGAAGAAATTGAGAAGATAGATACCTACCCCAAGAAATAGAAGGGAGTTCTAGGAGCTTCTCTTTGCTTGCTGAGTACCTGTGGTCGGTTATGGGTCGGACAGTCTGCTTGGGTTCCTGAATCCCGATAACATGCGAGAAGGTAGAACACAACCCAAACCGAAATACCACTATCTTCCACTTCACCCCTCAACCAAGGCTCAAACACTAGTGAGCCACCATGGAACAAGACACGGACACGTCTATTCTCCTCCTGGCCCAAATTCATTTCCCAAACATCTAGAGTGGAGCTAAACACTCACCAACTCTTGAATTTAACAACTGAATGTGTGGGATAGATAATCATGTGAGGGAATTGGATGCAAGGATCGTGCATAAGGGAGTATTTAATGACCAAATTGAGGAGGGGCAAGACCCAATGGCCCCACATGTGAGAGGTGTACATTCTCTTCGTCACCCCCATCGAGGGGCAATTGACATGTATACTTAAAAAAAAAGACATTAAATAAAAAATAATATCTTCTATAGTAAAAACATAAATCATTACTAGATTTAATTTAAAGCATTATAAAGTATTGATAATTCACACAAGAGGCGCGCCACCAAGAGTTATTATTTTATATGAGAATTAAGGATATGATATGGCCCCGCCGAGTCGTAAAACAGTTGATAAAAGTAAGGAATAACTGAGTTGTCTACAATCAAAGCTACAATTAAAATTATTTTGGAGAGCAACAGGTATTTTAGTAAATAGTTTTTCAGAAAACAACGTGATAATAAGTTTGTAAAAAAACAGTTGGTTGAATTAACTACGTTTATAGTACATAATCACTAGTCTTTTAAATACAATATAAGAGAAAGATAATGTATGTGTATTTGTATTAATGTTATTCTTATTAATATATTTTAATGTTCAAAAGACATAATTGAAAATAAATAATTTACTTGAGGTTTATCCAAATTTTATTATAAAATAATAATACTAATAAAATGGATTATAAGTAAATTGAAATACAAATGAATAGGTTCTATGCACCAATGCTTTCACTAAAAGCGGCGGAAGAAATTTGGTAGTTCAGTGAAGCCGGAAGTTCCTCCGAACACTTCAGCGAAACGATCTCTCCATACACTGACATCTTAATTATTGCATGCTTTTGGGTTCGGCGAAGTGTTTGAAGCAACTCCCGACGTCGAGAACCAGCTGGGGCAATAATGGGGACGGTCTGGAGTTGTTGTCATGAACGATGCATAACAGGGGGTATGATCGGCTGCTTAAATACTGTTCACTGTAGGATTGTTAACAACCATTATTTCGTCGAAATTCTAAATAAGACCATAAATTCATTGCACTTGGACAAAAAAAATATTTCCTCGGCTACATTCAATGATTGAACTGGACGAAATATCAACCATTCATTCATTCATATTCTCTATAGGTTAACTTGTTCGATTTAAATGTTCTTGTTTGTTCTAACCTTTTTCTCAGTATTTCTGTGTAGACCACCCATCCATTCATTCGTGTAGGGAGGTTCAAGATCCGTGCCTTATTGGTAAGGTTCCAGCTATGCAGAAAAGTGGTGCTGATGAAGTCTTACATGAATATTCGTGTTCGTATCTATGATGAAGATCTTAAAATAGAACTTGCTGAACTAAGCTATCAATATGTTGTATCTAAATCTAGCATGATCCAACGTTTCAAACCTTTCGTCAAACAACACTGTAGCAGAAAACTGAAAGCGTTGTAAGCTTTATTTATCTTACTTTATCTTGGTCGAGATTACATTTCAAATCAAGCACCTATGAATCAAATTCAAACGTATGGATATTGTGACTTATCAAATCTAAACCACTACTGAATATGCCGAGTTACACTTGCATGTGCGGAAAAGAAGATCCGCTCTCAAATTTTCATGATTAAACATTGGAGTTGTATATAAGTGAGATTTTCTCGAGTTTTTGGAGGATATTTTCTAGAATTTAAAGTAAAAATATTTGTGCTATTGATTTGTATTATTTAAATTAGTTTTTTTTTTTATATAGATTTAACATCATAACAAAATTTCTAAATAAATTCTTTTATCATAACTTATGATTTCAATTAAACCTTTTTAATTTAAAAAAAATCAGATTAGAAAATAAACCAAATAACTTTTCCAAAATCTCACTAAACAACTTACTAAACATTTATAAAAAAATCTAAAACAAATTCTTTTTAAAAAAAAATCTAAAACAAGTTCTTCATCCTATTCAACGTTTAAGGCATTATCGATATTTATATCATAAACGGCCAATTATAACTAGTAATTAGATGTCAACTTGGACTAATAAATATAATTTAAAGTTTAAAAAAATAAATATAATTTTAGAATGTAACAATCAAATATTAATCTCTTTCATAATTATTTTAGAATTAGTTGCAGATATATAGGTGGATGTTGAGAAAATATCTCAACCTCTCTATTCATATTTAGAGGTGATTGGATCTCAGCGGCACTATATATGTGGTGATGTATTCGTGTCATTAAAATATAGAGTAATAGATATATATTATGAGTGTACTACTGTGTGCAATGGTTGCTATTCCAATTTTTAATATGGTATCAGAGCTTCTACTGGCTTAAATTCCTCACGGGATGGCCAAGAAGATGTGAGAGAAATGATTGTCAAACCGCTGCTGTAAGAGAGTAGATAGTTTAGTGAACTGATTTTTTGAGTGAAATTTTTTGTGTTTGTTATTTTATTTTGTTGTGTGTGTGCTTCATTAATTTTAATCGACAAATCAACGCAAGCAAAATTCATGGAGGTCCACCTGGCATACTAGAGGAGTCGTTTCAGAGTTTTCTTAGTCTGCAGTCCAAATATTCCTTTATTCTCCTGCTTCACCACCACATATCAGATTGTAGATGCCAAAGATGAGCACTTCTCTGTTTTTCGTTGCCCTGAACATTATTTTGTTAACTGCACTCTAAAGACCAGAAGCTCAATGTGGTCCAAACTCTACAGTGGATTTCAAAAGAAACGATTTTCTTCCTAGTTTTGTATTTGACACTGCCTCCATAGTGTTCCAGTACGAGGGATTAGTAGAAGAATATGGGCGATGAACCAGTGTGTGGGATACAAACTTCCATAAATTTGGGCATATACTGGATTTTAGCAACGCAAATATTGCAGTCGACCAGGATCATCGTTACAGGGAGGATATCGATCTTATGGTAATAATGGAGATTGTGTTTTCCTATGTTTTGTCCAAAGCTTGCGCTAGCGCAGCGAAAGTCATAGCGTTGCATGCAGCATACAAAAATTCAAAAAGCCGATGAAAGTCGCACAGCTAATCGACAATCCAAAAGATTTCATCTGTAATTCTAACATTTTGAAGGCCGAACGCTGGATCTCAGCACTGACAGTGGACGAGGAGCTCCAATTGGGGAATCTCTATTTCCTTGTCCCCATGCGCAAAATCAACCACTTGCTCTCGCTTTCCGACACAAATTCCCTCACCAATTCTGCTTTCAAGAGGTTAACCTCCAAATCCAGGAGCATCACCAAAATCCTTCTTGTGTTGGGTGACTGCCATAGTCTTGGTGACAGAAAATTTGCGAGAATTCAACCAAAGAAAGAGACGAATGCTGAGGAGGAAAACGCCGAGCCGAGGGACAGTGGTGGGTCGAAATTGCTGAAGTCTCTGGTTATGTATGCTATATTTATTTTTTTGTGATTGTAAGTTATCGGTTCTCAAAGTTCTTGGACACCAAGAGAATTCATCATTACTCTTATTATGTTCTTTGTTTGTTAAACTGATGGGCTTGTCATTCCTTGGGGCTTCAAAAACAACAGATGTATGTGTAAAAGTCACTTTGTAGGATTGATCGCTAATGATATTCTGTACCTAGAATATTTTCCTATACGACTATTGAAATTTATTCTTCGGGATTATTTCGCAGATGGAAATATTTCAATAGGATAGTTCAGTGTCAAGACTCTTCTTCGGGGGTGTCAAGAATTTTTAATCTTACAAATTCAGCATTGCTGGTCAGAAACAGGTGTACTTTAAATGGGTTGGAAGGTAAGCTCGAAGATGTGAGTAAAGAAAGAGCGAAATCCAGAAGACTGCAGAGTGGGTAGAGTTGCCGATGAAAACCAGTGAGACGAAGATAAATTTTATTGTCATGATATGTAAGAATTAAGGGAGAGTATTGGAAGATAATTCTTCCATACTCATATTAGAATTAGTGGCAGATATATAGGTAGATGTTGAGATAATATCTCAACCTTCCTATTCATATTTAGAAGTGGTTGGATCTTAGCAGCACTATAAATATTGTGATGTATTCATCTGATTAAAATATACAGTAATAGATATATATTATTAGTGTATTACAGTGTGCAATGGTTGCTCTTCCAACTTTTAATAAGGTGTACGAAGGTCAAATTGAGCCTAAAGTTTGTTTGTTTTTTTTTAATTAAGGAACTTGTATTAATTAAAGAACAGAAATAATCTGTGTTGACCGTTTATTTTAGTAAATATGACTAAAAAAATTGTTTTATTTATATTGTTTAATTACCCGTATTAGTTCAAATTAAAAAGAAACTAAGCAAATGTAGTACAAGGTTTTAGATTGGAAAAATATTGTTATCTAGTCGGCCACTTCAATGTAAGTAGCCTAGGTTTGATGTCCATCTCTTTGTTAAAGTTTAAGTGGGGACTTTACAATTTACCTCTTTCATTTAGATTAATGGCTTAGTATTCCTATCTCCTTTCCATCAAGATCTTGCACATAATTGTCTTAACTTGCTAATACAAATCAAACCGAGTAAGGAAGATGCGTACCTATTAGCGTACCTACGTTTGATTTGTAAGGAATACAACTTTTTTCCTGATAAGGAAGATGCGTACCTATTATAAATGGCCCTTTAAAAAAAATTGAGTGGTAAGGACCTCACCTAGTATCGTTACAAAATGCTTCCAACAAATCGATGCCACAATAACCCTAAATAGATTCCCACGAAAAACTATGGGATAGAGCCGCCACAAAGGAATTGAACGGATGGATGAATTATTGTGCCATTTCTTGGCAGGAAAAACTTACAAGGCTAACATTGGGCAAAAGATGAATTTGAAATGTGTCAACCGAGGAGATAATCATGCAAAAGGCTTATAATAGTCTCATGGTGGATGGGGACAAAATCTAGATTTCTATAAGCCACTCAAATGTTAACAGATTACCATAATTGCAAATATCATGATAAATTGACAAATTCACCGGTTTGCATTCAAATCCATGGTGATTACGCAATACGAATTGTCATACATCAATTAAACTAATGGTTACCATCACGGTGATGTGTGATCAGTCCTGCAGGAATCACTCAAAGAGATGTATTGTGTTATAACAATGGATGAATGTAAGACGTCGTGTATATACAAAGGCTTTACGGGTCAACAGGTCAATAGGGGTGCTAGGAATTGGATCCATGGGAACCAAAATTTCACTTAGGATCATCGACCTAGCTAAATTAAAATAATCCATCTGTACTAAAACATCAAAACTTTAATTGGAAATTTTTTTACATCACCAAAAAATTCTGGTGTGTATGGCTAAGATGATGGAAAAAATGGATAGGTTGAATAAAATTGTTTTTTTGTTGGAAAAGAAATTGGAAATCCTTTCCTCACCTCTTCTAATGATGATAGTGAACCTCCTCCACCAATTCAGGTGGATTGTCTTACAAATTAACATGATCACTTGAGCCAATTGTGTTTTTAAGATATTTTGTTAATTTAAATGAAGAAATAACCAAACATAAAAGAAATGCGCAACTCCAGGTGAGACCATCTCAACCTCGAGAGTGTTGTAGTCATCACAATTTATTAATTATTAGAAATAACGTACGTACATATATAAGGTTACAAGTTTGTTTAGGATTTTGAACAACTTCCTCATAAATAGGATCTGCATCCTAAATAAACCTCACAACTTGAATAACACACCATAATCTTAAAAATATATATATATAATAATACATTCTATTATAGTCTACATTTCTCCATTAATTCCAAGTTCCTCCCATAATGGAGAAACGGATCAAATCATAAATGTTGGTTTCAGTCTTAGTCAGGCTTGCAATTTTACCTTCAAGATTTCATTTTTACATTGCTTGCTATTAAATAATGATGCTTCCTCCTTAATTTCTTCAATTTCATGATGTAATTGGGAAATAGTTCATCAAGTTCTCGAGGCCAGGATTTGTCTTCAATAGTTGAAGATTCTTCAATACATACATAAATGGGTTGTTGTTCTTTATCAATACATTCTTCAATACCCTGTTCGGTAGATTGCTTCCACATTAGCTTATAATAATGTTTGATCTCTTCTAGACTCCAATGCATTAGAATGCCATGAAACTATTCACTTTTTTTATTTTTTCATGTCATCTTCAACGTTCATTGATTCTTCATATATAGTTGTGACTTTTGTGGAAGTTTTATCGAGACATGGTGTTTCAATCCATGCTTTAATGAATTGTAGCTCTTTCTCAAAAAAAATTTTCTATTACCTATTAGTTTCCTCTCTTGCAACATCTGTAACAAACCTTCACTCGAAAATTTATCCTCATCATATAGTGGTTGAGAATTTGTAGTACATTCCGTAGCACAAATACTTACAAGAACCCCGTAATTTTTAGTTATCCCATTCCATTCCGTTTTGGGTTGGTTTAAAATGTATATTTGACAATTCAGATACCCCTTCTGCCCTATGATACTTCCCCCTGAATTGTTAAAATATCTTAGGAATTGTTTGATTTTACTTTTCAAACGCATTATTTCCTTTTCTTCGTCTTATATTTGTCCATGAAAAATATACAATTTTTAAATTTCACTACAAGAAAAGGCCTTCTATTGGAGGTTATAAAGGATGTTTTTAGTGTTATAAAATTGGCGAAAATTGTCAAAAAAAAAATTGTTACAACATCCCTTTTCAGTAACAAAGGTTTTCACGGAGCTTCTAACAAAATTTCAACAAAATAAAAAAAAATGTGTATGACCGAAGATTGTTGCAGATGTTTTTCTCATCAGTTTACGCAGTAGGTGTCAATGCACTGGTGTGTTGTACCATGAAAGAACTGGTACTGTAAACATACCAATCAATGGGATGGAAAACAAATTTCAGACGCCTAAGGGTGTTTAGCAACGACTCGGTGTGTTTCAGCAACAAGTCGCACCGGGTCGATGGAAGGTGCATGCACCGGGCTAATAAGGTGTAAAACCGCGACCGAACATCTAGGTCATCAAACACATCGGGTATTTAAGCTATAAAAACGCATCGGCGCGTTAGAGGAAAACCACACTGCTGCATGCAACACTTATCAGACCACCCGTGTGGTAGTCGTCGTTAAAGCGCATCAGGAATTCTAATTGATATTGGTATTTGTGTTGTTCCCATAGGTCATAGAAACACACTGGTGCACATTATCATACAAGCACACTAGTGCGTAGTAACTAAGACGCACATGTGTCATTTTTTTTTTTTAGAAACATCGACCTGTGACAGTGCAATTATTGTGATTTTTAAAAATTCATTTTCATCAAAAGTCGAGACATATCTTATAAAAATATTCGTATCAAATAACTTTTTATTAGTACAATTGAATGTGACTTTTGGATTAATTTGTTATATGATATCATCAGATTTCGCATATCTTCATTACAATATTTAATCATCCATATATTTAATAAATGTTGTAACATTTCACAACGACAATGGAGAACACAATAAAATAAATTAGAAGATATATATATATATATATATATATATATATATATATATATATATATATATATATATATATGAATAAGACACTCTTTTTCATACAAAATGGGACAGTTATTGGTATCTCTCTATCTTTGAATTTGGACACAATGTCCATTACATTAAAAAAAAATCTGATTTCAGAGACAAATATTTCAAAAAATACAATTTTTTTCTTTGATATCCAAACATGTTGATCATCATTTTTTTCTGGAACTATTGTCACTACTAGACCTCCTTCCATGCCTTCCGTTATTTTGAGGAATTTTTTGTTCAATGTGTTGATTGTTTTCTTCTTCTTTAAGTTCTATCTACAAACATAAAAATAATGTGTGATGAGTGTATATACATCGGTCAGAATAGTGAAAAATTACGATATTAAATAATATACATACATATAAATTGAAAAGAAATGTACCATAGAAATATTGACTCATGAAGTATACGCATTATGTTGAAGATTGCAACAAGAAACTGTGAAGGAGGCATCCTGAAATATCATTCCTGATCCTAGTTGGAAAATAATGACATAAACTAGGTGGGGCCCACACAGGTGATTTTTGTTGCAAAGTCTGTTTTTAGACTATGTCTATTTTTAGACATGTCGATCATATTCTATGAGTTGCGAGATGCTATTTGTAGATGGTTGGTCAAGTTGGAAAAATATATGGACTTCTATTTTTAGACATATTGGGTGGAATCTATTTTTAGATTGCCAGTTAAAAATAGATATGTCGAATATTATTAGCTCTTGATAATATTTGGACTATAAACATTATCTTATTCTCTTGGAGCACTTCAGTTAAGTGTACAGGTGTGGCACAGGAGCTGACAGAAGGAATTACGCTATTCCTGAGGGTTAAGTGGAGCTATTGCATGGAGAATTCAGTTAGAACTCATGTGACAGAGTTTGGTGGAGTTATTGAAGTAGTTGGTGGAGTTGTGTTCAGTTTAACTTAGTTAAACATAATTGAGCTAGTTGTATCTAGTCTAACTGATTGGTACACTAGTGAGATGGTGTGAATTAATTATTAATTAATTCACTAATTATTTACTCATTAATCAACTAAAGAATACATCAGTTAACTACAATGCATGGACTTTTTCAGTGGAGACCAGTGAAGAAGTAGGTGAAAGAGCAGTGTCACTATCAGTTCTAACTATAGTGTTGCATGATTTTGCACCACACATTGATGGAGATGCCTATGAAGATTGCGTGAGCAAGGTTGGGGAAATTCCAACTCATCCAGAGCCATTCTTTACCAGTGATTGCGCAATAGAGGCAGGCTAGTAGGTGGCAAAGATGGGAGCATGGGATTTGCTAGATTGAACCTGATTAGTGTAGCAATTGGAGATTGTACTGAGAGCTTGTGGTGAGCTTTGTATGATGATTGTTACATGATCTCTATGACATATAATATACATATAGTTGGGGGTTTTCATCTTTAAGCTTTCCCATAAATTACTGTGTTCATATGTGTGAATTTTTATGGTTTTATTTTGTGCATGGAATTGATTTTATTTCTGCAATTAATGATCAATGGTAGAAGAGATTCTATATTGTGCATGAAGTCAAATAGCGTGTGATTAGAAGAATCTCGCATGTATAAAATATCAGTTATATAATTTATACAAGGTATCAGAGCTTTGTTATATATTTTCTACAAGGTATCGAAGCGATATTGATCATTGGAGAAATTGCAAGGCATTGAAGCGGCTGAGTTTTGTGCTGGTGGAATTCGAAATTGCTGCAGTGTTTTCTTGTTGTCGAAGTTGAGAATTCATGGAAATGTCTTTCAATGGATTGTGATTGGAGTATGCCCTTGAGGGTAGCTCGAATTATATTGCATGGAAATACAGGATGGAGGCGATGCTGGAGGATAATGGGTTGAAGGAGTTCATAGATGTTGATATTCCTAAACCGGGTTCTAGCGATGCTGCCGCACTTGATGCATGGCAAAAGAAGGTAGCAAGGTGTCGAAGAATTTTGTTGGAAGGTGTGAAGGATCACATAGTGTCTAGCATTCATTGTAAAGCTTCTCCATTCTTTACATGGAAAGCACTGACAAACTTGTTCCATAGAAAGAGCGACCAGAGGAAGTTGGTGCTCAAGGATAAGCTCAGGAAAATAAAAATGGAGAAGAATGACACTATTCCAGTATACTTGACAAATTTTTTCCACTGTAGGGATGAGCTTCGAAGTGTAGGAGTTAGTGTGGATGGCGGGGAGTTTGTGAGCTTGGCTCTCCTTGGGCTTCTGAAGAGTTGCCATTCCTATCAGGACTTTGTCAATGGTCGGGAGAAACTGCCAGGATGGGAGCGACTTTGGTCGGATCTTGTGCAGGAGGAGATAAGGCAGGATACCAGGGATGGATATTCATCAAAGAATGATGATGAAGAGGATTGCGCTTTGGATGCCACAACAAGGAAAGGGAAGGGGAAGAAAAATCCTTCTCAATCTGGTATGGATGGAAAAGTGCGTGACATGTCTAAAGTGAAGTGTTTTCATTGTCACGAGCTTGGGCATCTCAGCACAAATTGTCCATAGAAGAAGAAGAAAAAGCAGGCTGCTGGAGCTGCAGCTAGTGAGGCTCTTGCCTCGCAATTTGAGCTGGACTTTTCATTGATCACATGCATGGTGTCTACTGCATTGGGATCAGGATGGTATTTTGATAGTGGCGCTTCCTTTCACATGACGCGAGATGTGAATCTTTTCAGTGACTTGCTGGAGAAAGATCTCCAGTTGCATGTTGAGTTGGGTGATAATGGACGATACAATGCGACCAGCATTGGTACCATTACCTTTTAGAGGGAGTCAGGTAAACTCATTCTTTAACAAGATGTAGTGCATGTTCTAGGTTTAAAGAAGAATTTAATCTCAGTCGCAATGTTAGAGGATAAAGGGTATGATGTTGTCTTTAGTGAAGGAAAATTTTTCCTTAGGTACGAAGCAATAGGAAAATTCAAGCAGGTTGGGGTTCGAGCAAAGAATCGCTACAAACTTGAAGTACATGGGATTTCTACGGAGCTTCCTACTGTTGGGAAGTGCAAGAAAGACATGAAATGGAAGCTTGAGAGGGAGAAAGATTTGCATGCAGGTAAGAGTGAACCTTGGGATGTAGAGCAACCCCAAGATGAGGATCATGGAGTGGGAGAAACCACTCATGCAGAGAAATTTCGTGCCAGATGGGCAGAGGTAGTGCATCCAGCTATACCACCAGGTGAGAGGTGGGGCGACATGCATGAGTAATCCCAAGAGGAGATTTCTGGGCAGGATTCATGGAGATGGTGTGGACCTCAAGAATTGAACCTGGCTACGAGGTTCCCACAGAGCAGCAGTAGAATGATCAGTCAGATTGATGAAGGCAGATCAAAGTGACAATGTCAGATATTGGAGCGCGTTTCAGAGTTGACAGCAAGTATAGAGTGCATGCGTGCAGAGTTAAACAACGAAGTGGTTCCTGAAGACATGTGCAATAGCTAAGTAGAATTAGAAGACTTTGATGCATCATATTTATTGAGTTGTTTGGAGCCTATTCAGTTTTAGAAGAGTTGCAGAGCAGATGCATGGAGTTGCATGGCGCTTACAAATGTTGCAGGGCGAATGCATGGAGTTTCATGTCGCATGCAAAGACAGTCCTTTCTTGTTGAGAGGGAGTGTTGAAGATTGCAACAAGAAACCATGAAGGAGGCATCCTGAAACATCATTCCTGTTCCTAGTCAGAAAATAATCACCTAAACTAGGTGGGGCCCACACAGGTGATTTTTGTCGCAAAGTCTATTTTTAGACTATGTCTATTTTTAGACATGTCGATCATATTCTATGAGTTGTGGGATGCTATTCGTGGATGGTTTGTCAAGTTGGAAAAGTAGATGGACTTCTATTTTTAGACATATTGGGCATAATCTATTTTTAGATTGCCAATCTAAAAATAGATATGTCAAATATTATTAGCTCTTAATAATATTTAGAGTATAAACATTATCTTATTCTCTTGGAGCACTTCAGTTAAGTGCACAGATGTGGCACAGGAGCTGACAGAAGGAATTACGCTATTCCTAAGGGTTAAGTGGAGCTATTGCATAGAAACTTCAGTTAGAACTCATGTGACAGAGTTTGGTGGAGTTATTGAGGTAGTTGGTGGAGTTGTGTTCAGTTAAACTTAGTTAAACATAATTGAGCTAGTTGTATCTAGTCTAAATGATTGATACACTAGTGAGAGTGGTTTCAATTAATTATTAATTAATTCGCTAATTATTAACTCATTAATCAACTAAAGAATACATCAGTTAACTATAGTGCATGGGCAGTTTCAGTGGAGACCAGTGAAGAGGTAGGTGAAAGAGCGTTGTGACTATCAGTTGTGACTATAGTGTTGCATGATTTTGCACCACACATTGATGGAGATGCCTATGAAGATTGCATGAGAAAGGCTGGGGAAATTTGAACTCATCGGTAGCCATTCTTCAGCAATTATTTTGCAGTAGAGGCAGGCTAGTAGGTGGCCGAGATCGGGGCATGGGATTTGCTAGATCGGACCTGATTAGTGTGTAGCAATTGGAGATTGTACTGAGAGCTTGTGAGGAGCTTTTTATGATGATTGTTACATGATCTCTATGACATATAATATACAGATAGTTGGGGGTTTTCAACTTTAAGCATTCCCATAAATTACTGTGTTCATATGTGTGAATTTTTATGGTTTTAATGTATGCATGCTACTGATTTTATTTCTGAAATTAATGATCAATGGTAGAAGATATTATATATTGTGCATGAAGTCAAATAGTGTGTGATCAGGAGAATCTCGGATGTATAACATATCAGTTATATAATTTCTACACATTCTTTCAAAACCAAATTGCATGCCATATTTCAACAATTCATTTTTTGACGCAGTTCCATACATTGTTTCCTCCACATTTTATAACCCATAAAAAATCATATATTTAATATAATTTTTTTTTTTGTTCTATTAACTATAGACGGAGCTAAGTAAATAAATATATATGCTTACAAATTCCACAATTGATTTATGCTATGCCAACATATACTGATAACCCATATTTAACCAAATATTAATCAATTCTTATGATAGTTCTTCTTTGTATGTTAGCACCTATTTGGAGATATTCAATGATGATTGTTGTAAAAAAAATTAAAATATACAAAAATGAAATCTATTTAAGTTTTTATAAGGAAGTAACAATTACTCATAAACATAGATATCAACCCTTTTATTCCTTGTCATCCTCTTTTATGTGTTGAATGGGTTCCATTTTCTTTTCTTTTCTGCAAGAAAATACTTGAGAAATAATATTTAATGCTAAATTGTTCATTTATTGTACCCAATATAAGATTTCAATGATTACATATTACATTTGAAGCACGTTGAACTGTTGAGATGGCTCCTCGTGCGATGCAATTATGTCTATTTCTTTGACCATCTACTTCTACACATTTTTGGAAATTCCTACAGGCATATTTCTGATATGAGCTCGTTCATCCTTTGAGATTTTCATAATATTCTTCAAAATGTAACATGACAATAAACTATTTATTTTTTATATTGATATATGAAAAGTAAATATAACAAAAGTGATATTTATAAATTATTCCTTTCTAATAATATATACATATAATTCTAGAAAAACATATAAATTAATATTACTTTTTCTTTCATCCTTTTTTGTTGTTGTATTTTTTTCTATTAAAAATCTAACATGTCTCATTGACCAATTCTCTGGAAATTCAACTTGTAGTTTAAATGAAATTTGGTTCTTGGAATCGTTGGATTGATTTTTTATTGTAAGTGGAAATAATGTCTATACATTCATTCAAATAGATCCCTAAAAGTTTTGTAAAAGTTTTTTCTCCTTTTGTTAACATCCGACACCACTCCAGATGAGCTAAGGAGCAATTCAATTTCATTTTCATATTATATTTTTCTTTTCTTTTCTTGGAACAACATTCTTTTACTTCTCTATTGGTCCACATAGAACATTAACCATATGTGAATTAATAGATTTTTTGAAACATGTTATGTAATATTTTTAAGTATATTATTAATGAAAATTCAAAAAAGAAACTTTTACTGGATCGATAGTATTTTTTCATTCACTTGATTCATCCTTCTGCAATTTCTCCATCTAGATTTTACACTCTTCTGGTCTTAGATCAAAAAAAATCTTATCGAGCTTCATCATTTTGCGGCTCTGCATGATACACAATAAAAAATAAATCTTAGATAAACTTACATATAGTTCAAAAATAATAATTACATTGTAAATAATCTACAAAGAACTTTCATTTTTTTTCTTTTCTTGATGTCCTATGAATATGTTTGTTACTAGATCTCTTGTCAGTCATTTCTTTATCAATATAAAACATGTACCGTACCATTCATTAATATATTTTATAAATAAATCACGTGGTTTTCTGGAAAAACCAAATTCAAGAAAATGTTGCGTCTTTCAAAAAGTGCGCACCAAAGGCGGTGTTGTAGGTTCTTATAAGCGCACCGCCAAATCAGTAGAAACATCCTTTAATTCTCTCTATCAACAATGAGACTAGGTGCTTTATATGTTAACTGATGCAATGATTAACACAAACATAGATTAATAAAAACATCTTTATCAAAAAATATTTTTTTGACAGTAAACGCCCGGTGTGCTATACTACAATAGTGCACTGGTGCACTATTTAACACAAAGGACACATTAATTTTTTATTTTATTTTTTAAATCATATGAGGGCCGACATGGATTGGGTTCTGAATCTGCAAGTGGTAATGTGGGTTAGATTTTATACGCCTATATATATAGCAATACAAAACCCTATAAATCTAAAATTAAAAGCCCTAACTGTCAAGTCACAAAAACAAGAAGAAGCAAGGTTTTAACGTAAGAATGAATTTTTATTTTTTTTTCCTGAAAATGTACAGTAAAATTTAAATTTTTTACTATGCATGTATTAAATCTATCAAAAACAGTAAAAAAAAATTATTACAGTAAAACATAATAATTTTACTATACTACAAGTTTTTTTTGTGAATTGCCAGATGTTTCAAATTCGGATTCCCTTAATAGTGTTGTTGTTCAAAATTATTTTTCTACTCCATAGTTCTCTCATGCTCTCTTTCTCCAGGTATGTCTCTCGCGCAAAGTATTGTCGACTTGCTTACTAATTGATATCATCATTTTTGTACTAATCATGTTCAAATATATATTTTTTAAATTATTATAATTATAGTGATGATGAGTGACCTACCTATCATATTTCGTTGCACCCCACAACAATGTGAAGTTGAGAGAAGGCTGAATTAAGAGAAATACTTGGAGAGGAATGATATCAAGAATGGTTGAATAAACCACCTTTTAAATTCCCACTATGTCTAGATTCACTAATTAGGAATGACTACATCAATATTAGTCATTCACAAGCTTATAATGGAGGCAATAAAATAGAGGTTAGTATGGATGATTACTTAAGGCCTATGAATACCATGGAGAAATTTTTTATAGATGCATTCCATAACAATGATTAGCTAGGGGATGATGCTCATATCACTAATACCTTTTTCGAAAGCCTTAAATTATCTTCCAACACCCATCTCTTTGGGTCTAGCATTAAATCAAATTCTACCCAGTCGGGGATAATGATGTTACTGTACAACTTGAAAGAAAATTTTGGCTTCTCGAATAAATTTTTCTAGGAAATTTTTAGGTAATTGACCAACAAGTCCTCCATTATATTTTTAGAAATATAATCACACAATGAACATTACACATGGCCAATTTTATGAACGTTAATAAATATAATTTACATTTAATATTTTCCATGAGCAACTACATGTTATTCAAAGATAAGGTACTTCCGAGTGATAATTTCTTGCCCGGTAGCTATGAGGAGGCAAAGAAATTTTTGAAAATGTTGGGTGTTGAGTACATATCATATCATGCATTTCAAATTATTTTATTCTATATCAAGGAGAATATGCATACAAAGAGATATGCTTGAGATGGGGGCATGACAAGTATGATAAATAAAAAATAAGGGTAAATCCTGTGGTCCTCATTTTAAGATATTGAGGTACATGACTATAATCCCAAGGATTCAAAGGTTCTTTCATTTGAAGAATTAGCTATGTTGTAGGCATGGAATGCCGCGCACAGAAGTGAGGTGGCAGTTATGAAAATTCCAATAGATTCAATAGCCATGACGCATATAGAGGATACAGAGCCTAAAAATTCAAGGATGAAATACGAAGTCTACGACTCAAAATAGCCATGTATGGAATTAACCGATATTCCCTCTAGAACATCAAGTATTATGTTTGGTCTGTAGTAGTGATCAATAACAATATGCCCCCATGGTTGCCTACAAAAAATGAACATCCTATGTTGGTTCTCGTAGTCCGTGGCGGAATACAAGTGAAGAATATGGATGTCCACTTATAACGACTCGTAGATGAATTGAAGGAATTATTGGATGGGATAAATGTATATGATGTATCAAGACCTGTCACAACAAAGATAAGTTTTACGTTGTATGGAATATGTGCTTACATGACACATTATTATCCAGGCTTAGGAGTTTTATCTGGTAAATTACATGTTTATTGATTTTTTGATATACATAACAATATTTTGTCGCATATTAGTTATTTAATTCGTCGTAATTTTTCTGATCTTCATGATATTTTTTAGTGTGTCATGCATATTGTATACAAAAATTTTGCAGCTCTTGTAACAAAAGGGTATTTTGGATGTAAATTTTGTTGACCTTCTCTGAACGCTAGATGGTCCAATGACCTACAAAAGCCAGTTTATGAATCCTTTGTTGGCAATATGACGCAAGGTGTTGTCCTTGATGGCAACCTACTTGATGAAGTTTTCCTTGATGAAAACTGACTTGATGAGTTTATTGATGATGTAAATTTGATGTATTTATAGAGCAGTTTAGATGTAATGGAGAAAGGAATTCCTATAAGAGCCAGAGCAATGATGAAAATGGTATGTCACAAAGCATACGCGTTTTGTAAAGGCGGAGTAGCGTATGTACGCGGAAAAATACGTACCAAGTAGCATATGCCTATTTGCGCTATAAATTTATAAAATCAGGGGACATTACCATGGTATTGGCCCATTGTATCGAGCGCTGGATTATCTATTTGATCCCGTCCAGGAATACCATTGGAAGTTGTGTGGTTTTGGCTCATGGTATTGAAAAAGGATAAATCTATATAAGGAGAAGAAGATCATAGTGCTAGGGCACATAGGTCTGGGTTTTAATGAATACTTTACTCTGAAGTATATCTGCATGGAATGGTAATAGTTTATTGATCTGAATTAATAATGCACCTATGAAGAAAATGATGAAGAGGGATCTCTAGATTTGAAATGTATATATATTTTCCAGATCTGTTTATTGAATGTTTAGATCTGAGATGAGGCGAACATTTTCTGAAGTGAAGGGTAAGATATGAGCTATTTATCTGTTCTGAAAAAATGCACAGCCCTACAAAGTTTGAAGATCTATACGCAGGTTCGTGGTAGAGAAAGCCCGTATATACACTGGTTGACTTCAGCAAAAGCGCGTATGGAATATGAGATCAGTTCTAAAATGTGTGCAGAAGTATACGAAGTTTTGTCTTTATGAAAGCGCGTATATACGCAGGTTCAGTGAAGTAAAAGTGCGTATGAAATCTAGGGTTTTGCTAAAGTGTGTGGAATGAAATGTCTGATATGTTCTGCTGTTTTACTGCTATCTGTCAATAATGTATTCAAACAGATCTGGGTTGTTTGAATGATGTTTATGCTGTTGATTATGTTGATTAGAGATCAAGTTGTTGGTTTATTGGTTGATGATTCAATGAATGAATTGATGGGGTTATAAGTTTTAGTTTGATGTATGTTGAGCTTCAATGTGTGGAGTAGGGTCCAGTATGAAAATTGATGAAAGGTAGTCTGCAATGGTGCTGAGGGTCAAAGCCTTCAGTGAGGGGGTTGTAGCTCCCTTCCAGTGGTAGCTGGTAAACGAGAGCAGGGGGTAGTAGCTCCCTTCTAGGAGAGGGTGGTAAACGAGAGCAGGGGGTTGTAGCTCCCTTCTAGGAGAGGCTGGTAAATGAGAGAAGGTTGTAGCCTTCTGCAGATGGGTGCCTGCATGATGGTATGAGTCTACGCCAGTACATGGTTGTAAGATGTTTTCTTTATAATAAATATTGAAGGCTGAGATGATGGCAGCAGTGGTTTTCTCCCGAATTGGGTTTCCACCTTAAATCCTGGTGTTCATGTGTGTTGCTTATGTGTGATGACTTATTCTATTCTTACTGCACATGTTTATTTCTTACTAAACATCTAATGAATGAATGATGCAATGATCTAAGTAAAGAATTATTTGCATAATGAGATCTCTAGTAATATGCAG
Organism: Pinus albicaulis; assembly: GCA_034641835.2. NCBI lineage: Eukaryota > Viridiplantae > Streptophyta > Pinopsida > Pinales > Pinaceae > Pinus > Pinus albicaulis. The sequence continues at coordinate 272,949,986 of CM076573.1, forward strand.
GTTTCATTAAGGATATCCGCATGTATACGCGACTTCGGTTCAAAAGAAAGTAGTATGTTTTGTGAGAAAGAAAAAAAATTTTACCGCACGAACATCATCGCCCCCCCCCATCTCATTATTTTTCCCAACATCCTCTAGGATATTCCTCCCAGAAGAACAACCTTACAGAAGAGCGACACCCGCTTTCAATGGTAAATGAGAGAGAACCCAAAGGCCTCCAATAATGGCACCAGTTGAATGGCTTAGAGCATGTGAGAGAGAGAATGAGAAGGATTTCATAGAATTGTTCAATTCAAATCGAGAGCCTATGTTTGATGATCCAGAATTATTCGACACCTATGCTGTGAAGTTTCCCATTGGGATGAAAAGTAAATCTATCTTACATTCCATTTTCTGTAACTATAATGAGTTTATTTTATCATTAAAAATCAACAGTCTATGTTACCTTCGGTATAAAGATAATATAGTTTACATATATATTGTGTTGGATCAGATCGTTCTGCTTTTGCCATAATAGATTATAATATTCTTGGACTGAACTGTTTAAGATAGGAAATTTCAGATTTCCACAGAATATTTCTATCAAGTATGGATAGTAGTAATTCATAATTTCTAGATTAGGTTTTCATGGTAGAAATGATTTTAACTACAGTACTCCTCTATGAATGCATCCTGTATTTTGTATATACACTAAGATTTTCTTAACTCATATTTTATTAATTTTTTTGGAATGTTATATGTATTTATTATTAAGGCATGAATTTATATATATGTTCAGCTACAATATGAATAAAATATTCTCTTTACATGAATACTATCAATTTTGTTACTAGTCTAATAATATAGTTTGAAACATGCACTTGTCTTTAGAAGTTTCAGTTGTGGTTTATAATTCCATAACTAATACAGGAATATTTGACAATATGAATTATCTCTAGATATAAGAAATTGTATGATTCATTTCATCATATCACTACTGTGTAGAGTTTATAACAGATTAATAGAACAATTAGTTACATAATTTCAGTTTCCTGTGAGGTACCTGACCTTAGATCTAGACCCTGTTTTGGGTTTTAGACACTATGAGAGTTGGTCCTCTCCAAAGGATGTCTATACAAAAATGCAGTTCTTTTTGCTATTTTTTCTATGGTGAATTCTACTAAATATATAGACTGGAAAAAGATAACTAAAATTCTTAATTTTTTTATCTTCTTTAATACAATAATTAAATTTATATCTTGCATAGGTAGATAACCCATTATTTATTTCCATTAGTTCATCATAACATTCAATTTAAATCAACTATTTTCCAAATCTAAATGTGTGTAACACTTAGGGTTGACTAGTTTCCTCCCAACCTTAGAGCTCTTTCTCCACAACTCACCCCTGAGCAGAGATCGTTTCCTCCAATGATAGAAAACCTTTTTTCTATCTTGAATATGCTTTTATAAGCATGTTTTCCCTAGACTGGTTCCCTTAACTGCGTCCAGTTAATTTAGGATGTTGTACTCCTGTTTTCCCAAGATTTCCCTTTGTTTCTTCCACAAAGGTACTTTTAAAACTAGATTTTTCTACTTTCCAGATTTATTCCACCTCTTCCCAATAATTTCCTCTTTATTGGGGAAATTAGATATTTATCTCCAAATATATTTTTTAGTATCTTGCTTTATTCCTTCCAAATATTTTCTGAAACTCTAGGAAAGTCTTGCAACCTTATGCATCCCCATGGATTAGGTTTCCAGATCTCAAATCTCAATATAGTCTTTGCACATTAATTTCTATTTATTTTATTAACATAATTTAATAAAATATTTTCACCGTCAACATGTTCTTTTGGATCCAATTTGACCATTAAAGTCCTTAACAACCTATTTTAAAAAGAAGCATTTTAGGGACATTACATTGTCATCCAGGTAATATTACAAACCTCACATCCTTATAATTTCATGGTACTACCTTCCGCCAATGCAGCTTCAATTAGTGAATATTTTCTCCTTTCTGCATACAAGTACCTTGGGTCCCTAAAATGATTTAGTGTTCCTTGAAGCTTCTCAGGTTTCTCGGTATAAACCATGTGTTGAATACATATTTTCAAATGAAGCCCTTAGGGATGTATTTTCCATCTTTTATTTATCTAGTGTAATGGATTTTATTCGGCCTTATAATGCCTTAAGGTGTAAGGTTATTTATGCTAGAGGTCCTTTCGAACATGCAATGAATTCACTGTTGCATTCCAGAGCTTTCTCACTCCACTCTATATATTGAATTTTTTTTGGTTTCGCTTGGAACTCTCCCTTAATTTCATAATAATTGATACAGTTACAATGTTTTAGCACTGAGTTGGTATAAGTATTTTCCATATATGTATTTCCGTGGATTATGTTTACCATATTACTTTTTGTTTTAATTCTATAGCCGTAATTGTATAGTCTTTCTTTCTCTATGCGTTGACTGTGTAAACTTTGCATATATCTACATTCTTGTAAACTATTTTCCTATATGCTAAGTTTATATGCTCAGAACAACACCGAATTACCTCCATGTAGTTTCTATGTTCATTTTTATGTCGAATGATACTCATGCATCTCCTTATTTATAAATATGATAGTATTACAACTATATTTGTTTTTTATTCAAAGTTTCTCCATTCTGTATTACATTTATTTGTGGATAGAAGTGCCAATATATGGCTAAATTATATAAATTCATAACAACCATTCATTTTAATTCTTTCATTTGCCCGGTAGATATTTTTTAGCTATTTTTTAAAATTTACCAATAATATTCAATTACTATATCAGGTTGATGTCCTGAGCATCTCTGTTTCTGGGTTCTTTCTGAGATCCCTCAGTCCATGCATAGTAATTTTTATCAAGAGGGGACGAACTATATGGTCTAGGGTTCCCACCCTTGATAGAATAACAATCCCCTCCACCACCTTATTCTAGATTTATATTTAAAAAAAATCTATTACTACCTTCTACACTAGCATAGTCATTCTTGATTCAACAACATATTTAATATGATATACACGAAACTGATCGGTCTTAGAGAACAGAACTAATGAGTTTCCTTATTTATTGTTGCATACCATCATTTATTATTTATAGAATAAAATAACAAACCAATTATTTTATTGTATTTTTCCTCTTTCCTCAATTACAAAAATACAAATTTAGCTTTTGAGTAAAAACGCAGTAAGAATTTGGCAGAGTTAATGTTGGTGATGGGATGGAGGTCGATCGGACGGGAGGCCACCTGCCTTCCCGCATGGGACCATAGAGCCCACCTAATCGCAGTAAATACCCCCCACCTGCTCTTAATGGCATTTGAAATGGAGGCGCTTCTCAATAAGAATGTTGAGGTTCGAGGTAGTCTAGACTGCCGCAACAACGATTCGCATCGGGTTAACAGGTCTGGTCATTCAATGCTGAGGATTGATTGTTGCAAGAATAGGTTGTTATATGCTATGGATCCACTCGCCCCTATGCCGATGAATTGGTGGTGCAACTCTGTTGCTGGCAAAGCCAGCGAGCGCACCATCCCTGGGAAACGCAGTCACAACACCTGCTGCTTGGAGCCCGCCGAAAGTCTTCACATTTCCATTGCAGGTTCTTCCATGTCTGCTACGGTAGTTCTGGGCATTCCTCCTGCGCTGAACCCTGTCAATTCTCCGGCAGTCCAGAGCTCCAGCTCCAACTTGGCTGCAAGCATGCCCCGACTAAGACAGAGGATGCGCTGCAGGCAGGGGTCCTCTCACAGTGCCAGGAGGCATTCGCCCTCCATCTCGACTTCTCCATCAGAAATCTCTGCGCCCTCTGACAGCCTCCCTCACCTCCTCCATGGACGCATGTTCCGCTTGGGCCGCAAGCTAGACTCGCCCTCCGGTGATGCGCTGCCTGCACAATCCCATACAGCTCTCTTTTCGTTCGATTGTGCACTCAACAGACCGAGAGTCTCTGTGGCCATCTCTATTGTCTTCTTGGAGGAGCCTCATCCTGAGAATCTACCAGAAGAGCAAGGTCCTGCCGAAGGCGCAAACATGGATGATGTGCAGCAAGATACACGGGGACAGCCTAGCGGGAGCAAGGAGATTATGCAGGAGGACTCGGGGCGCGCTCAGACTAATGTGATGGAAACTCCTACAACGGTCCACTCCAACATAGAACTCTCCCATGATCGTGGCGAACCAGAAGACTATGGATGCAGGATCGAGGAGGTTGCTCCTGATGAGTAATTCGGCCCTCTTTCTATGTTTCTCATGCTATTTCTCTGCCCTCTCTGAGGGTGTGTTATGTTGTTTTTATGTTTCCGTTAGCTATGGTCCAATTTTGTCAATGACCAGTCTCAGGTTTTACAGTGGTCCAATTTTGTTATGGTCCAGTTTCACTGCTATATAATGTCTATGTTCCTACTTTCAGTCAAAGACAGTCCAGTCCAATCCCCTGCGTGGGATTTTTTTCAGTTGGTGGTTCTTCAAGCTGGTTTCCCTCTTGCAGGGCAGCCAAAAACTAGTCTCTGTCAGTTCAAATTGCCTCCACAAAGGCACAGTTAAGGCCTCTGCATCATGTACTATATTTTTCACTGTTAATAGAATACTCTAACTTAGAAAAAAAAAAAAACGCAGTAAGAATTCACATATCCTTATCACATTCTCAATTTATTTATCTCACTTTTGAATGCTAATGATAGGCTCCAAACCTTGAGAGAGGCGATTACGTCTTCAACTCCCCATGTGCTCCACACTAGAGTATGACTTAGATAGCATTATTTCTGGAATATACCTCAAGAACCTTAGTCTACTCTTTCTTTTCAGATTGGGGTTGATTTTCCACTAGTTCCAAGTAGCTCTGTATTTACTATAACCATGAAGCCTTCTGGCCCTCATCCAAGTTCACATAACCCGTTTTCCTCACTAGGATTTTCCATTTATCATCAAAGGAAAATGTAATTGTCATTAACTACTTTGCCTAACTACTCTAGAATCTTGGAATACCTTTTCATCAATTTTTATGGAAAACATTCCATAAAATAATTCTTTATTCAAAGAAAATAAATAAATCATGTTCATTACTAGATTAGATTTACTTTTTAATCTCATTTAAAAATTAAATGCATAATATCTTTTTAAAATAAAAAGAAATAGTTTCAGGATTAAATCGAGATGTTACATCTTCCTCCTATGGAATTAAACACTATCCTTTGTGATTTAATCCATATTAGCAAATATTTATGGGTATGCCTCACGCACAAATCCTTCATCTCCCCATGTAGCCTCGTACGGGCCAAAGTGCTTCCATTGCACTTTAACTTGGGTGATGACACGCCTCCAGAGCGTTATTTCTCTCTGATCGAGAATACAATGAGGTTCTACTCGAAATTAGTTGTCTTGTTTGACCTACAATTCAACAAGGGCTTAAGTTAATTAATATAAAATTCATCTGTTTTGAAGATTTGGTATTCAAAATTATTTCTACCTAAGTGTTTTTCCAATGTATTACATGCCTTAGATCATGCACATATCATTTCATTATTGATACATGAAACGAATTGTGTAGTCGAATGTGACTAGGTAATTCCAATCAATAGGCCACTAGTCCTACTCTGTCCAAGATTTGGAAAGGTCCATAGAACCTGGGAGCAAGTTTGGCACACGAAGTCCACCTTAAGGTGCTTTTCTTTGGCTTGATTCTCACATACACATGATCACCCACTTAAAACTCCTCATAGATTCTCTTGTTTTCTACATAAAACTTGTGCCTGTCTTGGGTAGCTTTTAGATTCTGTCAATTTTCTTTACCTCTTGTTCCATATCAGCCAACATCTCCAGGCCAATCATTAATTTGGTTTATGGAATGCTCCACTTAATGGGATTTTGACACTTTCTCCTATATAAGGCTTCAAAGGGACTCATTTTAAGAGACCCTTGATATCCATTATTGTATACGAATTCCACTAGATGTACATAATCCTCCTACTTTGTGGGTTGTTTCATTACGTACATGCAGAACATGTTTTCCAGGATTTGATTCACTCGCTCTATTTTTCCATCCATTTGCGGATGATATGTGGTGATAAATTTGATCTGTGTGCCCAATCTGGTAAACTATGCCTTCCAAAAGGCTGAAGTGAGCTTTACATCTCGATGTGAGATGACTATTTTAGGAATACCATGAAACTTAAAAATTTCCCTCATGATAATATCTGCAATATGCACCATTTTGTAATTGGACTATACTATAATAAAGTGAGATGCCTTTCTTAGTCTATCTCCGATAACCATTATAGAATAATTATGTCTCTTTGATCTTGGTAGACCATTAATAAAATCCAAGGATATAACCTCCCATTTCCATTTTAGTACAGGTATGGGTTGCAACAATCCTACTGGATATTTATGTTCCACCTTAAACTGTTGGCATTCCAGACACTTGGTTACATATTCAACAATATTTTAACACATACTAGGCCAAAAGTAAACTTTTTTTATTCCTGTAAGCATTTTTTGGTAACCTCAGTGTCCAGAATAAATACTGTGATGATATTTATCCAAGATCAACTATTTCAAACCCATCCAATTACGGATGTATATCTTTCCTCAAAAATTTAAGAGTTGATCTTTGTTAACCTCATAATTTGATATCTTTTCCTGATTTTCTGCTTCATTTTCTTGCTGCCACAATATGATATTCAATATCCTTCTTGACTGCTTCTTTTATTTGATCTTGAAATTTTAATTCTACTTGATTAAAGTAGAGTTCATACACGCAATGAATTTTTCTGCTCAAATCATTCACAACACAATTTTCCTTGCCCTTGACATGATAAATATCAAAATCAAATCCTCTTTGAAATGCATTCCACCTTTCCTAGCGAGCATTAAAATTAGCATTTTTAAAGTAGTTGGTCAGGTTGTTGTGATCTATTTTCAGCATGAACCTTTTTTTCCAATTAGTAGTGTCTCCATACCTTGAGCACGTGCACTACTGTTGTCAACTATAGATTGTAAGAAGAATAAATTTTTTCATGATATTTTAGCTTTCTTCACTCATATTCAATGACCCTTACATATTGAGATAATAGTGCTGCTACTCCTTCCTTGCATTCATCAGTGCATACCTCAAATTCCTTATTTGGGTTATCTACACATAATACAGGGGTAGTAGGCAGAAATTTATTTAACAGTTCAAAAATAATTTGACATTTTTTGTTCCATTTAAATATCCTTCCCTTTTGCTGTGGAGATCTAATAGGAAAAGGAATTTTTGAGAATCCTTCGATGAAGTGCTTTTAATATCCATCCAATCCCAACAAGAGAATGTATGTCTGCTACATTTTTGGGCACCTTACATTCCATTATAGTCTTTATTTTATCGAGATAGACTACTATGCCTTTAGAAAAAATGACATGGCCTAAATATTGTATCTTCTTTTTGAAGAAATCACGTTTGTTTAACTTGACATACAACTGATGTTTCCTCAACATTTCCAATCATTTTTGTAAGTGTTCATTATGCTCTTCCATGTTTATCGAATAAATTAATATGTCATCAATAAATATCATAACAAACTTGTCTAAAAAGGGACGAAATATGCCATTAGTGAGGCTCGTGAACGTTGTTTGTGCATTGGTTAATCCAAATGGAAAAATCGTGAACTCATAGTGCATGTATCGAGTTCGGAAGGTTGTTTTGTAAATGTATTCATATTTAATTCGAATCTGGTTGTAACTAGACCTTAAATCTATCTTTGAAAATATAGTCTCTCCCTTCACTTGATCGAAAAGATCATCTATATGTGGCAACGGGTATTTATTCTCAACTGTCAATTTTTTGAGCTTCTTGAAATCCATGCACATTCACATTGTTACATCATTTTTTTCACGAAAAACACTGGTGCTCCCTCAGGGGATACACTTGGTCAAATATAACCCTTATCTAGAAATTATTTTAATTGCATTTTTAATTCTGTTAACTCACGTACACTCATCTGATATGGTGCTGATAACACTGGTGTTGTACCAAGAATTAATTCGATAATGAAATCAATATCTCTCTTTGGAGGTAATCTTGGTATGATTTTTGGAAAAAAACATCCATAAAGTCCTGTACCACTGGTATATTTTCTAGCATAAGAGTCTTATCCTTAGAGTTATCCAATCCCACTTTGATGGGATAAATCTTTCATCCTCTTCTAACGCAATTACCCAATTGGGATGTTGTGATAGGATGTAATTTTAGAGGTTTATTGATTCCTTGCAACTCCTCGCATGTCCCATATTCAAATCTAAAGTAAATGATCTTATATCTATAGTTTGCTAGAGACTAGTGTCCTTCTAGCCAACCCATACTTAGTAATATGTCATAGGAAACAAAAGGTAAAATATTTAATTTTACCTTTAACTATTGATTTCCAATTTCCAAGGAACAATGTGAAACTTTAGCACTAACACTTCTCTTCGCCCCAACAACTAACTATACCAGCCAGGGGTTCTTAAATTTTTGGCATTTCAAATTACACTTTCTACTATCATAGGGCTTACATAGCTTAAATTGGCACCAGGGTCAACCAAAATAGAATTTCTTTTTGAAAATAGCTTACCTTGAAGTTATATCATGGTCGGATGGTAATCTGCTTGTCAGTCTTGAAGAACTACATTAATTATTGGTATATTTCGAGCCACATCCCCCACTATAACATCTCCATTTTGAAGATTTGTTTTTTTTATAAATATAGCCCTAACATTTCTTTCCACACATGACCATATTTCTATTCATCATATTCCGACGTTACATCTTTCATAAAAATTACTGTGACTTACAATTACATGTCCTTAACTTAATGACATATTAATTAGGATTAGCACTCAACTTATAGATCCTCTATTGAACTTCTAAGGAGACAAATTATCCTGAGTAACATTACTATAGAATGTATTTCCATTGCAAATGTTTTTCTTCATACCTATTAATACCATTTATCCATTGATATTAATAATTTAACATTTTCCCCTATCTGATTTTACTTGTCTATGAATTCAATTTTCTTGACCACATACAAACTATACTTAGACTTACACGTGCCTTGGAAAATTTTACATCCACCTTTCTTTAGTTATAAGAGTATTTGGCATAAGAGATATGCTTTTATCTCTTATTCCATTACATACCCTATACGACATATACATATGTATATGTTGTTAACAGGCTTGGTATAATTTAAAGTACCCTTACCAAAATCTATGTTATAACTTGTAACAAACTCCTAAATTATCCTCTGGTCATAATGTTTTTATAATGCATCCATACGTATTGATTTCTTATGACACATGACCCCCGTTATATTATTTGATTAATCCCTTACTCAACAAACTGAAAAATCATGAATAATTTCGTTGACATCAACGTGATTATCTAATCCAACCTACGTGGACTTACCTTGCCAACATGGATCGTTGATTATTTATGTGTCAACACAAATTTTGAGAAGAGATACTATATTGATTTGGTTTGTTTTTCGAATAGCCCTGACCATCAATGTATTTGTTAGTATTTATGAATGGTTTCGACTTCGAGGTATGGTACCTCCCTCCATTACATTCATTTGTACTTGTCATATCATCTGGGATACGAAACAACTTTTCACATGACAACTTGGGATATGGTTGTATTAAATATTGGATTATTGTGTCACATGGCCCTGTACAACATTATTTGAGCTATGGGAACTCCCATACCACTCCCAATGGATGACACTTGGACAGTTCTGATCAAATTTAAATTAGGGTTTAATGGCTCCATAAAATTTTACGAGTTAGACGAAGGTTCAATTTTTTTTTTCTTTATTCTTTATTGTGAGTGCATTTCACTCTACGTTATATCTATTTTCATATACTCGTATGAATTTTCTATAATTTCGTTCTAACGATGGCCAACATAATAGTGCTTTTGGTATGAAGAGGAGTTACACGATTACATGCCAAGACTACATTCTTCAATTTCGCAGGTACGATGTCTACATTTACACGGTCTTTTCCCTTTGCTACTGTTATGAACTGGAGTTTTTAATTTTTGTCTGCAAGCTTTGAGTTTGGCTTTTTGTGAACTCTTATGTTCATACCAGAATGAAATGGTTTGTGTGCACTTATATCTGAATCATATTTTTATTTATTAATATAATTTTCTTTTTAAATTTGCATTTTATCCATGCGTCCACCTTTAGAAATTAGTAGCATTTGATAACACTGCCTCTCCGCGTATATTTATTTTTACCACTGAAATCATGTTAATAGTTCACAGAACACTCGTTAAGAATTTATTAAATTTCGTTTTTTCCAATAGCCATAATGCTGGAATTTCCTATGTCTATATAAGATTATGGAACTTTTTTGAGGAAATTTACTGTCTGATTTGATTCTGGAATTTTGAAGTTCTTCCCATTTTATTATAACTCAATATGTTTTTTATCACCCAACCTTTACGTTGGTAACTCGACAATCGTTGCAGCCTCATCTTTTCCTACGTACTCGTGCTATAACTCAATATGTTATCATGATGTGTAGTTAAATTTAGATATGTTAATTTGTAAGTTACAATCACTAATAGTGTTTCTCAAAAACACAGATGGAAACTCCATAGCCTCCTGTAGCATCTAGGCGTTTTGAGCAATGCAAAACTAAACCCTTGGTAAGTTCATATAGTCGTAGTGGTTATTATCACAATAAATCTCCACACTTGCAAATTCTGAGGTCTTAGTATGGTTTGATAATTCCGAATACTTAATTAACATCTTCACCTTGCTGATATCTAATTTCAAAATCATTTAAAGGTTCTTATCTGAATTCTGCATTTTCATCTCGCCGAGATTGAAACTTTCTAGTTTCATCTGGGTAAGTAGAATTTAAGTTCTATTCTCTGTTCGACTAGTTGAAGAGTTAGGAAATTTTATAGTATATACATGACCAATACTCTGGTCTACTATGTATGTGTCATTATTAATTGTCAAATATTTCAAATCTATCATCCTAATCTTAAAAGAAATTATTTAAACTTTTATATACATTGTGAGTTTTAACTTCATCTCTTTTGAATGCGGATATGACGTGGAATCATAATTTCTCAAGGTATTTATTTTCTTGTTCTTCTATATATATAACATTTATTTCAATTGTTAATTTCCAGAGCCTAACTTCCAACTCTGTTTCTTGCAGGTATGATCATAGATCACCTGCTTATGGAGTTAGTATGCGTCTACTGAAATTTATGATCTATTAGTAATACAGAGCTATTTTTCTACAGGTTGGTCAAATTCCTATTGGGCTTTCTACTCTGCACTCTGCATATATTTGCTGAGATACATTACAGTTTTTGTAAGGGAACAGAGTGCCCTTGTGTAGAATGTTTTTGCAACCAATTTCTATTTATAATGTCTAATTATAAATGCTAAATCATTTATAATGATGTACTATATGGACTAAACATTTGCAATATTTTGCTACTTTACTCTCCAGACTCTTTCTTTTCAAATAAAGTATTTTTTAGAATCCAATATATTATTTCAGTTTAATATTACTTTGAGTCATCATGTATAATTTCCCTCAAACCAAAAGTTATTTCCTTTCTATTTAGAGATTAGTATTCAATGAAAACCTTTTTCAGAATAGTACTATAGTATACAACATTTACTTTATTGTTCCGTATATATTTTCTTGACTGTATACTCTATAACTCTTTCCTTTCGATCAGAATACTATTGGAGTTCCAACAGAATATGTTCTTTCCAAATATAATTTCACTTTCATCTCTAGTGTAAGCATACATTCTAAACATATCCATGTATATATTCTTCTGTATAATAAGTTCTAGTTCATGATTTATCTTTTTCAATCTATTACAGAACTTATTTAAATATATAATACGAAAATTTTTCACTATATAGTGCATACATTTATCATTCATGTATATCATTTCTGCTTAGAATTTGTTTCATAATGAAATGTACAGTTTCGTAACTTAATACTAGAACAATTTAATTAATGAAATGTCAGTTTCTTGTGATGTACCTAACCTCAGATCTAAGCCTTATACTTGGTTTACACATTGTGAGTGTTGGTCCTCTACAGAGTTATTTCTATACAACAACACAGAACATACTATTTTATTATAGTCAAATATGTTCAATGTATATACCTTCAAAATTTATTTCTGATTCATCTAACTTCCACATCGTAGACACATATCCAAATGCAGCATTTCATATTTATCTAACTACTTTACTTTCTTAGTAACTCATAACAGAACTAAAGTATAATTTAAAACAATTCAAATTAACTGTGCATACCATTTAAGGTAGACTAGGTTCCACCGAACCTTAGAGCTCTTTCTCCACAGCTCACCTCTGAGCAGAGATCCTTTTTTGCAGCAATAGACAACTCTTTGTCTATCTTGAATCAACTTATTTAAGTTTGCTTTCCACTCAGCCTATTTCCCTTAATTGCGTCTATTTAAATCAGGATGTTCCTTTCCTATGTGCCTAGGCTTTCCTTTTGTTTCTTCCAAGAAAGTACTTTTAAAGCTAACTTTTCATCTTTTTAGTCTTATTCCACCTCTTCCTAGTAATTTCTTCTTTACCTGGGTAGCTTTTTAGGTTAGTATATCCAATTTGATTTTAATATTTAATTTATTTCCTTCAAGGATTTTTGGGGAACTGGGAAATTCTTACAACCTTATCCATCCTCATGGATTTGGTTTCCAGATCTCTAATCATAATCTAGTCTTTGCACAGTAATTTCCATTTTATTTTATTAACTTGAAATAATAAAATAAATCCACACAATTCTTTTCGATTGGGGTCGACTATACCCTTTTTGACTTGTTCAAATGTCTAATAAAAAAATAGAAAACTGGGGATATTATATATTCTCCCTCTAAAAACAAAACATCGTCCTTGGTGTTGTAAAGATAAAAATTAAAATTCATTGTTCAAACAATAATGGTTATTTTTCCTTGATATATTCCTCTCGCTCCCAGGTAGTCTCTTTGGGTGCATAGTGCTTCCACTACACTTTCACCCTGGCTATTGTTCTATTCTGGAGCTCAATTTCTTCCCGTGTAAAGATTTGAAGTGGCTCTGGAAGAAATTCCCCTTCTGGTTCCACCTATATCATATTCTAATAAATAAAATGAGTAGGATCATGCAAATATTTTTTAAATAATGAAATATGAAATGCATTGTGAACCTTAATGTGACTAGGTAAATCCAACTTGTATGCAACTAATCCAACCCTTTCGAGTACTTCAAAAGGTCCATAGTAGCGTGGAGCTAGTTTTTCACAACTACCAGTGTCCAAAGTACTCTTTTTAGGCTTCATCTTTAGGTAAACATCATCATCCACATTGAATTCTCAGTGAATTCTCTTTTTGTCTACATAAATTTTATGTCTGTCTTGTGTTGTTTTGATATTTTCTTGAATTTTCCTTGTAGTTCTTTCCATTTCCTACAAAGCATCCGGTCCAAGTTTCAACTTATCCTCTGGTTGACTCCAAATTAGAGGTGTATGGCACATTCTACCATAAATTTCTTCAGGAGAACTCATCTTGATTGGAGCTTGGTAGCTATTGTTGTAGGAAAACTCTTCTAAGTGTAGAAAGTCCTCCCACTTTGTTGGTCCATCCATAACATACATTCTTAACATGTCTTCTAAAATCTGGTTTTTTATTTTAGTTTGGCCATCAATTTGGGTATGGTATGTAGTACTAAAGTTTAATTTCTCACCCATTCCCCCAAACAAACTCCTCAAAAAATCTACAGTAAAATTTTCATCTATGTCAGATATGATCATCTTAGGAATACCATGCAGTTTTACAATTTCTTTCATAAATACATTAGCTACTTGAGTTGTGCCAAACGTAGATTTTACAGGTTTAAAGTGTGAATATTTATTCAAAGTATCAAATACTACTAGAATAGAGTCATGTTGATATTTAGTCCTTGGTAAACCAGTAATAAAATCAATGGAAACAATCTCTCATTTCCATTCTGGAATAGGTAAGGGATTCAACAATCCAGCTGAATGCTGATGTTCTACCTTCACCCTTTGACATTCTATACATCTAGCCAAGTGATTTTCCACATATTTTTTCATACCAGGCTAGAACACATACTTACTAAAGCTGAAATTAATTTCTGGTATCTTGGATGTCCTGCATAGGGGCTTTTATGATACTCATCCAAAATTTTTATCTTTAAGGAGTACACATTAAGAATGCACAATCTATCTTTATAACGAAACAATCCCCTTTGGTTTTATGTATAACCTTTCATATCCTTTTTCAGAATTTGTGCCTGAAGTTTTTCATAGTTTTTGTCTTGTCTCCTCACTTCTTGTATCAAACCCTCAATATCAAAGTTGGCACTAATTCCAACAATTCTCACACCTTGCCAAGAATTTTTGCTTAATGCATCTAAAATATTTTTTCATTCCCCTTAATATGTTTAATATCCATGTCAAACCCACTAAGGAAGGACAAAAATCTAGATTTCCTAGTGTTCAAATCAATTTGTGTGAATAAATACTTTAAACTTATGTGATCTGTTATGAATATAAACTTTTTCCCTAAAAGGAAATGTATGCACATCTTCAAAGCATGTATAAAAACAACTAGTCCCAAATCATAAACATTATAATTCTGTTCATTTTTCTTGATTTTCCTTAATTCATAGGCCATGAATGAGTTTTCTTGTAGTAGCACTCCTCTTAATCTCTCTCCAGAAGCATCTTTGCATACTACAAATTTGTGATCCAGATCAGCAACATTTAAAATAGGTGTTATTGTAATTTCAAGTTTTAACTGATCAAAGCTATTTTGACATTTTTCAGTCCACTCAAACTTAACTTCTTTTCTCGGTAGAGATGTAATAGGGTAGGCTAAGGATGAAAATCTCTCTACAAATATTCTATAATATCCTATAATTCCCATGAAGGATCTTACAGAAGACACATCAGTAGGTACAGGCTAATCTCTTATCGCTTGTATCTTTTCTGGGTCTACTGCTAATCCCTTATCTGAAATTATATGACCCAAGTACTGAATTTTATCTTTGAAAAAATCACATTTGTTAAACATAGCATACAACTTATTTTCTTTGAGAGTTTGTAAAAAAATTGTGATATCTTTTTTATGCTCAGCTTCATCATTAGAGTAAATCAGCATATCATCAATAAATACTAGTACAAATTTTTCCAAGTACTTATTTAAGACACTGCTCTTTAAGCACATAAAAGTAGCAGGTGCAAATTGGTCAACTCAAAAGGGAGGATGACAAACTCATCATGTCCATATCTAGTTTTGAATGTAGTTTTACTTATGTCTTCATCTTTAATTCTCATTTAATGGTAGTCTGTCCTTAGATCAATTTTTGAGAACACTTTTTCTCCTCTAACTTGGTAAAATAGATCATCTATCCTAGGTAGAGGATATATATTCTTGATTGTCAACTTATTCAATTGATGATAATCTATACACATTCTGAAAGTACCGTCTTTCTTTTTTGAAAAATAGTACCGGTGCTTCTCATAGGGATACACTTGGTCTTATGTAACCTCTATCTAGAAACTCTTGTATTTGCATCCTCAACACCATCATTTTTGGGGTACTCATTCTATAGGGGGCTCTAGAAACTAGTGTTGCTCCTAGTATTAAGTCAATTGAGAAGTAAATTTCTCTTTTAGGGGGTGGATAAGGAATTTTATCTGGAAACACATCCTTGAAGTCTTGGATGAATGGTAATTTTTCTAAAATATTAGCTTCAAGTTGCTGTCCTATTTCTTCTACATGCACATAATACACTTCGAAACCTTTTCTTGCAATTATGTTCAATTGAAGTGCTGAAATTTGTCTCAAAGATATGGGTTTGGGTTTTCCTTTCACTATCACAGGTTTTCCCTCACTATTTATGTAGTGTATGGGTTTGTCTAAACAATTCAGCATGGATTTATGTTTTTCTATATAGTCCATTCCCACTGACACATCATAATACCCTAAAGATAGAATATTCAAATTCAGTTCAATTTTGTACCCATTCAAATTTATAGCTATCTGGGGTAGTTTATGAGTCACTTTCCTTTTTGTCCCAATAGCTATCTCAACTAACCATGATTGCTGAGTTTCATTGAAGAGGAAGAGAGGATGGACAGCGCTAGGGTTACATTGAGCTATGCCGCAGCCGTCAAGGTCTATGCGGATCCTGCACTCAACAACATTTCTCCTGAACTCGTGGCTTTTGGCCTGGATCTGGCCGCATCCCACATCGGCTCCTACATGGTGGGGTTTCAAAGCTCTGCAAAGGAGCTCAGCTCAAAATACTCTGTGAATAATGCCCTTGTTGGAGCCGCCGTTGCGCCCACTACACCATGGGATCTGCATCAAGGGAGAGAAAAGATTTCAAGATCGGATCGGTGGTGCGGCTCTCACGCTGACGGATCGGGGCTACTCAAATCTGATAAAATGCATGTGGACCTTGCCCCAGGCAAATCATGCAGCGACAAGGCAGATCGGACCTCCCAGAATCTGATCTGTCTCCAATCAGTTTTGGATCAGGCTAGGGGGGGTTTTCTACAGGATGAAGAGGTTGAAAAGGTGCGATTGACAGTTTTCAAGGAATCTGGCAGCCATGCAGCTACAGAGTTCAACGATTTCTCTTCTTCTCCTCTGGGCGAAAAGGTGCCTAAGCCCGATTTGCACAACTCTCTACTGATTCAGAAGACAGGAGAGGCAGAGAAGAAAAGGGATTGGTATCAGCAGGAGCAGGCCTCAGCAAATTCGTTCTTTGAATCTCACTCTTTAGGTAAGAGCTCGTCCCCTCTGAACTCTCCTTCTTTCCAAATCTTTATCAAACTGCCGGTGGGTAAATCACGTATAGCTTGGGCAAATGATGACACCTCAATCCTGCAACTCAAGTAGCAGATCTGGGTTATGACGGGCTACCCAGTACCGATACAACATCTGGTAAACGGGCACAGGTCTCTCCAGGACTGCAGGCTCTTACAGGATTACGACATAAGAGCAGAGAGTACCATCACCTTAAATCTGCGCCTGAGAGTGGGCGCGGTGAACCAGAGCACGCCCAGGCAAACAAATGGTGGCCCCTCCTTCAAAAATATCCTACAAGGGAAAAAAGGAGTCGGCCCAGCTCCAGAACAAGCTGGAAATACTCCGAGGCCTTACATAGTTGAACAGCAGGAACAAACCCCTGCTCTAAAAATCAATAGTTCAGCAACAGAGGAGCATATCAATACATATGAAGCTCAGGCATTAATATGCCGCTTCAATGGTTTTTGGCCTAAACCCATGGACCTTTTTCACTGGATCTTCACCCACTGGTCCCTGGAATGCGAAATACATCTCTGTTCGAAGGGATTTTTTATTGTTAAATTTCAAACCTCGGAGGAAAGGGATATCATAATCAGAGAGGGGCCTTGGTTCTGGGGGTCCACGGGGTTGTTTATCATTCCATGGTTTCCAAATTTTGACCCCAACACTATGGCAGTCTCCAGACTGCCAGTATGGGTGAGACTTTACAACCTGCCCCTTCATTTCTGGAATGATCAGGTTCTTGAGAGCATTGGGAACAGTCTTGGGCGTTATATTAAAACAGATATGGAAAGACTAGAACAACGAATCTTCACCTTTGCCCGGATCTGCGTGGAGGTAGATTTAAGCAAAGGACTACCGGAGAATATTATGTTGATTTATAAGCAACAAAATTGGCTGCAATCATTAGATTATGAGAATACTGCATTTAGATGCAGGAATTGCAGGATGACAGGACACTTACAAAATACATGCCCAGAAATTAAGAAAGCCAATAACAAAAAGAAACCGAACAGGAAGCAGAGAAAAGGCTGGCAATATCCCCCTCCTGATTTAGAGGAGGACGAGCCAGAAGAAGAAGAGGAACTATTCCCACCAGGAAATCAGCAGACTACAAAGGAACCAGAGGCACAAAAAAAGGACACAACCGTACTAGTGGATCCACATTTCCAGACGAAACAATGAGACAGGAATGCAGTGGACATGAGCAGCGGAGGGATCAAAAGACACCATACATCAGAAACTTCAGATTCGGACAAGGATACAGGAACCAAAAGTGCAGAAAATCAGATTGTCCTTGTCACTTGCGAGCCATCTCAGGGCGAATGGCGCAAGGTTGAGAAGAAGAAAGGGAGAAAAACCTGATTTGTGGGACATTTTTCCCACGATCTAGCAGCTTCCAGTTTTTTCTGCCCCTCCTTCTTTTCTCTTTTCTCATTCTTTTTTCTTTTCTTTTCTCTGAATGCAAGGTAGCCTTGCTACAACGCATTGTGTGCGAGAGCACATGAGCCCAATGGGAAATTTCTGAAAATGCTTCAATGCATATGCTATGTGTAACTTTTCATTTTTATTAATAAAAGGTTACCGATTTTTTCTGTGGAAAAAAAACTAACCATGATTGCTGAAATTTCTCCGACTTTAAATTGTATTTTTATACCATCTTAGGACTTATATAACTTAAATATGCACTTGGATCTATTAAAACAGAAAAAATTTGGTCAACAATCATACCTTCTACTTCGACCATAGTGGACTTGTGTTCAACTTGATGATTTTCCAAGGCAACACTAATTCTAGGGATGTTTCTTGCCACATCATTTACAATAATTTCTTCTCTCAGCATTTGTATGGTGTGAATGTTTCTATTGGACAATCTCTTAGTAAATGAGGTTCTCCACAAGCCCGACACTTTAGAGGTTCCCTCATTTTAACAGTTCCTTCTCTCTTATTATTTTCATTAATCTGTTTGGACCATGTTTGTGATTGAGCTAGTTCATTTTCTCTAGTTTTGGTGAACGTATTCCTTTCGTGATTTCTCCCAAAATTCTTTAAGTAGGCTGGATTTGTTCTTTTCCCACTAGAGTCACCTTTATATTTGTTCTTCCAATTCTTTTCTTGTTCATTTCTGCCTTTGAACTTCTGGTAACACAGTATCTCTTTGCGCACCACTTCATCTGTGATCTTGGGATTATAAAATTGTATCTCATCCTTGTATATAGTAGCCGGGCAGTTTAAGAAACGCTATACTTTTGCCTTCTCTTCTGTTATATAAGTTACATAGCGAGGCAAGTTGGTGAATTTAGATACAAACTCATTAATGGTAAGTTGTCCCAACCTAAGTTTATGAAACTCTTTTCCTTTATCATAATAATAGCATTCATTCAGATATCTATGTTTGAATTTGATCTGGAAATCCTCTCAAGTGACAATTTTCTCATCTATAACATGAACCATCTTGGTTTCTTCCCACCACAAGGTAGTCTTTCCTTGTAATTGATAGATAGCCAGTCTAGATCTTAATTTACTTTCATATTCATAAATGTGAAAGTACTTTATCATGTTTAGAAGCCAATATTCTGCATCTTCCTCCTTCTCACCATCATAGGAGGGAGGCTTGATTTTTAAAAATTCACCCTGTAATTCCTTATTCCTCCTAGACCGTTGTCTAGAGGCATCATCTTCTTAAGACTCTTCTGATTGATTTACAATTCCCTTTATCTTTCCTCCATAATATTCACCTTCGTGACTATTCGGGGAGGTCAATTCTCTTATTAACCTGTCCTGATCTTCACTGGCTAAATATAGCCTTTCATTATGGTTTTTGAGTTGCATTATTTCCCTTTGCATTCAATGCATCATAACCATCAATGGAGAATTTGGATCTGCTGGATTCTCTTCACCACCTAAATCCACATACAGCTCATCCCCTTCACTGACGGTTTGCAACTGTATCCTTCAGCATTGTTTGAATGTACATAAAATTAAACATTAGCGAAAATTAAATTTAATAAAAAATTTACAGCAACATAAATTATCTGGTGTGAGAAGACATTATTGCCAAGCGTTTTAACATGGGATCTGACACCATTTGTAACATCTCTCTTTTGAATATATATATATTTTTTCTAAATATAGCCCTAACATTTCTTTCCACACATGATCAGATTTTTGTTCATCATATTTTGACATTACATTTATCATAAAAATTAATGTGACTTACAATTACATGTCCTTAGCTCAATGACATGTTAATAAGGATTAGCACTCAACTTATAAAACCTTCGTTGAACTTCTAAGGAGACAAATTCTCCTCAGTAACATTACTGTAGAATGTGTTTCCACTGCAAATGTTTTTGTTCATACCTCTTAATACCATTTTTCCATTGGTAGTAATAAGCTAACATATTCCCCTATATAAATTTACTTCTCTAAGAATTAAATTTTCTTGACCACATACAATCTATCCTTAGACTTATAAGTGGCTTGGGAAATTTTACATCCACCTTACCGTAGTTATAAGAGTGTTTTTCATTATCAATAGGAGATATGATTTTAACTCTTATGCCATTACATACGCTATAAGACATATACGTATGTATACGTTGTTAGCAAACTTGGTATAATTTAAAATACCCTTACCAAAATCTATGTTTTAACTTGTAAAAAACTCCTAAATTACCCTTTGGTCATATTGTTTTTATAATACATCCATATGTATTGATTTCTTATGACACATGACCCCCAATACATTATTTGATTAACCCTTTACTTAAAAAAATGAACAACAATTAATAATTTCATTGTCATCAAAGTGATTACCTAATCCAACCTACATGGAATTACCCTGCCAACGTGGATTATTGATTATTTAGGTGTCAACACAACTTTTGAGAAGATATATGATATTGATTTGGTTCGTTGTTGGAATATCCCTGGTCATCAATGAAAGTGTTAGTATTTATGAACGGTTTCGACTTCGAGGTATGGTGCCTCCCTCCATTAAATTCATTTGTACTTCTCATATCATTTGGGATACAAAACAACTTTTCACAGGACAACTTGGGATATCGTTGTATTAAATATTGTATTAATGAGTCACATGGCCCTGTACATCATTCGTTGAGCCGCAGTAACTCACATACCACTCCCGATGGATGACACTTGGATGATTATGATCAACTTTAGATTAGGGTTTAATGGCTCCATAAAATTTTATGAGTTAGAGGGGAGGTTCAACTTCATTTGTCTTTTTTCTTTGTTGTGAGTGCATTTCACTCCATGTTATATCTATTTTCATCTATTCGTATTACTTTTCTACAATTTAGTTTGAACGATGACCAGCAAAACACTACCTTTGGTATGAAGAAGAGTTCCATGGCTACATGCCGAGACTACATTCTTCAATTTCGTAGGTAATATGTCTATATTTACATGGTATTTTCCCTTTGCTACTATTTTTTATAAAAAATTATATATTACAGAGCAATGCGACACATAAAATATGTTGAAAACACAAGCACACAAAACACATAAATCTAGAGAGACACAGATATACGTGTTTCACCCAATTTGGGATATGTCCACCCTGAACAACTAGTGATTCAATTCTATTAACCAGAAAAATAACGAGACACAACCTATAGTGGATCTATTGTAATATCCTTTGTTCTCTCTCAAAGTCTCCCTATCTTTTTTTCACTTTGAGAATACACATACAATACACGGTCACAATACAATGAACTCATAGAAGTGAGGGGTTGCCTTATAGGGTAACAAAAACCTAAACTAAACATAACTTCTACCATCAGATCATCCACCTAATGAATGACCCAGATTAACTAGAAATCACTATAGTTTTTCAAAGCAATTTTACATCTGTTTTTAACTTCGGGGGCGCTGCCCCAGAAACCCCCCTCCAGGGGGGCTACATAAAGTCACAACCTTCCCCCAAGGAGCCCCCAGGAAGCATTTAATTATGGGTGGAAAGGTACAGGGGTCTGACGCTGTAATACAAAATAAACAAGATAATCAGGCTATGCACCAAACACTGTTATGAACTGGGGATTTTAATTTCTGCCTGCAACTTCTGAGTTTGGCTTCTTATGAATTCTTATGTTCATACCAGAATGAGATGGTTTTTATCCATTTATTTTTGAATGATATTTTTATTTATTAATATTGTTTTCTTTTTAAATTAGTGTTTTATCCATGCATCCACCTTCAGAAATTGTAATTCCTTGTTTCTACATGTTATTATATTGTTGTAATATGAATGGACTGTAATGTCCTATCCTAGCTATGGAAAGGAATTAGTAGCATTTGATAACACTGCCTCTTTGCATCTTTTTATTTTTACCACTGAAATTGTGTTAATACTTCACAAAAACCTCATTGACGAATTATTCAATTCCATTTTTCCAATACCCAGAATTCTGGAATGTCCTATGTCTGTATAAGCTTATGGAAATTTTCTTAGGAAATTTTCTGTTTGGTTTGATTTCCAAATTTCAAATTTTTTTCCATTTTATTATAACTCAATACGTCATCGTGATGTGTAATTAAATTTAGACATGTTAATCTATAAGTTACAATCACTAATAGCATTTCTTGAAAATGCGGATGGAAACTCGACAGCCTCCTGCTGCATCGAGGCGTTTCGAACAATGGATAACTAAACCATTGGTAAGTTCATATAACCCTACTAGTTATTTACACAGTAAATCTCCACAATTGCAAATTCTGAGGTCTTAGTATGGTTTCATAATTTCGAATACTTAATTAACATCTTCACTTTGCTGATATCTAATTTCAAAATCATTTAATGGTTTCTTATCTGAATTCTGTGTTTTCATCTCACCGAGATTCAAACATTCCATTTTTGTCTGGGTAATTAGAATTTAAGTTTTATTCTCTATTCGAATAGTTGGAGAGTTAGGAAATTTTACAATATATACATCACCAATACTCTGGTCTACTATGTATGTGTCATTATTAATCGTGGTATATTTCAACTCCGTCATCCTAATCTTAAAATAATTTATTTAAACTTTATATACATTGTGAGTATTAACTTCATCTCTTTTGAATGCACATATGACGTGGAATAATAATTTCTCAAGGTATTTTGTTTCTTTTTCTTTTATATATATAACATTTATTTCAATTTTTAATTTCCAGAACCCAACTTCCAACTTTGTTTCTTGCATGTATGATCATAGATCACCTGCATATGGGGTTAGTATGCGTCCACTGAAATTTATTATCTATTAGTAATACAAAGCTATTTTTGTACATTTTTGTCAAATGCCTATTGGGATTTCTACTATGAACTCTGCATATACTTAATCAGGTACATTACAGTTTTTATAAGGGAACATAGTGCCTTTGTGTAGAATTTTTTTGCAACCAATTTTGATTTAGACTGTCTAATTATAAATACTAAATCATGTATAAGGATGCACTATATGGACTGGAAATTTGCAATCTTTTGCTACGTTTATCCTTAAACTCTTTCTTTTCAAATAAAGTATTTCTGGGACTTCAATATATCATTTCATTTTAATATTACTTCCAGACTTCACGTATAATTGCATGAAAACAAGAAGTACTTTAATTTCTATTTATATATTAGCAGTCAATGAAAACCTTTTAGAATAGTACTATAGTATACAAAATTTACTTTAATGTTCTGTATATATTTGTTTGATTGTATACTCTAGAACTCTTTCCTTTCAATCAGAATACTATTTGAATTCCAACTGAATATGCTCTTTCCAAATATAATTTCCCTTTCAGATCTACTGTAAGAACACATTCTAAACATATGGATGTATATTTTCTTCTTTCTAATAAGTTCTAGTTCATGATTTATATTTCTCAATATATTACAGAACTTATATAACTATACAGTACATACATTTAACATTCATGTATGTTCATTTCTGCTTAGAATTTGTTTCATAATGAAGTTTATAGTTTGGTAACTTAATACTAAAACATTTATATTAATGAAATGTCAGTTTCCTGTGAGGTACCTAACCTCAGATCTAAGCCTTATACCGGGTTTACACATTCTAAGAGTTGGTCCTGTACAGAGTTATGTTTATAAAAAAACATGGAAAATACGATTTTATTATAGTAAAATATTTTCAATGTACAGACCTCCAAAATTTATTTCTAATTCATATAACTTCCACAACATAGACGCATATCTAGATGCAGAATTTCATATAGATATAACTACTTTAATTTCTCAGTAACTCATAACAGAAATAAAGTATAACTTAAAACATTTCAAATTACTGTCCATACCACTCAAGGTAGACTAGGTTCCACCCAACCTTAGAGCTCCTTCTCCATAGCTCACCCTGAAGTAGAGATCATTTTCTCTAGCAATATACAACCCTTTGTCTATCCTGAATCAACTTATTTAAGATTTCTTTCCCTTCAGCTTGTTTCCCTTAACTGCATCAAGTTAAATCATGATGTTTCTTTCTTGTCTTCCTAGGCTTTCCTTTTGTTTCTTCCACAAAAGTGCTTTTAAGGCTAGATTTTCCTCTTTCTTGCTTTATTCCACCTCTTCCCAGTAATTTCCTCTTTACTGGGGTATGTTTATAGATTTTTATCTCCAATCTAATTTTAGTATTTAATTTATTTCCTCCAAGAAATTTTGGGGAACTGCGAAAGCCTTATAACCTTGTCCATCCTCATGGATTTGATTTCCAGATATCTAATCATAATCTAGTCTTTGCCCATTAATTTCCATTTTATTTTCTTAAATTTCAATAATAAAATAAATCCACACATTTTTTTTCCATTGGGGTCCACTGAACCCTTTTGGACTTGTTCAAATGTCTAATAAAAGCATATAAAACTAGGGATATTAGACCCACCGTAGAATCCTCTTGCATGTTGGTTGTTGTTTCGCTTCTCCCACGATGAGGAAAATTATTGTTATAATGTGCCTCACCACATCCCAAAGTTTGTAGATGGGGTTTCCAAGTTTTACCATGCTCTGGTTTGGTACAGGCTTCTGTGGGTCTCTCTTTTGTTGGCCATTTTGATTTTTTCTAATCTCTCCCATACTATCTACTTGCTAAATTGCTTGCGGTATTTTTAAAATTATGATACCTGGTACTCTTAAATTTGAATTATTTTTCTGTCCTTTCTTTGGCAGCCAATTTCTGCATGTTTTTCCTTTTTCCTTGGACTGCTGATAGCACATTCGTGCTTTTCGAATCACTTCATCCATAGTCTTTAGGTTTACGATTTCAATTCTTTCCTCCATGTGGGCAAGTAGACTACTTAGAAATCGCTGAACTTTGGCCTTCTCATCTCCCAAGTAAGGTACATATCTTAACAATGATGTGAACTTAGTTATAAATTCTTACATTCTCAATTATCCAAATCTCAAATCATGTAATTCTTGACATTTTTCATCATAGAAACACTTTGTTAGGTACTTATTCTTGAAGTATTGTTGGAACTCATCCCAGGTCACATGGTGGTCTTCAATACTTTGAACATTTTTTACTTCCTCCCATCACAAAGTAGCTTTCTCCCTGAGTTGATAGATATCAAAGCAAATATTGAGGTTTATGATATATTCATAAACTCATAAATACGTGTTAATGTTAGTTAGCCACAATTTTTCCACCTCTTCGGCCTCTCCATTGAAAGTAGGATGTTTCATTTTTTGTAACTCACCCTCTAATTCCACTTTTTGTTTTTTCATCTATTTTTGTTCTGAAACATTTCAAGATTATGCTTCATTAAACTTTTTGTTTTTATTGCTCCATTGTGTATGAATTCCTTCTGGCTTGTCATTAGTGTTTGATCGTTGTTCTCTTTCTTCCCAGGTGTCTTTTTCAGGGCTTGATGGAACTATCCGTTGATTCTATCTATCAGAGAGGCTTTGAAGAATCCTCTCCTGCTCTTGCATCAATATTTCATTGTCACTTCTCACCCAGACAATTTATTCCTGTAATTTTTGCATTGTACTCAACAGTATACTCATCTAATGTTGCTATTATTCTAGTAATCTATTGGCTTGTTGATGTTGATTTACACTGAGCTGTACCCACATTTATGGGTTCATTTCAACATTGGATTGGTGATGAGATTCCTGAGTATTTCTTGGTACTTTGTGCGTTGAGCCCCTTCTCATTGTATCCTTTCTAGTTTCTCTGCACAATTTACACACAACAATTTTTATTCACGTGACCCCATTTGGGTCCAAGTCTGTGAACGCTGCTCTGATATCACTTGTGACAACCACTTACATAAAAAAAAAATTTAACTCCCTTTTTCTTATCATTTGTACTAACTTACTATTATTGTTTTCATTCTTCACGCGATATATTTCGATAGAGAAAGAAAAAAAAATTAACACATTTATTTTTAGTAAACATAGAGAATTAACTTGATAAAAAAATGTAATATGGATTTGAAAACCCATTAACCATACCCTTACAATACCATGATAAGAACATATAAAATAATACTAAAATAACATCATTTACACAGGTTTAATTCAGTGGTTTAATAAAGTATAAACATATGTATAGACTTGCTCCCTCTAGAGTTATCGTGGCTTATCCATTTGAAATATTTGGCCACCTCTCAGCCATCACATATTAATTGTACATAAAGGTCATGATTTCCATCATAATTTTCCATAATACACTTGATTAATCAGTGTTATGAGGTTTTACTTAACTAAATATTAGCAAATATTATTTGGGATTTAGTATGGCTATTGTGGATTTGACATATGTTGGAGTTTACACCGTGGATTCACTTACCCACTTGATCTATGGCTTGATGTATTTTCAGGAAAGGTTAGGGTATTTACTGGCCCCTCCACCCTAACCGTTTCCATTCTTTGTCTCTGCAAGACCGCGGAGTGTTCCGAGCTCCTCTTCTCTGAGACTCAGTGCTGCCATGACTCTTTTACACTTCTAGTTCCGATGAAATTCCTGGTTATTGAGTCGTGTTCTTAAATAAGTATCTAAAATGGTTACCCATCGATCCTAGCTCAGAAATTTCATTTTCTTCCTTGATCTTCTTATTTATATGTACATGGTTTATAACAGTTGTTTGGGGTTTATTTTTATGCGCAAATTATTTGTCTTTTTAAAGGTTTATGACGTCGTTTATTTGTTCTTTTACAGTATTTATGATGTTTCTTCCGACCCTCTCTCTACAGGGTTAGTGTGAAGGTTTTTCTTCCTCATAGGGCTAGATAATCAACCAAGGTCCTCGGCTTAGCATTTTCAGGTTAACCTTGATGCCTTTTAAATTATTGAATACCACAAGTGTTCTCTTTTTGTCTACAGTTTAGAAAAACAAGTGAATTCAAGACTGACCCACTTCATTTTCTTGTTTCTATATCTTTAACACCGAACCTTGCATATGTACTAAGGTGAGTTCTTCGAATTTGAATTGGGTTTAATATTTTTACTCTTTGCATGCTTATTTTCTTTTCCCAGGGTTTTTATTCTACAAACCCTAACCCTGATACTTGTTATGTTGTCATTGCAGGGAGCATTACGGACCTCACATTCTTATAATTGCATGGCGCTCCCATCGGCCAACGCTACTTCAATTAGTGAATCTTTTCTCCTCTCTGTGTACTAGTACTCCGCGTCCCTAAAATGATTTAGTTAACTTTGAATCTTCTCAAGTTTCTAGGTATAAACCCTGTGTTAAATACATATTTTCACATGAAGCCTTTACAACTCTCTTTTCCATATTTTATTTATCTGCTGTAAAGGATTTTGTTCAGCCTTGGAATGGCTTAACGTGTAAGGTTATTAATGTTAGAGGTCTTTCTGTACTTGTAATGAATTCATAGTTGCATTATGGAGCTTTCTTACGCCACTTTACATATTGAAATGTTTTCGGTTCTGCTTGGAACTCTCCCTTAATTTCATAATAATTGATACACTTATGATGTTATAACACCGAGTTGGTATAAATCTTTGCCATATATGTATTTTTCGTGGATTATGTTTACCATATTGCTTCTTGTTTTAATTATATAGCAGTAAACGTATAGTCCTACCTTCTCTACACACCGACTATGTAAACATCACATATATCTAGGTTCTTGTAAACTGTTTTCTTTCTATGTTAAGTTTATATGCTCAAAACAGAACCACGTTACATGCATGCAATTCATCTGTTCATTTTTATGTCAGATGCTACTTATGCATTTCCTTATTTATAAATATGAAAGTATTACAGTAATATTTGTTTTTTCTTCAAACTTTCTCCATTCCGTATTACATTTATTTGTGGATAGAAGTGCCAATCTATGGCTAAAGTCTATAGTTTCATAAAATTCATTCATTTAAATTATTTCATTTACTTGGAAAAATGTTATTTAGCTATTGTTTAAAGTTTACCAATAATATTCAATTAGTATATTAGGTTGATCTATGGACCATCTCTGTTTCTGGGTTCTTTCTGAGGTCCCTCGGTCCATTTATAGTAATTTTTATCAAGAGGGGGCGAACTGTATAGCTAGTGTTCCCACCCTCGACATACTAACAGTTTCCTTTACCACCTTATTCTAGCTTTACATTAAAAAAAAAAACTATTACTACTTTCCACACCAACACAGTCATTATTTATTCAACAAGATATTTAATATGATATACAGGAAAATATTCAGTCTTAGAGTAAAAAAATAATGAGTTTCCTTACTGCTGCATACCATCAATTTTTTTTTTGTGGAAGAAAATGACAAACAAATGAGTTTATTGTCTTTTCCTATTTCCTCAATTACAAAAATAACAATTTACCTTATCACGAAAAACATAGTAAGAATTCACATATATTCATTAACACATTATCAAGTTACTTATCTCACTTTAGAATGATTATGATAGCCTCCCAACCTTGAGAGATGCGATTATGTCCTCAACTCCCCCCGTGGTCTTCACCAGAGTAGGAATTACATAGAAGTATTTCTGGAATAAACCTCAAGACCCTATGTCGAGTCTTCCTCTCGAGATTCAAGTTGCAGAGCTTCCATTGGTTCTAACTAGCTCTAGATTTACTCTGACCATCAAGCCTTCTGGCCCTCATCCAAGTTCCCAGAACCCCTTTTCCTCACTTGGATTTTCACTTTGTCCTCAGAGGGAAATGTAATTGTCTTTAACTACTTTTGGCTAAATACTCTGGGATCTTGGAATACTTTATCATCGAGTAGTATTTAGTGCAACTTTTTGAAGGCTTTTCTGGTGGATTTATTTGGTCTAATTCTCTAAATTCCGGATGGAATTCATTGAAAACATAATTTTGATGGGTAACCTTCCACAATCGAAGTGCCCTATGGGGTTTTTAGGGTGTTGAATCCATATATACAGTCAAAAAACCAGTTTAAATAATAGAAATGAAGATTTTGCTTTATATTTTTTCACCAGATTCCGGGACTGGAAATTCCAAAAAGTCGCACTAAAGACAACTCCCTTTATCATCATTTTTTATGGAAAACATTCCATAAAAAAATTATTTATTCAAAAAAAAGAAATAAATAATTTTCATTACTAGATTAACTTTACTTTTTAATATCATTTAAAAATTAAATGCATAATCTCTTTTTAAAATAAAAATAAATAATTTAAGGATCAAAGTTATAAAGAAATTGACTAAATTGTTTTAAATTGCTTTTTCATAACACTTTATAATACAATTTTTAAATAATATTTTATAATATTATATTAATTCTAGTGTGATATATTTCTTTATGAATATAATTTGGTTCTTATAATATTTTATAAAAAGAAATTTATGGAAAAAAAAATGTGAGGAGTTACATAATGTTGATATGTATAATTTTATTTATAGTTATATGTTAATATCCATATGTCTATAATTTGAGCTCTGTATAATATCAAAATGGTTTTATATACAATCGTTTTGTCGGTAACTCCTGCATTTCTTCAATAATTTTTAATTTTTATATAATTAAAATTTCAGAAAATTGATAATGTACATATGAATTGAAGACATTTGTTATGATTATATAATTAAAATTTCAGACAGTTAATCATGGACATATGAATTGAAGTAGTTCAGACAGTTGATAATTAACATTATATGCCTAGGATGTAATTGCTTATGATTGTACTCAAGCTACTCTAACTATCATCCGTGATCAGTACGCCTTACTTGATGAGTAATTGATGAAGGTCTATAAGTTGGGATGAAATAAACACGGAAAGTGCTTTAACGGTGGTCGATTTAATAAATCTAGTTAAACAACTTTGGATATAGAGGGACATATGCTAGAAGTCACCTTTATATGCTTTGGACCTTCTAAATATACAACTTCCATAAACCGAATCAATAACTGAATGATCATCAGTGCATATAGGGGGCCAAAATATAGGCCCCAAAATAAAACAAAGTTGTTAACTAAATAAAAGATCTATATAAACAAAATAGCAGTAAAGAAGCAAAATAAAATATAATAAAAATCAGAAACAAACAAAACGACTCGGTATCGTTTTTGACCTGCATGAGCTCCCACGGCTCATCCTAATTTAATTAGTACCCAAGGGAACCCTTGATATATCTATTATCCATTCTAATTAAAAACTAAAAGGTCCAACGAAAATAACGATTAATATCATTATGATTATTTAGTGTATGTATTATGGTTATTTGGTGTATGCACGAGTGAAAGGTGCTTTTAGAGTATGGTATATAGGCTTGATGTGTGATTTCGGGTTCAAGTTGGAGTGGAGTTGATATGTATATTTTAAAAACATATTATATATATATATATATATATATATATATATATATATATATATATTTTATAATAAAGTATATTTTATTATTTAAATTAATTAAAAATATTATAAAATATCAATAATCTTATTGTCATAATGGTCACTATACTTATGTATTTTAATTAAATTAAAATATTCAAAAAAATTAGATTAATATATTTATAATTATTTATTGTATGTATTATTGTGTTGAGAGGCACATTTACACTCTACTATGTATAAGGGAGATGCGAGATTTCGTCCATATTCAACGTGCAATTGAGATGTATACTTCTTCTTTTTTGTTGTTCGAAACACTTTCATAGATTTTCAAGAAAGAATAGCTTACAATTCTCTCTCATTTATACCAGAATTGTTGATATTAAGGGCTCATGAATATAAAAGAAGAAGCGTTACATACATTATTTCCAAGAGGCATTGGAGCTCTAGCATACTAGGAGTAAAGAAAAAGGAGACCATCACTGATAGATACATATCAAGGAGGGGGATGGGGGGTAGTATAGTGGGAGCTGCAAAATGACCAACACGATCATGCATATGGAAATCAAAGTATTCCACCCATGCTTCCAAGATGTGAAGGTAGTCATTTGTGCGATGCTGGTTGTGACAAAGGTTGTCCAACTATTCCAAAATTTAATTTTTACTATATTGAATATCATTGAGATATGCCACAATTTCCTTTCAATCTTTATACCTGTAGTGGCTGAGAATTTCCATATTGATTTGAATATTCCAAAGTTTCTCTAGAGTGGACTCCATGATAGCAAGAGCCACTATGTGACTAGAGAGTGAGTTGGAGAGATATATGCAACATCATCGATTTCCCAACTGACCGAGTTGGCGGATGACGAACTATGGGCTGGCTCGGGATGTCGTGCATGGACATGATGGCCCCCCTAGGTTTTGGCAACCCAATGGAGGGGCATATCAAATTTGGCGGAATTTTACTAGCAGCTGAGAGGAAAGGCTGAGGGAAAAATTTCATGAATCCTGCAAGAAAAAAATAAATAACCAAGACCAATAAATTGTTGCCCCGAATGGCTGCACACTACAAGCTCGAAATCATGAGCTGTGAAACAAGAAGGGAAATTCTTTCTCTAGAACAGAGAGTTGTATTGGATAAATACCACACACCAACAAATTAACCCATTAACATAGACTACATGGCCCCAATTGCATAGAGGGATAAATTTAGTAACACCGACCTAGAATGGGCATCCAGACCATCAACAAAACTAATGAGAGACTAGGGTAGCACCCCCACACCGCTAAAACATATATTTAATTTCTGACAAGGAGCCATCAATGGAGTGACCATAACAAAATAGAGACAAAGCCCTCCAACTACAAGGACATGGAGAAGGAATTGAAAACATAGATACCTACCCCAAGAAATATAAGGGAGTTCTAGGATCTTCTATTTTCTTGTGGAGTGCCTGTGGTTGGTTATAGGTTGGAGACAGCATAATGCACCATCTGCTCAGGTTTCTAAATCCCGAGAACATGCGAGAAGGCGAAACACAACCCAAACCCAAATACCACTATCTTCCACTTCACCCCTCAACCAAGGCTCAAACGCTAGTCAGGCACCATAGAACAAGACACACACACATCTATTCTCCTCCCGGCCCAAATTTATTTCCCAAACATCTAGAGTGGAGCCAAACACTCACCAAATCTTCAATTTAACAACTGAATGTACGAGATAGATCATCACGTGAGGGAATTGGATACAAGGATCATGCATAAGAGAGTATTTAATGACCACATTGAGGAGGGGCAAGACCCAGTGGCCTCACATGTGAGAGGTGTATGCTCTCTTGGTCACCCCCATCGAGGGGAAATTGACATGTATACTTAAAAAAATACATTAAATAAAAAATAATATCTTCTATGATAAAAACATAAATCATTACTAGATTTAATTTAAAGCATTATAAAGTATCAATAATTCCATTGTCATAGTGCTCACTTAGTTGGTTATTGATGTTAAAATCCAATATTAAAACATGTAAAAATATTGCGCTTTCATTTCGAGAGTTGTAAATAAAATATTTAGATGTGTATGTTAAATAATATCAATTT
Organism: Pinus albicaulis; assembly: GCA_034641835.2. Lineage (NCBI taxonomy): Eukaryota > Viridiplantae > Streptophyta > Pinopsida > Pinales > Pinaceae > Pinus > Pinus albicaulis. The sequence goes on from CM076573.1 coordinate 272,982,747, forward strand.
ATATCAATTTTACAACCATAAAGTAATAACATGAAACCTTATATTTCTCTTATAAATATCTCAATATAAAACTTAAATACACTATTTGAATATCCAGTAGCTAAAAGTAAATTAAGATATTATAAGGAGGTCATCAACCCCACCCTAGAAGATCAAAAGTATCTATCTGTTTTAACTAGCTCAAAGAATGAAATTAATATAGCCAAGATTAGAACGAACTCTCATGAGCTCCATAGTGAAACAGGTCGTTGGACAATTCCTAAAATACCATGGATGGAAAGGATCTGCCATGTGTATGAGAATATGAACATCAAGGATGAAAATCACTTCCTCTTAGAGTGCCCTGCGTACAACCACATTAGAGCTCATTTTCATAATCTTTGTTGCAATACTCACCTTGCTAGCCTTTTAAGATGTCAAAATTACGGTGAGCTCGAGAGGCTTCTCTCCAAGCTTTTTGAACATAGGAATAAAATCTTAAATCAAACTAAATAACTCTTTTCTTTAGGTCTGATAGACCAAAGATTGGTCTCAATGGACGTTAACCACCACCATCATCATCATCTTCATTAACTATATATATATATAAATGAAGTTATATGATCTAGAGAATTATGCAAGAAGTATAAATAGTTACAAGTTTGTAAAAATAGCTATTGGAATGAAACCATGTTTCTCTAGGAAAATAAGAATTGCTCATTTCTTTTAAATACAATATAAGAGAAAGATAATATATGTGTATTTGTATTAATGTTAATCTTATTAATATATTTTAATATTCAAATGACATAATTGAAAATAAATAATTTACTTGAGGAATGCATAATTTATTTAATTTTTAATATAAAATAATAATAATAATAAAATATTAAAAATACAATTTAAATAGTAATATATATAGAAAAAAAACCATAGATATCTCTACACCGACTACATAAAATGGATTATAAGTAAATTGAAATACAAATGAATAGGTTTTATGCACCAATGCTTTCACTAAAAGTGGCAGAAGCAGTTTGGTAGTTCAGTGAAGCCCGAAGTTCCTCCAAACACTTCAGCGAAACGATCTCTCCATGCACTCTTATCTTAATTATTGCATGCTTTTGGGTCCGGCGAAGTGTTTGAAGGAACTCCAGGCATCGAGAACCAGCTGGGGCAATAATGGGGACGGTCTGGAGTTGTTGTCATGAACGATGCATAACAGGAGGTATGATCGGCTGCTTAAATACTATTCACTGTAGGATTGTTACCAACCATTATTTCGTCGAAATTCTAAATAAGACAATAGATTCATTGCACTTGGACAAAATTATATTTCCTCAGCTACATTCAATGAATGAACTGGACCAAATATCAACCATTCATTCATATTCTCTATAGGTTAAGTTGTTCGATTTAAATGTTCTTGTTTGTTCTAACCTTTTTTTCAGTATTTCTGTGTAGACCACCCATCCATTCATTCGTGTAGGGAGGTTCCAGATCCGAGCCTTATTGGTAAGGTTCCAGCTATGCAGAAAAGTGGTGCTGATGAAGTCTTACACGAATATTCGTGTTCGTATCTATGATGAAGATCTTAAAATACAACTTGCCGAACTAAGCTATCAATATGTTGTATCTAAATCTAGCATGATCCAACGTTTCAAACATGTCCTCAAACAACACTGTAGCAGAAAACTGAAAGCGTTGTAAGCTTTATTCGAGATTATATTTCAAATCAAACACCTATGAATCAAATTCAAACGTATGGATATTGTGACTTATCAAATCTAAACCACTACGAAATATGCCGAGTTATACTTGCATGTGCGGAAAAGAAGATCCGCTCTCAAATTTTCATGATTAAACTTTGGAGTTGTATATAAGTGAGATTTTCTCGAGTTTTTGGTGGATATTTTTCTAGAATTTAACTAAACAATTGTGTGTTTTTGTTTTTATATATATATGGATTTAATATTATAAAAAATCTCTAAGTAAATTTTCTTATCGCAACTTATAATTTCAATTAAACCTTTCTGATTCTAAATAAATTAGATTAGAAAATAAACCGAAAAACTTTTCTAAAAATCCCACAACTTACTGGGCTTTTATAAAAAAATCTAAAACAAATTTTTGTTATAAAAAATCTAAGACAAGTTCTTCATCCTATTCAACGTTTAAGGCATTATCGAAATTTATATTATAAACGGCCAATTATAACCAGTGATTAGATGTCAACTTGGACAAATAAATATAATTTAAAGTTAAAAAAAAAAATATAATTTTAAAATATAACAATCAAATGTTAACCTCAAGTGTATGCAGGTGAAATTGAGCGTAAAGTTTGTTTGTTCTTTTTTTTTTAAAATTAAGGATCTTGTCTTCATTAAAGAAAAGAAAGTAATCTGTGTTGACGGTTTATTTTACTAAATATGACTCAAACAATTGTTTTTATTTATATTGTTTAATAATGATTGTTTTTATTTATATTGTTTAATAAGCATTATTAGTTCAAATTAAAATATTTTTATTTATATTGTTTAATAATGCTTGTTTTTATTTATATTGTTTAATAAGCATTATTAGTTCAAATTAAAAAGAAACTAAACAATGTAGTACAAGGTTTTAGATTGGAAAAATATTGTCATCTAAGTCGGCCACTTCAATGTAACTAGCCTAGGTTTGATGTCCATCTCCTTGTTAAAGTTTAAGTGGGTACTTTACAATTTACCTTTTTGATTTAGAGTAATGGCTTAGTATTCTTATCTCCTTTCTATCAAGATCTTGCACATAATTGTTTTAACATGCTAATACAAATCCAAATTTTTAAAATCCTCGCGATAAAAAATTTTAAAAGTGTATTTTTGCAAGACAATTTCTTCAAAATCTTTCTCGTCATCTTCCTAATCATGAAAAAAGTTGTATTCCACTCAAACCTCATTTTTAACATTAGTGGTCACCAATAAGTGCAGGAGATGCGTACAACTATTATAAATTGCCCTTGAAAAAAAATTCAGTGGTAAGGACCTCACCTAGTATCGTTACAAAATGCTTCCAACAAATCGATGCCACAATAACCCTAAATAGATTCCCACCAAGAACTATGGGATAGAGCCGCAACAAAGGAATTGAACGGATGCATGAATTATTGTTCCATTTCTTGGCAGGATAAACTTACAAGGCTAACATTGGGCAAAAGATGAATTAGAAATGTGTGAACGGAGGAGATAATCATGAAAAAGGCTTATAATAGTCTCATGGTGGATGGGGACAAAATCTAGTTTTCTATAAGGCACTCAAATGTTAACAAATTACCATAATTGCAAATATCATGATAAATTGACAAATTCACCGGTTTGCATTCAAATCCATGCTGATTACGTATTACGAATTGTCATACATCCATTAAACTAATGGTAACTATGACGGTGATCTGTGATCAGTACTGCAGGAATCACTAAAAGAGATGTATTGTATTGTAAAGAATGTAAGACACCGTGTATATACAAAGGCTTTACGGGTCAACAGGTCAATAGGGGCGCTAGGAATTAGATTGTTGGGATCCAAAATTTCACTTAGGATCATCGACCTTGCTAAATTAAAATTATCTATCTGTACTAGAACATCAAAACTCTAATTGGAAATTTTTTTACATCACCAAAAAATTGTAGTGTGTATGGCTAAGATGATGGAAAAGGGAAAAAATGGATAGGTTGAATAAAATTGTTTGGAAAAGAAATTGGAAATCTTGTCCTTCACCTCTTCTAATGATGATAGTGAACCTACTCCACCAATTAAGGTGGATTTTCTTACAAATAAACATGATCACTGAAACAATTGTGCTTTTAAAATATTTTGTTAATTAAATAAAGAATGAACCAAACATAAAAGAAATTATATGGGTGAAATGTAAAGTTGGGTCACACTTTTTGTTCTTTTTTGAGAAAAAACTTTCAAATTTTTCAGTTCTTCAACTTTCTGCAACCTAAAACAATTTTTCTGTTTAGAATTTCATTTTGCGATAAAAATAAAAGTTGTCAAAAATTTTGTTAGATTTCTATTACTTATTTTTTGGATTTTTTTATACACATTTGTTATGTCAACTTAACATTTCTTTGAGTGTGTGTTTTTTAACAATCAACGCATTTATAAGAAGTCATGTTAATAGGCAATGTTTTATTCTTTAAAAATTTGTATTTTTGAGAAAAAAATGTGTTACAACAATCTAGACAGAATCTACCTCGGTTTCATCATATTTACAAAGCCAATTGATGCATATCATAATTACTAGAATTTTTTGAACTCTTCCAATATGAAAAACTGCATATTTTGAATATGTTTTGCGTCAACGACATGTTAAACCAAACGACAAAGTAGTTCGACCGAACTTTATTAGAATTTTGGACGAACTTTTACTTATCTTTCCGTTGGCCAGAAAGTACTGCCGAGGCCCTCCAAAAACACATTTCACGGCAATATAAATTGTCGGCAAACCATTCATTATTTTCGCATATTTTCGCACGTTTGGTCTGATTTTACAAAAGTCTTGATCTGATTTTGCAAAGAATTGTTTTGGGTTTAAGGAATTTTCTTGGAGGTACATTCAAAGGACTTTTCTTTGAGACACATTATTTTCATACATTGATTTGATTTTGCAAAGAATTTTTTTGGGTTTAAAGAATTTTCTTTCAGGTACATTCAAAAGACATTTCTTGGAGGTATCTGATACAATTTTTTGGGCTTCATTTTTTTTTTAAGTATGAATTTGGGCTTAATTTTGAAATGACATTTTTTGGTTTTGGGTTGAAGTAATTCTTTTATAATCATTTTTTAAAATGATTTTTTGTGCAACTTTTTAAATCATTTTTTTTTGTAGGACTTGGAAGGAAATATTTTGAACTTCGTTTCATTTTTATAAGTCTTTTTTTTCTTGGATTATTTAAAGTAAGTGTTTTGGATTGGAATATGTATTTTTTGCAAAAAATTTAAAATGAGTTTTTTTTCTTAAATTAAATCTTTTGTGGTATTTTTTTTTAATTGACTTTTTTTTTCTAAATTTTTGAGGAAAAATTTTTGAACTTCATACTTTATTTTCATGGCAAATCGAAGAAATTGTACAAGAAAATATGATCAAAAAATAGACCCTGAGGAGCGTAGAGAAGAGACGAGAAAATCTTGCAAAAGAAAGATAGAAGAACTCTCAAATATTGAAGGGGAAAATCAACCTTAACTAGAAGTGGAAACATGTATGTAAATATAAATATTATGATTTTCATATATTTAATATTTTCCTAGTGTAAAATGTGAAGCTTAATTTTTATTTGATGAACTAATTTGAAAAATACTTTTCACTGTAAAGAGAGAGAGATATTTCTCAAAACATTGATGATGAGATACAAAATTTTGAAAGAGAAAGTGAAAGAGATATTGAACCAATGATTGAAGATGGTGAAAATGATGAAATAAATTCAAGTGAATAAATTGAATCACAAGGTATATATATATATATATATTGAACACATAAACGTATCATTGAAAATATACATATATTTATTAATTTAGTTATTTATTGAATATATAAACTTATTATGTACTATTCATTTGAATATGTACAAATGAAATCAATGTCGATGATGAGGTGTTAGAAAATGTTGACACTCACACATATGGAGATAAAAAAGCTGACCATTATATACGATATCGTATTAACCGCATTTTTGAGAAGTATTTCAAAAGGAAAATGTGACAATTCAAGCCCAAATGTTGAAAGGTCTCCTATCATTAATGAAATTAAAATAAGCTACGACTTTATTGGGTATTCGAAAATCAACAAAAGATAAAAAAAATGAAGGAAAATGTGATACAAAATATAAATAGTGCCATAAATTCAATTAAAAGATCTAGACAGAAAAATGTTTCAGTTGTACGTAAAGAAATACATATGGTAGTAGTTTAATCAAGTACTAAAGAGAATAGCTTGGTAAAATCTATGTCATGAGCATTAGGAACCTCGAAAAAAATTTTGCACAAGCATCGGAAATTTTGGTTGAAAGTAGATGTAAATGATGAAATTGCTTGTTGGAGAGCTATTTGTAGGCAACCATATAAAGATATACTTGGAGAAAATGTTAAAAAAATAATATATGAATATTGGAAGAACAATTCGCGTCTTTCGCCAACTACAAGGCATGTGATGTGAAGAAGAATAGCATGAAATCAGTATGAAGAACATGAAAAAAATTTCTTGGAAACCACTAAGATAGAGTTTTTAAACAGGTTCAAATAATAGAATCATGAAATTCATGTTTCAAACAGTGCTTTTGCTAAAAAAAAACCATGGTATGTAAAACCTTTCATCAGACGCGACACTTGTTTTTGTCATTACCATGTGGATTTTGGGCTATATTATGACACATTCTTTGATTTTGGTAGAACATTTTGGAAGGATTTACCTCCTCCTTCCACTATCCATGATTTCATATCTCAAATTCTATGTGAAAGAGAAAGTGATGAACTATTTTATGAAAAGAAATGTGTCGGTGGTAAAAAATGCGATGATTGTGGAAATTTGACTAAATTCCAAAACAAATATTGTATTGATATAAATGATCAATCATTGTCTAACATGAAAGTTAAATGGAAGAGATATGAATATATCCATACATCGATTCAAGGTGCAAATAGTGTTATAATAATTGAATTACGAGAAGAAGAAAATTTTGTGATAGAATTATTGTGAAAGTTTGAGGTAGAAATTTACAAATACACCAATCATTCAAAAAATCCCATGAATTTTTTCCACCAGGGACCATTTTGTTAGTAATTGATTTTGTAGTAAACTACACATTTGTTCCACAAAAATAAATTCAGAGTGAATACTATAATTCTGGCCAAGTCTCCATGCTCGTCCATATTCTATATAGACATGCTGAAAAAAACGTCGATCATATAGAAAGAAACATTAAAAATCGACATATTATTAAAGAATATCACATTTATATTAGTGATTGTCGTACACATGATACATATTTTGTACAACATTGTTTTGGAAAAAATTATGATTCTTTAAAAAATCGTGGAATCACATTCAATGAACATTGGATATGGTCAGATGGATGCACAGGACAATTCAAATATGCAAGATCATTTTTTTGGTTGTGTTGGCTTCATAAGAAAACCTGCATTAAACATTGTTGGAATTTCTTTGAGACTGTCCATGGAAAATGAGAACATGACAGTGAAAGGGCATGCATAAAATGAGCACTTCGAAGATATCAAATGAACACCTCTACAAGTCGATTTGTGGACACAAAATAAGTTGTTCAATTGTGCATCGCTACTCTAAGCCATGAGACTAACAGATGAAGGGAAGTGCGAAGGTACATTCAATTTAATTTTTATTGGATATCTAATTAAATAAACAGTGTAAATTTATCACAATGATTATCCTTGATTGTATTTTGATATCATATTTGCATTCTTCTTTAAATTTTCCATATAAAGGTTTTTTTGGCATATTGGGATCGAAGACGTAGATAGATCAATTGAAAATGTCGTTGAAACAATAAAAGGGACTCGAAAATTACATTCAATTAAAACAAAGTCGTCCAAAAATGTGTTTGCATTGGATAAAAGAAAATATTCTGGTTTTTTTTCATGTTTGCATAGACAACACAAAATCCAACGACGTTTGTGGAAACAAAATGTATGTAAAAGGTTGGAAACATATAGAGCTAAATACAAAAGGAAAAATGTCTGTTGCAATGTTTGAAGAAATGAAATCAGAGGAGACTACAATATCATCCGATGCTGATCGAGTTTTTGATCTTGTTAGAGAAGGTAACATTTGAATTGCTTTCTAATGATAAAGATCTAGAAATAAATTTGAATATGTATAATTTTGTCAAGTTTGTTTTATTGTGCAGGAGATGTTTTTGCTATAATTTCACCTACTGATAACGATGAAAATGTGAAGAATTATTTGACGCGTTGCACTGAACGAAAAATGAAATTATTAGAAGACTAATGATCACGAATTTCCATATGTAAGAGAACCTATTATACTGAAAGGTTATTTTTTCAAACAAACTAATCAAAGTGGTATTTTTGTTTACTTTGAAGACTATGAACCTAATTTCATAAGTTGTCAATATAGTCACTTGGTGTGTGCAGCACACATATAGTTGATCGAGCTTCAATCAAAGAAAAAAAAAAATATTAAGAGATGGAAAATGTCAAAATCCGATCATGAACGGGTTATTGAAGATGGCATTCCATTGAATTTTTTTTTATTTAACTGTCGAACAATTTATTCTCTTTGGATTATATGCTCTATAAATTATAGTACTCAATTAAAAATTGAGTTGCCTTGTTATGTTATCTGTGCAAGTGTTTGCACATGTACAAATTTTTTGGTACATGCACACTCTAATATCAACTCAAAGTAGCTTTTTTATACATGCATTGATGAAAAATGTTACATACATATTGGATACATACATACATACATACATACATACATATGTGTGTGTGTGTGTGTGTTATAGAATGCAATTAACTGAAAGTAGTTTTTCTATGTGCATTGATGAAAAATGTTGCATGTACTGGATATATACACGAATTCAATGCACGCCCAGTTTTTCTTGTGGAGTTTTTTGGTAAAAAGTATCCATAATGTAAATAAATCATCCGTAGTATAATTTTGTATGAATATTCCTTTCAGACAAGAGACTCGGAGCACTTCTTCAACTTTTGGTGGGATTTTACCCACATCTCTATTCCTGATTGAAAATCTAGTACAAAATTTGTCTATCCAATGGTCAAATATGTTCTATGTGCATTGATGAAAAATTTACATACTGCATACTATTGTTTGAGTGAATTTTTTTTTACAAACTTACCAAATGTACTTGAACCATGTCCAAAACATGAATTTTAAGAAATTTTTTATTATATCAAAACAAATTACTTCGCATGTCATGTCAATTTTAGTTCAACTATCCAATAAAAAAAAAAATATTTAACATTATATCACATGCCAAATGTAGATTGAAATGGTATCCAAAACTTAGTTTTAAAAACTTTTTGATTATATCACAACATTACTTCACATGCCTAATGTACTTCAACCATCCAAAACTTGAGTTTTAAAAACTTTTTGATTATATCACAACATTACTTGACATGCCATCCAATTGTAGTTCAAATATCCAATAAAAACATTTAACATTATATCACATGTGCCAAATGTAGATTGAAACCATCCAAAACTTAAGTTTTAAAAACTTTTTTATTATATATCATGCAACATTACTTCACATGCCATGCCAATTATAGTTCAACTATCCAATAAAAACATTTAACATTATATCACATGCCAAATGTAGATTGAAACCATCCAAAACTTAACCTTTAATTTAACAAAAAATTATAGATCACAACATTACTTCACATGCACGTATTACTTCACATGCCATGCCAATTGTAGTTCTTGACTATCCAATAAAAAAATTAAACATTTAACATTAAATATCACATGCCAAATGTAGATTGAAACCATCCAAAACTTGAGTTTTAAAAACTTTTTGATTATATCATGTAACATTACTTCACATGCCATGCCAATTATAGTTCAACTATCCAATAAAAAAATTTAACATTATATCACATGCCAAATGTAGATTGAAACCATCCAAAACTTAACTTTTAATTTAACAAAAAATTATAGATCACAACATTACTTCACATGCCAAATGTACTTCAAGCATCCAAAACTTAAGTTTTAAAAACAAAAAAAATTATAACACATCATTACATAACATTCCAAATGTAGTTCAGAAGAAAAACATTAATTTATAGATGATAGCATTAGTAGTAGTTCAATTATCCAAAACATAAAAGTTTTAAAAACCAAACAAATTATATAACCAAATTATTTCACATTCACATGCAAAGACTACTAAAACCATCCAAAACATAACTTTTTGGAACAAAAAAAATTATATTAACATTGTAATAAAATATGTCAAAAAAATTTAGATCTTACAAGTATCAAGTATCAAGTTATATATATATATATATGACAGTGCATCTAGATAATATATAAAAAGTAAATTTAAGACTATCTAAATCTTTAAATCAAATTTACAAATCATGTCCATCAAATAGAGATGGATGTAATGTCTTTCCCATCAGAGTCTCAATCCGTGCGCTATCATGCGAAGCATGGTAAACCTGTACACAATGCACATACAAATATTAAAATTTGATGTTTTAAAAATGAGTGAGAATATATATAGAACTTCATGTAAAAAACAAAATATAAAAAAAACTCATGCAATACCTCATGAGGTTCCCTCTCCATTTGTTCGCCTTCTACAAGTTCCCCCATGGGAACATCTCCAACAGTAAACTGTACAATATACATGTACAGTTATATATATATATATATATATATATATATATATATATATATATTAAAAAAAATTAGATGAAAATGCACGTGTACATATATGAACTTATTCTTAATAATATTAAAAAAAATTTAGACAACTTGTTCAAATGGTTGAAATGGTGTGGATGTTCCTATCTCCGTCGCTAGAGTCTGGGGATTAAAGAAATATTCTATAGAAACCTAAAAATCAAAATTTTAAAAGTATAAAAATAACTCAAGATCAAGATCTCAATTTATAATAAAACTTAAATAAACTTTAATTTATAAATTATAACTAAATTAAAAACACACAAACACACACACACACACACACATATATATATATTGAAAAGTGAAAAATTGAATACTTCTGTAGGTGAATTTGGGACATCTCCTAAGATAGGCTCCAAAAGAAAATATCCAAGAACTTAAAATTTAATAAATTTAAAATAACTCAAGATATATATATATATATATATATATATATATATATATATATATATATCAATTTCTAATGGAACTTTTTGAGGTGGAATATAAACATAAATATTAAAAGTGAAAAGTTGTCCATACTCGTTGTGGATGTGGCACATCTCCTAAGGAATTAGAAGGTACATCTCCCAAGGAAGAAGAAGGTACCACCATCCCAAAAACATCAGATGGAATAAAAATCTGTTAAAACATTTTATTATTATATATACATACATGTACATGTCATCTCAATTATTTATTTTAAAAATATCACATAAAAACACTAACATTTTCCAACATATCTTGATGGTGAGACCCATCTGCATTGTTTGAACCAGAGGTCTCAAACGTAATATTAACGTTTTCATCATTCATCATGCGTGACAACTGCAAATGGTGTTTTAACATATAATGATACATTTTTGTTAGATTAATGTACATACAAATAAATGTATACATGTACATACACATGTATTTATTACAAATTGTACACATGTATATGTTAAAATAATTGAACCCTAAGGTCATTAACACAGACTGTTCCCATGCCCTCTTCCTCATAAAGAATTAGGTCTTGCCAACCATTGCAACCATTATTTTCATCTATTCGGAGATATTCAACATTCATGTTCTCAATCTCTTCATATGTGCAATACACAAAATTGGCACGTGCATTCTCATGTGCTCTTTGTCGATTTAGACAAATCAAGTGCACCCAATCCACTATAAACATTATCGATCATGACATCCATTTCTTCTCGACTTATTTGTGAAGTCACATCCATCTCTGACCGAATAGTTTGGACCCGAAAAGTTCGACTCACCAATGGCAGCTCAGCGCGAGGCAACTCCACATCTCGCTTAGTGCCATTACGGTCATACAATCTACCTTTCGCCTGACCAAAAAATTCTGACGGAAGGTCATTGTAATTGGGTTTCATTTTCAAAAAAAAATTCTACTCAAAACAATTGTGCAAAATAAACAAGAGCATCGTCGTTCCATGGGAGCCTTCCATAGGCTGCAAGGTTCCTATCAGAAAAATAGTGAGCTATATCGAGGTGCTTGAAATATTGCACTTTCAACATTTTTATTTTTGGCCCTTCCTTGAAAATAAACATTGACTTCGCCATATCTTTTATAACTCTTTCTTTTACATCTTCCCATTTATCAGGACCTATTACTGTTTCCTTTCTCTTTCTCATGACTTCTAAAAACGAATCAGTCGTTGGCCCAAGATTTTTGTACACATTTACTATTTCACCCAATGAATGTGTAACTATTTCAAGGCTTTGTTGACTCTCAGCAGGTAGAGTCAAAGCCACGAGATCCCTCCACAATTTTGCATGAAGTTGTTAACACCTTTGTAAGGTGCATTGCACCATTTTTCTTTCCCATGGTATATCAGAAATGTTAGCCGAATAGGTTGTGGTGGGTATACAACCTTCTTATTGAATGTAGTGTTCTACCCTGCGTCTATTTGACCAATATTTGGAAAATTTTCAGCCTCTGCATAAATATATATAAAATTTTGTATATTAGAAAAAATACATGTAAAAAAATTTGTACAAATTCAATGAAAAAAATATTGAAATTGATGGAAACCTCAATGTGGTTGGTTAACATCTTCTCAACCCTCAAATTGTTGAGACACAGAATGGCCCTGGTGAGAACTAGCACCACCAGCCATTGATTGGCCTCCGGCAGAATAGATATCACCACCTTCACAGAACCTGCTACCACTTATTAATGGCCCTCTAAGGGGATTTGAACCACCACCAACCTCTAGAGAGGAGAGAGAAGCTTCATAAAAACATAAAATTTATATAGATACATGTGTACATATTCGTTGATTAAATTGTGTTAAATCCATACCACAACTGGATGAAACATGGGCATCCATGGCTGGTAAAGACCCTTCTCTTCTTATTAGCTCCTAAAAAATAAAAAATGAAACTTATTGACAACTAATTTAACTCACAAAGTGGATAAAAAATCAATTCCATATGCGCACACATGTATGTAGATTTAATATTATATTTAAATTTACCATGAATAGCTCTCGATTGTGATACCCGATCCTCCCCTTTTGTAGAGATATGAGATTCTATTGATCTTCATCGTTCATCCTCCATAATATATATATATATATATATATATATATATATATATATATATATATATATATGGTGGAAAATTACAATTAATATTTTAAATAACTAATTCAAGTTATAAAAATGATAATTTCAACAAATTGTGTTTTACATGGTGGGAGCACGCTTGGTATAAATTTGAAAAAAACACATTGTCATTAAAAAATAAGTGAAAATCCATTTAAACAAAACTTTGTTGAAGTCCCCGCATTTTAATTTCATAAAAATGTGAAGTTCACCACTTGTTGGAAATGTGAAGTTCACCAAGTTGTGCTTTACATGGTGTGGTGGGAGCACACTTGATATATAATTGAAAAAATCACATGTTCATTAAAAAAGACAAATTTATAAGTACACAACACACACATATCCGGGATATGTCACAATGTTGATGAATAAATTTTGAAGGAGAGAGTCTCAACACTAATTCATCTTTGGGAGATGAATCTTGAATTTTTGAAGAAGAGCGTCTCAAAACTAATTCATCTTTGAGAGATGAATCTTATATTGGCATTGGCATTTCCTTGTATAATTCTAATTCATCTATTAATTCATCTTTGATACATGAATCCTGAATTTACATTTTCCCACATAATAAATCAGCACACATCTTATTCACTTTTGTACAATGACTTATACAAAAAAATTGAAATTGGCTAACAATATTGTTCGCTATTCCATGTAGTTATTTTAGCCTCTCCTTCTTAACTTGGTATACGCCATTCATTTAGTTGCACACAAGTTCAGAATTGGTGAAAAATACAATTCCATTTGATCTATACTCCATCATTGTTCCCAAGCCTTTTATCAATCCAACATAATATGCCTCATTGTTTTTTGTTCTTCCCAGTATATTTATTTTCCTTTGGATGAATTTTCTAGTCGCAATATTGGAAAGCACATATGTAATCACTGCATTCCTTGGATTGGGATAGCAAGAAAATTCTATACACAATTTCCTTTTTTCAACCATATTTAATGGTTTTTTTATCCCTAAAAAAAAAAATCAATAAAAATATATATATATTAAATTGACATTTATTGCAAATGCATGGGAGAAATGAAAGACTTATATTTAGATCTATTCTATAGATTGAATATAGGGGTATTTACTAGATATGTCCCCTTTCATAAAATATGAGATCCAGAAGCTACCTGGACCTTTGCAGACTGTGCTTATAGAACTACCGTGGATATGAAAATGAAAAACTTCTAATTAGATCTATTCTAGATATTGAATGTAGGGGCATTTACTCTTAGGGTAAAACCTATATGTTTTGTATCAAATCAATTTTGGTTTCAATGAGAAATTTTTATGGCTAATTTGTGTTTTACATGTTGAATATAAAAGGGTTTTTCTTTCTCATTGTTTGAGACCATGGATATGAAAATGAAAAACTATATACTTGGCTAAAAACTATGTTTTGTATCAAATTACCTTTTGTTTATAAATACTATATGTTGATTGTAGGGGCATTTACTGTAGGGGCATTTAGATCTATTCCAGAGACTGACTGTAGGGGAATCTACTACATATGTCACCTTTCATAAAATATGAGATCTAGAGGCTACCTAGCCCTTTATAGACTTTTCCTATAGAACTAACATGGATATGAAAATGGAAAACTTCTAATTAGATCTATTCTAAAGATTGAATGTAGGGGCATTTACTATATTAGGTTTTTAAACCTATATGTTTTGTATCAAATCACTTTTGGTTTCAATGGGAAAATTTTATGGCTATTTTTTCTTTTACATGTTGAATATAAAAGGTTTTTTCTCTCTCATTATTTGAGACCACGGATATGAAAATGAAAAACTATATAATTGGTTAAACCTATGTTTTGTATTAGATTACTTTTTGTTTATAAATAAGTTATATACAAGTTGAATATAAAAGGTTTTTTTCTCTCTCATTGTTTGAGACCATGGATATGAAAATGAAAAATTTCTATTTAGATCTATTCTCTAGAGCTATGGATAATTTTTGTTTTACATACATTGACTCTTAGGTTGAAAACTATGTTAAAACCTATTTTTTGTATCAAATCACTTATGGTTTCAATGGGAAACGTTTATGGCTAATTCAAGTGTTTTACATGTTGAATATAAAAGGTTTTTTTCTCTCTTATTGTTTGAGACCATGGATATGAAAACGAAAAACTTCTATTTAGATATATTCTAGAGATATGACTAATTTGTGTTTTACATACATTGAATATAATTTTTTTTTTCTCTCATTGTTTGAGACTGTGGATATGAAAATGAAAAACTTCTAGATATTTAAAACTATTCGAGAGATTGATTAACTTGTAGGGGCACTTGCTCTTAGATTAAAACCTATGTTTTGTATCAAATCACTTATGGTTTCAATGGGAAACTTTTATGGCTAATTAAAGTGTTCTACATGTTTAATATAAAAGGTTTTTTTCTCTCTCATTCTTTGAGACGATGGATATGAAAATGAAAAACTTCTAGATTTAGATATATTCTAGAGATATGGCTAATTTGTGTTTTACATGCTGAATATAAAAGGTTTTTCTCTCATTGTTTGAGATCATGGATATGAAAATGAAAAACTTCTAGATATTTAAAACTATTAGAGAGATTGATTGACTTGTAGGGGCATTTACTCTTAGGTTAAAACCTATGTTTTGTATCAAATCACTTATGGTTTCAATGGGAAACTTTTGTGGCTAATTTGTGTTTTACATGTTGAATATAAAAGGTTTTTTCTCTCTCATTGTTTGAGACCATGGATATGAAAATAAAAAACTATATAATTTATTAAAACCTATGTTTTGTATTAAATTACTTTTTGTTTCTAAATAAGTTATATACATGTTGAATATAAAAGGTTTTTTTCTCTCTCATTGTTTGAGACCATGGATATAAAACTTCTATTTAGATATATTCTAGAGCTATGGCTAATTTTTGTTTTACATATATTGAATATAAAAGGTTTCTTATCTCATTGTTTGAGTCCATAGATATGAAAATAAAAAACTTCTATATTTAAAACTATTCAAGAGATTGATTGACTTGTAGGGGAATTTACTCTTAAGTTAAAACCATGTTTTGTATCAAATAAATTATGGTTTCAATTGGAAAATTTTATGGCTAATTTAAGTGTTTTACATGTTGAATCACTTGTATGGGATTTTACTCTTAGGTTAAAACCTATATATTTTATCAGATCACTTATTGTTTCAACGAGAAACATTTATGGCTAATTAAAGTGTTTTACATGTTGAATATAAAAGGTTTTTTTCTCTCTCATTGTTTGAGACCATGGATATGAAAATGAAAAACTTATATTTAGATCCATTCTAGAGACATGGCTAAATTGTGTTTTATATAGATTGAATATAAAATGGTTTTTCTCTCATTATTTGAGACCATGGATATGAAAATGAAAAACTTCTATTTAAAACTATTCCAAAGATTGACTCTAGGGGCATTTACTCTTAGGTTAAAAACTATGTTTTGTATCAAATCACTTATGATTTAAATGAGAAAGGTTTATGGCTAATTTGTGTTTTAAATGTTGAATATAACAGGTTTTTTTTCTCTCTCATTGTTTGAGACCATGGATATGAAAATGAAAAACTTCTATTTAGATCTATTCTAGAGATATAGCTAATTTTTGTTTTACCTATATTGAATATACAATGTTTTTTCTCTCATTGTTTGAGACCATGGATATGAAAATGAAAAAATTCTATATGTAGGGGCATTTACTCTTAGGTTAAAACCTATGTTTTGGATCAAATCACGTATGGTTTCAATGGGAAAATTTTATGGCTAATTTGTGTTTTACATGTTGAAGATAAAAGGTTTTTTTCTCTCTCATCGTTTGAGACCATGGATATGAAAAATGAGAAACTTCTATTTAGATCTATTCTAGGGATATGGCTAATTTGTGTTTTACATACGTTGAGTATAAAAAAAAATTTCTCTCATTGTTTGAGACCATGGATATGAAAATGAAAAAATTCTATATTTAAAACTATTCGAGAGATTGATTGAATTGTAGGGGAATTTACTCTTAGGTTAAAACCTATGTTTTGTATCAAATAACTTATGGTTTCAATGGGAAACTCTTATGGCTAATTTTTGTTTTACATGTTGAATATAAAATGTTTTTTTCTCTCTCATTGTTTGAGACCATGGATATGAAAATGAAAAACTTATATTTAGATCTATTCTAGAGATATGGCTAATTTGTGTTGTACATAAATTGAATATAAAAAAAAAATTCTCTCTCATTTTTTAAGACCATGGATATGAAAATGAAAATCTATATACTTGGTTAAAACATATGTTTTGTATCAAATTAATTTTTGTTTCTAAATACTAGATACATGTGACTGTAGGGGCATTTAGATCTATTCCAAATATTGACTATAGGGGCATTTAATAGATATGTTACCCTCCATGAAATATGAGATCCAGAGGCTACCTGGCCCTTTGTAGACTCTCCCTATAGAACTACCATGGATATGAAAATGAAAAAGTTCTAATTAGATGTATTCTAGAATTGAATGTAGGGGCATTTACTAGATTAGTTTAAAACCTATGTTTTGTATCAAATCACTTTTGGTTTCAATGGGAAAATTTTATGGCTAATTTGTGTTTTAAGTGTTGAATATAATAGGTTTTTTCTCTCTCATTGTTTGATACCATGGATATGAAACTGAAAAACTATATAATTGGTTAAAACGTATGTTTTGTATGAAATTAATTTTTTCTTCTAAATACTATATACATGTTGAATATCAATTGGATGCACATAACATGCAAGTTATGTGAAAATGATGGATGATGAATTACCTAAGTGAATCTCCATCTCAATTGGATAACAGTTATGTGCAAATGATGGATGATGAATGAGGTGGTGTTGATCATAAACTTTACATCTATACAATAGGAAGCTTGATATACATGACAAGGTTTAGACTACATATAATTTTGGAATTCAATTTATGTGTAGATGATTGATGATGAATGACCTAAGTGAATGTGCATATCAATTGGATGCAAGTTATGTGGAGATGATGGATGATGAAAGAGGTGATGTTGATCATAACCTTTACATATATATGATAGGAAGCTTGATATACATAACAAGGTTTAGACTAGATATAATTTTGGAATTCAGGTTATGTGCAGATGATTGATGATGAATGACCTAAGTGAATCTCCATATCAATTGGATGCAGGTTATGTGCAGATGATGGATGATGAATGAGTTGATTTTTTAATCATAACCTTTACATCTATATGATAGGAAGCTTGATATACATAACAATGTTTAAAGACTAGATATAGTTTTTGAATTTATATTAGTTGGAATATTTCAATCAAAAACTATACAGAGTCATCTATCACCAACAACCAGCAAAAAGAAGATACGAAGATACTTGAAAGAGACTATGAACAATTGACTATAGTACCCAAAAGGTGAGAAAATAATCTATTACCAACAAACAAATATTAAGATACTTGAAAGAGACTACAAACAATGGACTACAGTACCCAAAAGGTGAGAAATATACATTGAAAACATATAGAGATTCAACTAGAGGCTTCTGTGGATGACATG
Organism: Pinus albicaulis; assembly: GCA_034641835.2. Taxonomy (NCBI): domain Eukaryota; kingdom Viridiplantae; phylum Streptophyta; class Pinopsida; order Pinales; family Pinaceae; genus Pinus; species Pinus albicaulis. The sequence continues at coordinate 273,001,382 of CM076573.1, forward strand.
AAAAGTACAAGTGGAAAATGTATAATTCTACCTAGGAAGAGTATTTGGTATAATGGTTAAGCAAGAAAGAGTCATTACTTTCTCTAACTAGAGTAGAAGTGGAATACATAGTAGTTACTTCTTGTTCATTGTTTTCGATGAAATGGGCTCTACAAGATATTAAGGTAAATTTCAGTGAACCTACATATCTATTAAGTGTTTCAATACAAGTGTAATAATAATTTCAAAATTAAAATATTCTACTTCCTTCAATCACTAAACATATCATCATAAAGTGCCACCTCCTCACACAACAAACATGTTCCAAAATATTGTCAAATGTACAAAGTATTATTATAAATTTTCATATCTAAATAATAGAGATAGAGCCAAAAAAAGAAGAGACAACGCCAAAAAAAGCAGAGACGACACCAAAAAATGTACATATGTATATATAATGTATATAAACATGTTCCAAAATATTCTCAAATCTACACAGTAGTATTATAAATTTTCATATTTAATTAATGTAGATAGAGCCTAAGAAATCAAAAACAGCAAAGAAAAGTAGAGACAGAGCCAAAAAAGTACAAAGGTATATATAATTTATATAAACATGTTCCAAAATATTCTCAAATGTACACAGTAATATTATAAATTTTCATATCTCATTAATAGAGTCAGAGCAAAAAAAATCAAAGACAGAGCCAAAAAAAGTACATATGTATATCTAATTTATATAAACATGTTCCAAAATATTCTCAAATTTACACAATAGTATTATAAATTTTGATATATAATTAATAGAGATAGAGCCAAAAAAGTAGAGACAACCAAAAATAGCAGACACAAAGCCAAAAAAAGTGCATATGTATATATAATTTATATAAACATGTTCCAAAATATTCTCAAATGTACACAGTAGTATTATAAATTTTCATATCTAATTAATAGAGACAGCAAAAAAAAGCAGAGACGGGGCCAAAAAAGCAGAGGCAGGGCCTCCCTCATTAATAACTGATTTCTCTTCTACATAAATTCCCTACAGAAAAAAAGTGACAATTTTAAATGTACCTGGACACTGAAGTCACAGCAGAGGATGTTGAAGAAGAAGAAGACAATGATCTATGAAGGCGTTGAAGACAATGATCCCTGAAGACGTCATGGAAGGCCTCTGCAACAAAAAAATCAATAGAAATAAAAAAAACAGCAGAAATTAAAACCAAATTAAAAACAACAACAACAAAAAAAATTACAGAAATTTAAAATTTGGTATCTTACCTCCTTGAGCTTAGTTCGCGTGTGACATAATTGAGTGCACGAGAATTTTGGACAGAATAGAGTGTGCCAGAATGATGGACAGAATAGAGTGCATGAGAATGCTGGACAGAAATAAGAACATGGTAAATGTGAACAGAAACACAGAAAAGGTTGCAGGAGATATATTTATAAAATAATAGTTTAGCTGAACTAAAAGTTTGGTCGACCTTTTAGTTGAATCGAACTTTGTTTGCCTTTTTTCCAACCTCATGCAAAAAAATTGTTCGCCATTGTGATCAATACGCCATCAATGTAAATGGAAAATGAAGTTCAACCAAACTAAATTCAATAGTTCAGCCGAACTCTTGAATTGTTCGGCCAAACTATAAGAAGAGTTTGGCCGAACTATGGAGGAACAAAATTTTCTGCCCCGAATTGTCACAAAATTGTTACCCATCTTTGCATTTTCACCCAAATGGGTAGCTCCATGTGAGACCATATGAACCTCAAGAGTGTTGTAGCCATCACATTTTATTCATCATTAGAAAGAATGTTCATACATATATAAGGTTACAAGTCTGTTTAGGAGTTTGAAAAACTTCCTCATAAATAGGTTCTGCATCCTAAATAAACCTCAGAACTTGAATAAAAAACCATAATCTTAAAAAATATATATATAATAATACATTATATTGGAGTCTACATTTCTCCATTAATTCCAAGTTCCTCCCATAATGGAGAAATGGATCAAATGTTAACATAGAAAACATGTATGTTGGTCTGAGTCTTAATTGCGCTTACAATTTTACCTTAAATATTTCATTTTTACTTTTCTTGCTATTAAATAATGATGCTTCCTCCTTAATTTCTTCAATTGCATGATGTAATTGGGAAATAGTTCATCAAGTTCTGGAGGCTAGGATTTGTCTTCAATAGTTCCAGATTCTTCAATACATACATAATTGGGTTGTTGCTCTTTATCAATACATTCTTCAATACCATGTTCGGTAAATTGCTTCCACATTAGCTTATAATAATGTTTGATCTCTTCTGGACTCCAATGTATTAGAATGCCATGAAACTATTCACTTTTTTTATTTTTTCATCTCATCTTCAACATTCATTGATTCTTCATATATAGTTGTGACTTTTGTGTATTTTTTATCAAGACATGGTGTTTCAATCCATGCTTTAATGAATTGTAGCTCTTTGTCAAAATTTGTTTCCTATAACCTATTAGTTTCCTCTCTTGCAACATCTGTAACAAACCTTCACTCGAAAATTTATCCTCATCATATAGTGGTTGAGAAGTTGTGGCACATTCAGTACCACAAATACTTTCAAGAAAACCTTAATTTTCAGCTATCCCATTCCATTCCATTTCAGGTTGGTTTAAAATGTATATTTGAAAATTCAGATACCCCTTCTGCCCTATGATACTTCCTCTTGAATTGTTAAAATATCTTACGAATTGTTTGATTTTAATTTTCGTCTTATATTAGTCCATGAAAAATATACAATTTTTAAATTTCACTACAAGAAAAGGCCCTCAATTGGAGGTTATAAAGGAGGTTTTTAGTATTATAAAATTGGCCAAAATTGTCAAAACAAAATAATTCTACAACATCCATTTTTGGTAACAAAGGTTTTCACGGAGCTTCTAACGAAATTTCAACAAAATTAAAAAAATGTGGATGACTGAAGGTTGTTACGGATGTTTTTCTCATCGGTTTATGCATTAGGTGTCAACGCACTGGTGTGTTGTACCATGAAAGAAATAGTACTGTAAACATACCAATCACCAGGATGGAAAACAAATTTAGGATGCTTGAGGGTGTTTAGCAACGACTCGGTGTGTTTCAGTATACAAGTCGCATCAGGTTGATGGAAGGTGCATGCACTGGGCTGATAAGGTGTAAAACCCTAATCGGCCCTCTAGGTGATCAAGCACATCGGGTCTTTAAGCTATAAAAATGCACTGGCGCGTTAAAGGAAAACCACATTGCTACATGAAATGCTTATCAAACCACCCGGGTAGTCGTCGTTAAAGCGCATCAGGGATTAAAATTGATATTGGTATTTATGTCGTTCCCATAGGTCATAGAAACACACTGGTGCACATTATCATACAAAAACACCGGTGCACAGTAACTAACACACACATGTGTCATTTTTTATTTTTTAGAAATATCGACCTGTGACAGTGCAATTATGTTAATTTTTTAAAATTCATTACTCATAAAAGGTTGAGACATGCGCTATAAAAATATTCGTATCAAATAAATTTTTATTAGTGAATTTGAATGTGATTTTTGGATTAATTTGTTATATCATATCATCAGATTTCGCATCTCTTCATTACAATATTTAATCATCCATACATTTAATCAGTGTTGTAACATTTCACAGTGACAATGGAGAACACAATAAAATAGACTAAAACACACATATATATATATATATATATATATATATGAATAAGACACTCTTTTTCATACAGAATGGGTTAGTTATTGCTATCCCTCTATCTTTCAATTGGGACACAATGTCCATTACGTTAAAACAAAATTCTGATTTCAGAGACAAATATTTTAAAAAATACAATGATTTTCTTTAATATACAAACATATTCATCATCATTATTTCCTGGAACTATTGTCACTGCTAGACCTACTTCTATGCCTTCCGTTATTTTGAGGAATGTTTTTTTCACTGTGTTGTTTTTTTTCGTCTTCTTCAAGTTCTATCTACAAACATAAAAATAACGCGTGATGAGTGTATATACATTGGTGAGAATAGTGAAAAATTGAAATATTAAATAATATACATACATATAAATTGAAAAGAAATATACCATAGAAAGATTGACTCATGAACTATACACATTCTTTCAAAACCAAATTGCATTCCATATTTCAACAATTCATTTTTTGACGCAGTTCCATACTTTGTTTCCTCCACGTTTTATAACCCATAACAAATCATATATTTAATATAAATGTTTTTTTTGTTCTATTAATTATAGACGGAGCTAAGTAAAGCAATATATATGCTTACAAATGCCACAATTAATTTCTGATATGCCAACATATACTGATAACCCATATTTAACCCAATATTAATCAATTCTTCTAATAGTTCTTCTTTTTATGTTAGCACCTGTTTGAAGATATTCAATGATGATTGTTGTAAAAAAACTTAAAATATACAAAAATGAAATCTAGTTAGGTTGTTTTAATGAAGTAACAATTACTCATAAACATAGATATCAACCCTTTTATTCCTTTTTGTCCTCTTTTATGTGTTGAATGGGTTCCATTTTCTTTTCTTTTCTGCAAGAAAATACTTGAGAAATAATATTTAACGCTAATTTTTTCATTTATTGTACCCAATAGAAAATTTCAAAGATTACATATTACATTTGAAGCACGTTGTTGTTGAGATGGCTCCTCCTGCGACGCAATTATGTCTATTTCTTTGACCATCTCCTTCTACACATTTTTCAAAATTCCTACAAGCATAATTCTGATATGAGCTTGTTCATCCTTTGAGATTTTCATAATATTCTTCAAAATGTAACATGAAAATAAACTATTTATTTTTTATATTCATATATGAAAAGTAAATATAACAAAAGTGATATTTAGAAATGATTCCTTTCTAGTAATATATACATATAATTCTAGAAAACCATTTAAATTAATATTAATTTTTCATTCATTATTTTTTATTGTTGTATGTTTTTCTATTAAAAATCTAACATGTCTCATTGACCAATTATCTGGAAACTCAACTTGTAGTTTAAATGAAATTTGGTTCTTGGAATCATTGGATTGATTTTTTATTGTAAATGGAAAGAATCTCTATACATTCGTTCCAATAGATCCCTAAAAGTTTTGTACAAGTTTTTTCTCCTTTCGTTAACCTCCAACACCACTCCAGATGAGCTAAGAAGAAATTCATTTTCATTTTCATATTCTATTTTTCTTTTCTTTTCTTGGAACAACATTCTTTTACTTCTCTATTGGTCCATGTAGAACATTAAACATATGTGAATTAATAGATATTTTGAAACATTTTATCTAGTATTTTTAAGTATATTAATAGTGAAATTTCAAAAAAGAAACTCATATTGGATAGCTAGTATTTTTTCATTCACCTGATTCATCCTTCTGCAATTTCTCCATCAAGATTTTATACTCTTATTGTCTTAGATCAGAAAAAATCTTATCGAGCTTCATCATTTTATGGCTCTACATGATACACAGTAAAGATTACATATTATATAAACTTACATATAGTTCAAAAATAATAATTTCATTGTAAAGAATCTACAAAGAACTTCCATTTTTTTCTTTTCTAGATGAACTATGAATATATTTATTACTAGATCTCTTGTTAGTAATTTCTTTATCAATATGAAACATGTACCATACCATTCATTAATATATTTTATAAATCAATCACATAGTTTTCAGGTAAAAACAAATTCAAGAAAACGATGCGTCTTTCAAAACGTACACTCCAAAGGTGGTGTTGTAGGTTCTTATAAGTGCACCGCCAAATCAGTAGAAACATCATACGATTCTCTGTCAACAAGGAGACTAGGTGCATTATATATTAACCATTGCACTGATTAACACAAACATAAATTAATAAAAACATTTTTTTGATAGTACACGCCTGGTGTGCTATACTACAATAGTGCACTCGTTAAACAGGGCACACTGATTATTTTTTTTTTATTTTTTTTAAATCATGCAAGGGCCGACATGGATTGGGATCTGAATCTACAACTGGTCCCACAGGTTATATTTCATATACCTATATATATAGCGATACAAACCCTATAAATCTAAAATGAAAAGCCCTAATTGAGAAGTCACAAAAATAAGAAGAAGTAAGGTTTTAATGTAAGAATGGATTTTTATTTATTTATTTATTTTCTGAAAATGTATAGTAAAATTAAAAAAAAATATTATGCATGTATTAAATCCAACAGAAACTGTAAAAAAATATTCTTACAGTAAAACCTAACAATTTTACTATACTACAGGTTTTTTGTGTAAATCACCAGATGTTTCAAATTTGGACTCCCTGAATAGTGTTGTTGTTCGAAAGTATTTTTCTGCTCCACAGTTCTCTCGTGCTCTCTTTCTCTAGGTATGTCTCTCGTGCAAATCCCTCCCTAAAACATTTTGCGAAAATAAAGAAATAATGAATAGATTTTACTATTTAAAGAACTTTTTTATGACATTATATTTCCGAAAATAATTTGTCCCCCATTTTTTAATTTACAATTTTTTTTTTTCACTTAAAAAAAATAAATTTGTGCTTTTTTATTTCCGAATTCGGTGTGTTTTTTAGCTAACCCGAAAGGTGCGTCAGTTAATAACACTGAAATGGCACGTAGTAACTAAAACACACTGGTGCGGTTAACTATACATTAGCACCATTAAAACTAAGTCCATTTTTAAGGCACCAAAATTACTTGTAGGTATTACACCAAAATTTCTTGTTGATTTTTCCCAAATGCAGGGAGAAAATATCATAGTTATATCAAATGGACAATTCTTCAAAATCCAGCTCGTTCCATAACATTTCTCAAAATCCATCGCAGACTTCTCCCTATCCATCTCCATACATAATATTTACTTTATATTTTATTTATAATTTCATTATCTAATTGATTTTTTTTTTAATCCATGTCAATCAGTTGAATAAAATTAATGTATAAAAATTTACAGGTTCATGTAGATTCAAAATCGAGTTCATATGCACAAAATATTCAAACAACTCCAAAACATTGGAAGCTCTTATGAGGAGCAGCACCGCAAGGTGCATTTGGTAGATGAAAATGGACAAATGTTTCACCCAGCCAATTATAACATTTCATACTCTAGACACAATCATGGGAAAATGATGGTAATAATATTTTTTTGGTATATTAACGTAGTTATTTCAACGTCAAACCAATTAACCATGCATTGTCGACTTGCTTACTAATTGATATCATCAATTTTCTACTAATCATGTTCAAATATATTTTTTAAAATTATTATAATTACAGTGATGATGAGCGACCTAACTAATGTATTTCATTGCACCCCACAACAATTTCAAGTTGATAGAAGGCTGAATTAAGAGAAATACTTGGAGAGGAATGATACCAAGAATGGTTGAATAAACCACCTATTAAATTCCCACTACATCTAGATTCACCAATTATGAATGACTACATCAATATTATTTCTTCACAAGCTCGTAATGGAGGCAATAAAATAGAGGTTAGTATGGATGATTACTTAAGGCCTATGATTGGCATGGATACAATGTTTATAGATGCATTCTAGAATGATGATCAGCTAGGGGATGATGCTCATATTACTAATACCTTTTTCGAAATCCTTAAATTATCTTCCAACACCCCTCTCTTTTGGTCTGGCGTTAAATCAAATTCTACCCAGTCTGGGATAATGATGTTACTATACGACTTGAAAGAAAATTTTGGCTTGTCGAATGCATGTTTCCCGAAAATTTTGAGGTAATTCACCAACAAGTCGTCCATTATATTTTGAGAAATATAATCACACAATTAACATTACAAATGGCCAATTTTATGAATGTTAGTAATTATATCGGCATTAATATATATTTAATATTGTCCATGACCAACTACATGTTATTCAAATATAAGGTACTTTCGAAAGATAATTTCTTGCTTGGTAGCTGCGAGGAGGCAAAGAAATTGTTGAAAATGTTGGGTGTTGAGTACATATCATATCATGCATTTCAAAATGATTCTATTCTATATAGAGGAGAATATGCATACAAAGAGATATGTCCAAGATGTGGGCATGACAGTTATGATAAATAAAAAATAAGGGTAAATCATGTGGTCCTCCTTTTAAGATATTGAGGCACATGCCTATAATCCCAAGGATTAAAAGGTTCTTTCGTTTGAAAGAATTAACTATGTTGCAGGGATGGAATGCTGCACATAGAAGTGAGGTGGGAGTTATGAGCATTCCAATATATTCAATAGCCATGAAGCATATAGAGGATACATAGCCTGAAAATTCAAGGATGAAATACAAAGTCTACGACTCAACATAGCCATGTATGGAATCAACCGATGTTCCCTCCAGAACACGACTATTATGTTTGGCCTGTAGTATTGATCAATAACAATATGTCCCCATGGTTTTTTGCAAAGAAAAGAACATCTTATGTTGGCTCTGGTAGTCCGTGGTAGAGGACAAGTGAAGAATATGGATGTCCACTTATAACCACTCATAAATGCATTGAAGGAATTATGGGATGGGATAAATGTATACAATGTATCAAGACCCATCACAACAGAGAGAAGTTTTACGTTGTATGGTGTATGTGCTTACATGACACGTTATTATCCAGGCTTAGGATTTTTCTCTAGTAAATTACGTGTTTATTGAATTTTTGATATACATAACAATATTTTTTCGCATATTAGTTATTTAAATCGTTGTAATTTTTCTAATCTTCATGATATTGTTTACCATGTCATGCATATTGTATAAAATAATTTCGCAGGTCTTGTAACAAAAGGGTGTTTTGGATGTAAATTTTTTCGACCTTCTCTAAAAGCTAGATGGTCCAATGACCTATGAAAGCTAGTGTATGAATCGTCCAGAATATTCCTCTCAGAAGAAAAAGCTTACAGAATTGAAACATCTTCTTTCAATGGTCAATGACGGAGAACTTAAAGGCCTCCAATCATGATACCAGCTCAATGGCTTAGAGCATATGAGAGAGAGAATGAGAAGGATTTCATAGAATTTTTTAATTTGAATCAAGAGCCTATGTTTGATGATCCAGAATTCTTCGACAGCTATTTTGAGAAATTTCCCATTACGATGAAAAGTAAATCTATCTTACATTCCCTTTTCTGTAACTATAATGAATTTATTTTATAATTAAAAATCAACAATCAATGTTACCTTCTATATAATAATAATATAGTTTATCTATATATTGTGTGGGATCAGACCATTTTTCTTTCTCCATACAGATTATAAAATTCTTGGACTGAACTGTTTAAGATAGGTAATTTCAGATTAACACAAAATATTTCTATCAAGTCTGGATAGTATTAATTCATAATTTCTAGATCAGGTTTTCATTGTAGAAATTATTTTAACTACAATACTCCTCTTTGAATGCATCTTGTATTTTGTTTATACACTAAGATTTTATTAAGTCATAGTTTATTAATTTCGTTGGAATTTTATATGTATTTATTATTCAGGCATGCATTTGTATTTCTATTCAGCTACAATATGAAAATATTATTCTATTTACATCAATACTATCAATTTTTTTACTAGTCTAATAGTATAGATTCTGAGATGCAATTGTCTCTAGAAGTTTCAGTTCTGGTTTATAATTCCATCACTAATACAATAATATTTGATAGTATGACTTATCTCTGGATATAACAAACTATGTGATTCATTTCAACATATCACTACTGTATAGAGTTTATAACAGAGTAATAGAACAATTAGTTACAAAATTTCAGTTTCCTGTGAGGTACCTAACCTTAGATCTAGACCTCCTTTTTGGTTTTAGACACTCTAAGAGTTGGTCCTCTCAAAAGGATGTCTGTACAACAATGCATTTCTTTTTGCTATTTCTTATATGGTGAATTCTGCTGAATGTATAAACTGGAAAAAGATAACTAAAATTCATAGTTTTTTATCTTCTTATTAACATAATTCAATTTAGAGCTTGCATATAACCACTTCGTTATTTCCAGTAGTTCATTATAACATTCAATTTAAATCAACTATTTTCCAAATTTAAATGTGTACTGCTTAGGGTTGACTAGTTACCTCCCAACCTTAGATCTCTTTCCCCATAGCTCACCCTTGAGCAGAGATATTTTCCTACAGTGATAGACAACCTATTGTCTTTCCTGAATCTTCTTTTATAATCATGCTTTCCCCATACTGTTTCCCTTAGCTGTGTCCAGTTAATTTAGAATGTTGTACTCCTGTTTGCCTAGCCTTTCCCTTTGTTTCTTCCACAAAGGTACTTTTAAAGCTAGCTTTTTCTTCTTTCCAGCTTTATTCCACCTCTTCCCAATAATTTCATCTTTATTGGGGAAATTAGATATTTATCCCAAAATATAATTTTTAGTATCTTACTTTATTCCTTCCAAGGATTTTCTGGAAGTCTAGGAAAGTCTTACAACCTTATCCATCCTCATGGATTAGGTTTCCAGATCTCAAAGCTCAATATATTCTTTGCACATTAATTTATATTTTATTTTATTAACATAATTTAATAAAATATATTCACCGTCAACATGGTCTTTGGGGTCCACTTTCACCATTAAAGTCCTTAACGACCTATTTTAAAAAGCAGCATTTTAGGGACATTACATTGTCATCCAGGTAATATTACAAACCTCGCATCCCTATAATTTCATGTTACTACCTTTGGCAAATGCGGTCTCAATTAGTGACTATTTTCTCCTCTCTGCATACAGGTACCGTGGGTCCCTAAAATGATTTAGTTTTATTTGAAGCTTCTTAGGTTTCTCAGTATAAACCTTCTGTTGAATTCAGATTTTCAAATGAAGCCCTTAGGGATGTCTTTTCCATATTTTATTTATCTAGTGTAATGGATTTTATTTGGCCCTATAATGCCTTCATGTGTAAGGCGATTGATGTTAGAGGTCTTTCTGAACATGCAATGAATTCACTGTTGCATTCTGGAGCTTTCTTACTCCACTCTATATATTGAAATGTTTTTGTTTTCGCTTGGAGCTCTCCCTTAATTTCATAATAATTGTTATAGTTACAATGTCTTAGCACTGAGTTGGTATAATTATTTTCCATATATTTACTTCCATGGATTTTGTTTATCATATTACTTCTTTTTTTAATTCTATAGCTGTAATTTTATAGTCTTTCTTTCTCTATGCGTTGACTGTGTAAACTTTGTATATATCTACATTATTGTAGACTATTTTCCCTATATGCTAAGTTTATATGCTCAGAACAACACCAGATTACCTGCATGTAGTTTCTATGTTCATTTTTATGTCGAATGATACTCATGCATCTGCTTATTTATAAATATGATAGTATTACAATTATCTTTGTTTTTTATTCAAAGTTTCTCCATCCTGTATTACATTTATTTGTGGATAGCAGTGCCCATATATAGATAAATTATATAAATTCATAACAACCATTCATTTTAATTCTTTCATTTACCTGGTAAATATTCTTTAGCTATTGTTTAAAATTTACCAATAATATTCAATTACTACATCAGGTTGATGTCCTGAGCATCTCTGTTTCTGGGTTCTTTCTAAGATCCCTTAGTCCATGCATAGTATTTTTTATCAAGAGGGGATGAATTGTATAGTCTAGGGTTCCCACCCTCAATAGAGTAACAGTCCCCTCCACCACCTTATTCTAGATTTATATTTAGAAAAAATCTATTACTACTTTCCACTCTAGCACAATCATTCTTTATTCAACAACATATTTAATATGATATGCAAGGAATTGATCGGTCTTAAAGTACATAACTAATTAATTTCCTTACTTATTGCTGCATACCATCATTTATTTTTTCTAGAATAAAATAACAAACAAATTCCTTTATTTTGTTTTTCCTATTTCCTCAATTACAGAAATAAAAATTTAGCTTATGAGTAAAAACACAGTAAGAATTCACATGTCTTCCTTAACACATTCTCAATTTATTTATCTCACTTTAGAATTCTGATGATAGCCTCCAAACCTTAAGAGAGGTGATTACATCCTCAACTCCCCTCGTGCTCCGCACTAGAGTATGACTTAGATAGCATTATTTTTGGAATAGCCCTGAAGACCCTCAGTCCAATCTTACTTTCCAGATTCAGGTTGCAGAGTTTCCATTGGATCGAACTAGCTCTGAATTTACTTTCACCATGAAGCCTTCAGACCCTCATCCAAGTTCACAGAACCCCTTTTCCTCACTAGGATTTTCCGTTTATCATCAAAGGAAAAGGTAATTGTTGTTAACTACTTTTCCTAACTACTCTAGAATATTGGAATACCTTTTCATCATTTTTTATGGAAATAATTCCATAAAATAATTCGTTATTCAAACAAAATAAATAAGTCATGTTCATTACTATATTAGCTTTACTTGTTAATCTCATTTAAAAATTAAATGCATAATATATTTAAAAAAAATAAATATATATTTTTAGGATTAAATCCATATGTTACATCTTCCTCCTGTGGAAGTAAACACTAACCTCAGTGTTCTATTCCATATTAGAAAATAGTTCAGGGTATTCCTCATACACAAATCCTTCGTCTTCCCATGTAGCCTCCTACGGGCCAAAGTGCTTCCATTGCACTTTAACTTGGGTGATGACTCACCTCTAGAGTGTTTTTTCACTCTGATCTAGAATACATTGAGGTTCTACTAGAAATTCATTGTCTTGCTCGACCTACAAGTCAACATGTGCTTAAGTTAATTAATATAAAATTCATCTCTTTTGAAGATTTGGTATTCAATATTATTCCTACCTGAATTATTTTCCAATGTATTACATGCCTCAGATCATGCATAGATCGTTTTAGTATTGATACATGAAATGAATTGTGTAGTCGAATGTGACTAGGTAATGCGAATCGATAGGCCACTAGTCCTACTCTTTCCAAGATTTGGAAAGGTCCACAGAACCCGGGAGCCAATTTGGCACACGAAGTCCACCTTAAGGGATTTTCTTGGGCCTGATTCTCACATACACATGACCACCCACTTCAAACTCCTCATAGATTCTCTTTTTGTCTGCATAAACCTTGTGCCTATATTGGGAAAATTTTAGATTATGTTGAATCTTCTTTCCTTCTTGTTCCAAATCAGCCAACATCTATGGGCCAATCATTAATTTGGTTTATGGAATTCTCCACTTAATGGGAGTTTGACACTTTCTCCCATATAAGGCTTCAAAGGGACTCATTTTAAGAGAATCTTGATATCCATTATTCTATACGAATTCCACTGTATGTATATAATCCTCCTACTTTGTGGGTTTTTGCATTACATACATGCAGAACATGTCTTCTAGGGTTTGATTCATTCGCTCAGTTTTTCCTTGTATTTGTGGATGATATGTGGTGATAAATTTGATCTGTGTGCCCAATATGGTAAACAGTGCCTTCCAAAAGTCTAAAGTGAACTTTACATCTCGATGTCAGATGACTATTTCAGGAATACCATGCAACCTAAAAATTCCCCTCATGATAATATCTGCAATTTGCACCATTTTGTAATTAGACTATACCGAAATAAAGTGAGATGCCTTTCTTAGTCTATCTCTGACAACCATTATAGAATCATTATGTCTCTTTGATCTCGGTAGACCAATAATAAAATCCAAGGATATAACCTCCCATTTCAATTTTGGTATAGGTATGGGTTGCAACAATCCTACTGGATATTGATGTTCCACCTTAACCTGTTGGCATTCCAAACACTTGGTTACATCTTCAACAATATTTTTACACATACTAGGCCAAAATTAAACTTTCATGATTCATGTAAGCATTTTTTGGTAACCTCGGTGTCCAAAATAAGTAGTGTGATGATATTTAGCCAAGCTCGACTATTTCAAACCCATTCAATTTGGGATGTATATCTTTCCTCTAAAAGTTAAAATTTGATCTTTTTTAACCTCATAATTTGATAGCTTTTCCTGATTCTCTGCTTCATTTTCTTTCTACCACAATATTGATATTCAATCTCCTTCTCGACTGCTTCTTCTATTTGATCTTGAAATTTGAATTCTACTTGATTAAAGTAGAGTTGATACACACAATGCATATCTATGCTCAAAGCATTCACAACACGATTTTCATTGACCTTAACATGATAAATATCAAAATCAAATCCTCTTTAAAATGCATTCCACCTTTCCTGGCGAGCATTCAAATTAGCTTGTTTAAAGTAGTTGGTCAGGTTGTTGTGATCTATTTTCAGCACGAACCTTTTTTTTCCAATTAGTAGTGTCTCCATACCTTGAGCTCGTGCACTACTTCTCTCAGCTATAGATCGTAATAATAATAATTTTTTTCATGATATTTTAGCTTTCTTCACTCATATTCAATGACCCTTACATATTGAGATAATATTGCTGCTACTCCTTCCTTGCACTCATCGGTGCATACCTAAAAATCCTTGTTTAGGCCATCTACCCATAATGCAGGGGCAGTAGGCAGCAATTTATTTAACAGTTCAAAACTAATTTGATATTTTCTGTTCCATTTAAACATCCTTCTCTTTTGTTGTAGAGATATAATAGGAAAAGGAATTTTTGAGAATCCTTCAATGAAGTGCTTGTAATATCCAGCCAATCCCATAAAATAATGTATGTCTGCTATGTTTTTGGGCACCTTACATTCCATGATAGACTTTATTTTATCGAGATAAACTGCTATGCCTTTAGCAGAAATGACATGGCCTAAATATTGTATCTTCTCTTTGAATAAATCACATTTGTTTAACTTGGCATACAACTAATGTTTCCTCAACATTTCCAGCAATTTTCATAAGTTTTCATTATGCTCTTCCATGGTTATTGAATAAATATCATAACAAAACTTGTCAAAAGAGGGATGAAATATGCCACTAATGAGGCTCATGAACATTGTTGGTGCATTGGTTAATCCAAATGGAAAAACCGTGAACTCATAGTGCATGTATTGAGTTTGTAAGGTTGTTTTGTAGATGCCTTCATATTTAATTTGAATCTGGTGGTAACTAGACCTTAAATATATCTTTGAAAATATAGTCTCTCACTTCACTTGATCAAAAATATCATCTATATGTGGCAATAGATATTTATTCTCAACTGTCAATTTTTTTAGCTGCCTGGAATCCATGCACATTCGCATTGTTACATCATTTTTATTCATGAATAGCACTGGTGCTCCCTAAGGGGATACACTTGGTCAAATATATCCCTTATCCATAAATTATTTTAATTGCATTTTTTATTATGTTAACTCGCGTACACTCATCTGATATGGTGTTAATGACACTGGTGCAGTACGAAGCATTAATTCGATAGTGAAATCAATATCTCGCTTTAGAGGTAATATTGGTATGCTTTTTGGAAAAACATCCATAAATTCTTGTACCACTAGTGTATTTTCAACCATAGGAGTCTTATCCTTAGAGTTATCCTATCCCACTTTGATGGCATAAATCTGTAATCCTCTTCTAATGCATTTACCTAATTTGGATGTTGTGCTAGGACGTAATTGCAGAGGCTTATTTATTCCTTGCAACTCCTGGCATGTCCCATATTCAACTTTAAAGTAAATGATCTTATCTCTATAGTTTAATAGAGACTAGTGTCCTTCTAGCCAGCCCATACCCAGTAATATGTCATAGGAACAAAAAGGTAAAATATTTAATTCTACCTTTAGCTATTGATTTCCAATTTCCAAGGAACAATGTGAAACTTTAGCACTAACCCTTCTCTTTGCTCCAATGGCTAACTATATCAGCAAGGGGTTCTTAAATTTTTGTCTTTTCAAGTTACACTTTCTACTATCCTGGGGGTTTACATAGCTTAAACTGGCACCATGGTCAACAAAAGTAGAAACATTTTCTGGAAATAGCTTACCTTGAAGTTTTGTCATGGTCGGATGGTAATATTTTTGTTAGTCTTGAAGAACTACATTAATTATTGGTATATTTTGAGCAACATCCCCCACTGTAACATCTCCCTTTTGAACATTTCTTTTTTTTCTAAATATAGCCTTAACATTTCTTTCCACACTTGATCAGATTTTTGTTCATCATATTCCGATGTTACATTTGTTATAAAAATTACTGTGACTTACAATTACATGTCCTTAACTTAATGACATGTTAATAAGGATTAGCACTCAACATATAAAACCTCAATTCAACTTCTAAGGAGACAAATTATCCTCTCTAACATTACTATAGAATGTATTTCCATTGCAAAGGTTTTTCTTCATACCTATTAATACCATTTATCCATTGGTTTTAATAATTTAACATTTTCCCCTATCTGATTTTACTTGTCTATGAATTCAATTTTCTTGACCACATAGAAGCTATACTTAGACTTACAAATGCCTTGGGAAATTTTACATCCACCTTACTTTAGTTATACGAGTATTTGGCATAGGATATATGCCTTTAACACTTATTCCATTACGGACCCTATATGACATATACATATGTATATGTTGTTAACATACTTGGTATAATTTAAAATAACCTTACCAAAATCTATGCTCTAAATTGTAACAAAATCCTAAATTATCCTCTGGTCATAATGTTTTTATAATACATCCATATGTATTGATTTCTTATGACACATGACCCCCATTACATTATTCGATTAATCCTTTACTTAACGAACTGAAAAATCATTAATAATTTCGTTGACATCAACGTGATTATCTAATCCAACCTACGTGGACTTACCCTGGCAATGTGAATCGTTGATTATTTATGTGTCAACACAAATTTTGAGAAGAGATACTATATTGATTTGGTTCATTTTTCGAATACTGATTATCAATGAAATTGTCAGTATTTATGAATGGTTTCGACTTCGAGGTATGGTACGTCCCTCCATTACATTCATTTATACTTGTCGTATCATCTGGGATACGAAACAAATTTTCACAAGACAACTTGGGATATGGTTGTATTAAATATTCTAGTATTGGGTCACATGGCCCTGTACAACATTATTTCAGTTATGGGAACTCCCATACCACTCCCGATGGATGACACTTAAATGGTTCTGATCAACTTTACATTAGGGTTTAATGGCTCCATAAAAGTTTATGGGTTAGATGGAGGTTAATTTTTATTTGTCTTTCTTCTTTATTGTGATTGCATTTCAGTCTGTGTTATATCTATTTTCATATACTCATATTACTTTTTTGCAATTTTGTTTGAACGATGGCCAACAAAATAGTGCTTTTGGTATGAAGAGGAGTTCCACGGTTACATGACGAGACTACATTCTTGAATTTTGCAGGTACAACATCTTGATTTACATGGTATTTTCCCTTCACTATTGTTATGAACTGGGGTTTTTAATTTCTGTCTGCAAGTTCTAAGTTTGGCTTCTTATGAACTCTTATGTTCATACCAAAACGAAATGGTTTTTCTCCATTTATTTCTGAATGATATTTTGATTTATTAATATCATTTTCTTTTCAACTTTGCGTTTTATCCATGCACCCACCTTTAGAAATTGTAATTCCTTATTTCTACATGTTAATATATTGTTATAATATGAATGGACTATACTTCGTATCTTGGCTATGGCAATGAATTAGTAGCATTTGATAACACTGCCTATCTGCATATTTTTATTTTTACCACTGAAATCATGTTAATGTTCACAGAACACTCGTTAAGAATTTATTTAATTCTGTCTTTTCCAATACCCACAATGCTGGAATATCCTATGTATATATAAGATTATGGAACTTTTCTTAGGAAATTTCCTATCTGATTTGATTCTGGAATTTCGAAGTTCTTACCATTTTATTATAACTCAATACATTATTGTGATGTGTAATTAAATTTAGATATATTAACTTATAAGTTACAATCACTAATAGGGTTTCTCGAAAACACACATGGAAACTCTATAGCCAACTATCGCATCTAGGCATCTCCAGCAATGCAGAACTAAACCCTTGGTAAGTTCATATAACCGTAGTGGCTATTTACACAATAAATCTCCACACTTGCAAATTTTGACATCTTAGTATGGTTTCATAATTCTGAATACTTAATTAACATATTCACTTTACTGAAATCTAATTTCAAAATCATTTAATGGTTTCTTATCTGAATTCTGCATTTTCATCTCACCGAGATTCAAACTTTCGAGTTTCGTTTGGGTAATTAGAATTTATGTTCCATTCTCTATTCCACTAGTTGAAGGGTTAGGACATTTTACAGTATATACATGACCAATAATCAGTTCTACTGTGTATGCGTCATTATTAATCATCCTATATTTCAAATCTATCATCCTAATCTTAAAAGAAATTATTTAAAATTTTATATACATTGTGAGTATTAATTTCATCTCTTTTGAAGGAAGATATGACATGAAATCACAATTTATCAAGGTATTTGGTTTCTTGCTCTTTTATATATATGACATTTATTTCAATTACTAATTTCCAGAACCTAACTTCCAAATCTGTTTCTTACAGGTATGATCATAGATCACCTGCTTATGGAGTTATTATGCATCCACTAAAATTTATTATCTATTAGTAATACAACTCTATTTTTGTACAGGTTGGTCAAATTCCTATTGGGCTTTCTACTCTCCACTCTTATATATTTGTCATATATAAGAGAACAAAGTGCCTTTGTGTAGAATTTTTTTGAAACCAATTTTGATTTAGATTGTCTAATTATGAATGCTAAATCATTTATAACGATGTAATATATGGATTGAACATTTTCAATATTTTGCTACTTTACTCTCCAAACTCTTTCTTTTCAAATAAAGTATTTTCGGGAATTCAATATATTATTTCAGTTTAATATTACTTTGAGTATTCATGTATAATTGCATTCCAACCAAAATTACTTTCCTTTCTATTTAGAGATTAACAGTCAATGAAAACCTTTTTCAAAATAATACTATAGTATACAACATTTACTTTATTTTTCCGTATATATTTGTTTGATAGTATACTCTAGAAATCTTTCCGTTCAATCAAAATACTATTGGAATTCCAGCAGAATATGTTCTTTCCAAATATAATTTCACTTTCATCTCTAGTGTAAGCATACATTCTAAACATATGCATGTATATATTCTTTTGTCTAATAAGTTCTAGCTCATGCTTTATCTTTTTCAATATATTATAGAACTTATTTAACTATACAGTATGGATTTTTTTTCACTATATATTGTATAAATTATTTGGCTATACAGTGCATACATTTCTCATAAATGTATATCATTTCTGCTTAGAATTTGTTTCATAATGAAATGTACTATTTGCTAACTTAATACTAGAAAAATTTCATTAATAAAATATCAGTTTCCTGTGATGTACCTAACCTTAGATCTAAGCCTTATACAAGGTTTAGACATTCTGAGTGTTGGTCCTCTACAGAGTTATTTATGTACAACACCACATAACACACTATTTTTTTATAGTCAAATCTGTTCAATGTATAGACCTCCAAAATTTATTTCTAATTTATCTAAATTCAACGTCATAGACACATATCCAGATTCAGAATTTCATATAGATCTAACTACTTTAATTTCTCAGTAACTCATAACAGAACTAAAGTATAATTTAAAATAATTCAAATTAACTGTGCTCTTTCTCCACAGCTCACCCTTGAGCAGAGATCCTTTTTTGCAGCAATAGACAACCCTTTGTCTATCTTGAATCAACTTATTTAATCTTGCTTTCCCCTCAGGTTGTTTCCCTTAATTGCGTCCAGTTAAATCAGGATGTTTTTTTCCTATGTGCCTAGGCTTTCCTTTTGTTTCTTCCACAAAAGTAATTTTAAAGCTATCTTTTCCTCTTTCTAGCTTTATTCCACCTCTTCCCAGTAATTTCCTCTTTATTGGGGTAGCTTTTTAGATTTGTATCTCCAATCTAATTTTAGTATTTAATTTATTTCCTCCAAGGATTTTTGGGGAACTGGGAAAGTTTTACAGCCTTATCCATCCACATGGATTTGGTTTCCAGATCTCTAATCATAATCTAGTCTTTGCACAATAATTTCCATTTTATTTTATTAACTTGAAGTAATAAAGTAAATCCACACAATGTTTTTCCATTGGGATTCACACCACCCTTTTTGACTTGTTCAAATGTCTAATAAAAGCATAGGAAACTAGGGATATTACATATTCCCCCTCTAAAAACAAAACACCATCCTTGGTGTTGTAAAGACAAAAATTAAAATTCATTGTTTAAACAATGGTGCTTATTTGTCCTTGATATATTCCTCTCGCTCCCAAGTAGCCTCTTCGGGTGCATAGTGCCTCCAGTACACTTTTACCCTGGCCATTGTTCTCTTCCGGAGCTCAATTACTTCCCATGTCAAGATTTGAATTGGCTTTGGAAAGAATTCCCCTTCTGGTTCCACCTGTATCATATTCTAATAAACAACATGAGTAGGATCATTCACATATTTTTTAAATAATGAAATATGAAATACATCGTGAAATTTAATGTGACTAGGTAAATCCAACTTGCATGCAACTAATCCAACCCTTTCCACTACTTCAAAAGGTCCATAGTAGCATGAAGCTATTTTTGCACAACTACCGGTGTGAAAAGTACTCTTTTTAGGCTTAATTCTTAGGTAAACATCATCACCCACATTGAATTCTCTGTGAATTCTCTTTTTGTCTACATAACTTTTCTGCTTGTCTTGTGTTGTTTTGATATTTTTCTGCATTTTCTTTACAGTTCTTTCCATTTCCTACAAAGCATCCAGTCAAATTTTCAAATTATCCTATGGTTGACTCCAACTCATAGGTGCATGGCACTTTCTACCATAAAGTTATTCAAAAAGACTCATCTTGATTGGACCTTGGAAGTTATTGTTGTAGGCAAACTCTGCTAAGTGTAGAAAGTCCTCCCACTTTGTTGGTTTGTCCATAACATACATTTTTAACATGTATTCTAAAATATGGTTTGTTATTTCAGTCTCGCCATCAATTTGGGTATGGTATGTAGTACTAAAGCTTAATTTGGTACCCATTTCCCCAAACAGACTCCTTAAAAAAGCTACAGTAAAATTTGCATATGTGTCAGATATGATCATTTAGGAATACCATGCAATTTTACAATTTCTATCATAAATACATTAGCTACTTGAGTTGTGCCAAAGGTAGATTGTATAGGTAATAAAAGAATATTTAGTCAAAGTATCAAATACTACGATAACAGGGTCATGATGATATTTATTCCTTGGTAAACCAGTAATAAAATCAATGGAAACAGTCTCTCATTTCCATTCTGGAATAGGTAAGGGATTCAGAATCTAGCTAAATGTTGATGTTCTAGCTTCACTTGTTGACATTCTATACATCTAGCCAAGTAATTTTCCACATCATTTTACATACCAGGCCACAAGAGGTTCTTTCTTAAAGCTGAAATTAATTTCTGGTATCCTGGATGTCTTGCATAGGGTCTTTTATGATACTCATTGAGAATTTCTCTCTTTAAGGAGTCCACATTAAGAATGTATAATCTATATTTATAACAAACCAATCCCCTCTAGTTTTATGTATACCCTTTCATCTCCTTTTTCATAATTTTTGACCGAATTTTTTCATAGTTTTGGTCTTGTCTCCTCACTTCTTGTATCAAACCCTCAATATCAAATTTGGCACTACTTCCAACAGTTCTCACACCTTGCCAATAATTTTTGCTTAATGCAACTACAATCTTGTTTTCCTTCCTCTTAATATGTTTAATATCCATGTCAAACCAAATAAGGAAAGATAAACATCTAGCTTGCCTAGCGTTCAAATCAGTTTGTGTGAAGAAATGCTTTAAACTGATCTGATCTGTTATGAATATAAAAATTTTCCCTAAAAGGTAACATCTGCACATCTTCAAAGCATGTATTACAACAACTAGTTCTAAATCATAAACATTATAATTTTTTTCATGTTTCTTGAGTTTCCTTGATTCATAGGTCATGACTGAGTTTTCTTGTAGTAGCACTCCTCCTAATCCCTCTCCACAAGCATCTGGGCATACTATGAATTCCTGATCCCGATCAGAAATATTTAAAATAGGTGTTGTTGTAAGTTTAAGTTTTAATTGATCAAAGCTATTTTGAAAATTTTCAGTCCACTCAAACTTAAATCATTTTCTAGGTAGAGACGTAATATGGTAGGTTAAGGCTGAAAATCTCTCTACAAATCTTCTATAATATCTTGCAATTCCCATGAAGGATCTTACAGAAGACATATCAGTAGGTATAGACCACTCCCTTATCGCTTGTATCTTTTCTAGGTCTACTCCTGATCCCTTATCTGAAATTATATGACCCAAGTACTGAATTTTATCTTTGAAAAATTCAGATTTGTTAAACTTAGCGTACAACTTATTTTATATGAGAGTTTCTAAAACAATTCTAAGATGTTTTTTATGCTCAGCTTCATCATTAGAGTAAATCAAAATTCCATCATTAAATACTAGTACAAATTTGTCCAAGTACTTATTTAAACATTGTTCATTAAGCACATAAAAGTACCAGGTGCAAATTGGTCAACCCAAAAGGGAGTATGACAAATTCATAGTGTCCATATCTGATTCTGAATGTAGTTTCACTTATGTGTTCATCTTTAATTCTCAATTGATGGTAGCTTGTCCTTAGATCAATTTTTGAGAATACTTTTTCTCCTCTAACTTGGTAAAATAGATGATCTATTCTAGGTAGAGGATATCTATTCTTGATTGTTAACTTATTCAATTGATGATAATATATACACATTCTGAAAGTACTGTCTTTCTTTTCGACAAACAGTATCGGTGCTCCTCATGGGAATACACTTGGTCTTATGTAAACTCTATCTAGAAACTCTTGTAGTTGCATCATGAACTCCATCATTTCTAGGGTACTCATTCTGTAGGGGGCTCTAGAAATTGGTGTTTCTCCTGGTATTAAGTCAATTGAGAAGTCAATTTCTCTTTTAGGGTGTGGATGAGGAATTTCATCTGGAAACACATCCTTGAACTCTTGGATGACTGGTAATTTTTCTAAAATATTAGCTTCAGGTTGTTGTCCCAGTTCTTCTACATGCACATAATACACTTCAAAACCTTTTCTTGAAATTCTTTTCAATTGAAGTGCTAAAATTTGTCTCAAAGATATGGGTTTGGGATTGCCTTTCACTATCACAGGTTTTCCCTCACTATTTATGTAGTGTATGGGTTTGTCTAAACAATTCATCATGGATTTATGTTTTTCTATCTAGTCCATTCCCACTGACACGTCATAGAACCCTAAAGACAGAATATTTAAATTCAGTTTAGTTTTGTACCCATTTAGATTTATCGTTGTGTGGGGTAGTTTATGAGTCACTTTAATTTTTGTCCAAATAGCTAACTGAAATTACCATGATTGCTGAAATTTCTCTAACTTTAAATTGTATTTTTCTATAATTTTAGGACTTATATAACTTAAAGATGCACCTGGATCTATTAAAATAGAAACAAGTTGGCTGAGAATCATACCTTCTACCTCGACCATAGTGGACTCATATTTAGCTTGACAATTTTCCAGGGTAGCACTAATTTTGGGGATGTTTCTTGCCACATCATTTACAGTAGTTTCTTCTCTTAGCATTTGTATGGTCTGAATGTTTCTATGTGGACAGTCTCTCAGTAAATGAGGTTTTCCACAAGCCCAACACTTTAGAGGTTCCCTAATTTTAACAGTTCCTTCTCTCTTATTACTTATTAATCTGTTTGAACCCTCTTTGTGATTGAGCTAGTTCATTTTCTCCAGTTTTGTTCTTTTCCCACTAGATTGACCATTATATTTGTTATTCCAATTCTTTTCTTGTTCATTTCTACCTTTGAACTGCTGGTAACATAGTCTCCCTTTGTGCACCACTTCATCCATGGTGTTGGGATTATCAAATTATATCTCATCCTTGTATATAGTAGGTAGGCGGTTTAAGAAGTGTTGTAACTTTGCCTTCTCTTCTCTTATATAAGGTACACAGCGAAGAAAGTTGGTGAATTTAGTTACAAAACCACTAATGGTAAGTTGTCCCAACCTAAGTTTATGAAACTCTTTTATTTTATCATAATAATAGCATTCATTCATATATCTATGTTTGAATTTGATATGGAAATCCTCCCAAGTGACAGTTTTCTCATCTATAACATGAACCATCTTGGTTCCTTCCCACCACAAGGTAGCCTTTCCTTGTAATTGATAAATACCTAGCCTCGATCTCAAGTTACTTTCATATTCATAAACGTGAATGTACTTTATCATGTTTAGAAGCTAAGCTTTTGCATCTTCTTCCTCTCCATCATAGGAGGGAGGCTTGAATTTTTAAAATTCACCCTGTAATTCCTTATTCCTCCTAGACCACTGTCTAGAAGAATCATCTTCTTAAGACTCTTCTGAGTGATTTATAGCTCCCTTTCTCTTTCCTCCAGAATATTCACCTTCAGGACTATTTGGGGAGGTCAATTCTCTTATATTTAACTAGTCCTGCTCTTCACTGGCTAAAGATAGCCTTTGATTGTGGTTTTTGAGTTGCATTATTTCCCTTTTCATTCAATGCATCATAGCCATCAATGGAGAATTTGGATTTGCTGGATTCTTGTAATATTCCTATTTAGTGACAGCTAATTGGAATATTCTATTTTGTATAGTTTTGCCGTCTATGGGTTGTAAATAAATAAAAAGTGAGAAAAGAGGGTCTAACTCACTTTAGTAGAATAAGACATCCACCTAGTAGCACAACTTTGTGACTCAAGGGGGTTCAAGGGGGCCAAACACAACGTAGAGGATAGGCCTATGTACACTCTAGAAGTTTTTGCAAGCTTTTGTACAGATAAGGATGAGGAGGTGGAGGAGAGAGAGAGGCTACGTTGGGTTTTGGAGGGAAACCAATGTTATAAAAGATGGAGGAGCCACCTCATTTCATTCATTATGGATTTGTTGATTTTGGAGTGAGACTTTGGTATTCTTTCGCATGATGGTTGTTTAGCCTGTCTGTAGCACTGTTTAGTGCACCAAGTGTCTACGTGTGGAGATCTCACCCTTAGCCCCCGAGGACTTTGAGTGCCTACTCGAGCAAGGTTTGTTTTCTTTCATTTTGTGAGTTATTTCATTGTTTGGGTTTGTTGCGGAGCTAGAACTGATAGAGACCATGCAGTAACTAGGATAGAGGACACAGTCCACTGTGGAGGAGCTCCAGATTGGTGTTTCTGCAGATGATTTCACCGAGATTTCGAGCATAGGGTCAGCCTTTTCCCGTCGGAGGGTTTTGGCGGAGTTTGTGGCAGTATTTCAGCTATTTCTATCTAGCTACTACATTGTCCCTTGGAGGCCAGCGTAATTCACTGTGGAGGCAATTTCTGGTGTTTTTGGGGGTTGGCCATTCTTGGAATGGTTTGTGGATCTTCTTCGGGTTATTGAGGAGAGGAGGTTTGCCAATTTTTAGCTCATTCCGGAAAGGGGATCAGCCCCTAGTTTTCTGTCCATTCCAGTAGTTGCAGCTACACAACAGTTCCCAGCAACTAGGACACAGTTCTTAGAGCAACCATTTTCGGTATTCTCTGAGAGTGTTTTCTCACTTTCCTTGTGCAATATTATCTTATTTTTCCCCATTACATTTCTTAGATTAATAAAATGGCTCAACATTTCTTCTATATGTTTCTGGTTGAGTTTCCGTAGTTGCCATTGTTGTCGTTGTTACCGTGTACTCTTTTTATTGTATGTCTATTATTTATTTTAAGAATTCTAGTTCTATACTAATTGGTGTGTTATCTTTCACTCTTATATAGAGTCTGGAAAGGGCCAGGTAGCCTCCGGATCTCGTCCTCTTTAGAGGTGACATATTTGGTAAATTCCCTCGCAGTCTATCTCTGGTTGGAGTTTGCTTGTGTTTTAGAGATATCCCCGAAATGGGATATTATAGTAGTATCAGAGCATAGTTCTAGCTCAGCCCGTGGTCTATGACATCAAGAAAGAGACCTTACAGAGGCCAAACATTTTGGAGAGAAACGATTGACAGTAGCAGCTGCAGTGCCAAAAGACGGAATTGGAAGAGGACCAAACTACAAAGGGTTAGATTTTGAAGGTTGGAATTAGAAGAAACCATTTCTGGGTTTTTTGGGTTTTGGGCCGAGATCACTTTTCCAAATTCCTAGAATTTTCTGAGTAGTTTTCAGTGGGTAAATCGGAGGCCAAAGTCAGGCAGCAGTGTAGTCTTGGAGCAGCAGTGCAGTTTCTGGAGTAGCCTGTGGTAGACACATAACATGAGGAGCTTGTGATAGATGCAGAATAGGAGGAGCCTATAGACATAGAGCAGGAGGAACCGATGGTAGGTGATGATGATGTGAAGAGATTTGGGGAGATGCTCCTCAAATAAGTACAGGATATGTCGAGGCAGATTGAGGTAATGGGGCAGAGATTCAACGTTCTGGAGGCTAGATAGCATGAAACCCCAAGGGGTTTCCAAATTGGCGATGGCTCAGGCACATCCCAACATTTTTCGGAGCATGATGCCTCTCAAAATATGGCATCACATACACCCACACATTCCACTATGCCCACTTTTTTGGGTGCAGACATAGGGGTAGGAGCACAGCAGGAGCCAAAGCCTAGCCACATGGGCGATTATTTCGCCGAGTATCAGGCATATGGCCAGGAGTTCAGGGATGCCCTTCCATTCAGAGATTTTGTTCAGCTCCAGCGGGATAGCAGACCCCGCGACTTTCACAGAGGGAACAAGCGCTCACATGACGGGGGCTTGTAGCGCACAGTGGGCAGATTCCATTTACCGACATTTGACGGGTCATCCAATCATTCGGAAAAATCTTGGGTGGAGAAGTTGGATACCTCTTTCCAACTTGACCAAGTATCGAAGGGGGCAACCATCAAAATGGTTACCTTGCACTTGGAGGATGAGGGCACACAGGATTGCAGGGAGTCCGAGGATACACCTAGTGTGACACAGGACTCACCCTCATTGGAGACCTCCTTGACCGTGTCGGTTGATATCATAGTGGAGAAGGTAGAGCCTACCTCAGTAGAGCCATCGATTGAGGTGATGACTGGAGTCGTTTCTGAGTCTTTGGGTGGTAGCAGCACACCACAGATGGGTGAGGTGTTAGGAGATGTATCCACCTTCGATGAGGCACTAGGAGATACAGAGGTATTCGATAATGGTCACAGACAGGGGTATCATCAGCTTCGGGCAGACCTTATAGTCCTAAAAGGGAAGGCCACATCAATACGGGAGGCCATTTTGTTACAGGACAGGGAGCTGGAGGGAATGAGAGTGGCTTGTGCCGAGTCAGCGGCCAGGTTGGCCTGCATTGGGGAACGACTGGATTCCCTGATGGTACAACTAGAGGGCATGTTGGAGCGTCAGACCATTCCCCTTCATGCATGCATGGACGGGACTAGCAGTGTTGTTGCGACAAGTCTTCCCATTAGAGAGAGAGAGATGGAGTCACCTAGTCAGATCTCATACGTTGACTTGGTTAGCAGGATGAGACGATCGGGGTTGCACAGGGTGTAGCATCCACATGTTGAGGTTGGACGGTGAGAGATTTTGAGTTGGTACCCGGTGGAGTGGGTTATGGAGATGGTGGTGGACCCAGGTGTAGTTCAGCAGGAGTTCCCAGGTGCAGGGAATATAAGAAACCCAGATTGGCATTGCGATCTAGGCGGGATTACCTATCGTTTCCTAGGTAGGTCAGTTGAATATGTCTTGGAGGATATAGTTGGCCTAGCAGTAGAGCATGCACATCTGCTAAGGGAGTTTCGGTCAGCTCAAGTGGCCAACTAGTTTATGAGCAGACTCCCTAGGCTTTCTTGGTATGAAACTTATACATGGGATCATAGGGTGTTCAACATACCTTGGCAGGAGCTTGTCGGAGGAGGTGGCATTGGTAGGCCACCAGATGGCACATTGTATGGGGCTAAGGATTCTTCAGCTTTTTATGGGGCACATAGGATGCAGCAAAGTCGAGCATTCGTGGTAACACTACTGACACATAGGGAGATTCACTTCTCGGACCCCTCGAGGAGAGTTAGGAGTGATGATCCATTCATCGATGGGTATAGTGATGCGACGGTGGAGACGATGATACTGATTGGGGGTAGTCTGACATGTAGAGGCGCAACTCTAGGCCATCACATCTAGGGATGTGTGGGAGCCTCTAGCGTTGAGCAGTGGAGTACCGGTGGACATGGAGTTGCATGGCGGTGTACCGTAGTGTGTGGGACTGCATTGTGGAGTAGGAGTGTCTTACGTCACATTGAGAGCACATGGGAAGTGACCGATGCATAGACACAATCAGGGCATGAGACGGTACAGGGTGGTACAACAGTAGCTTGGGATATCCAGTAGTATACAGGGGTATGCCTCAGTGTGCATTGGCATGTCGAAGAGTACATGGATTATCAGTGCTATGCGAGGGCATATGGTGCTGCACAACAGGGTCTTAGAGCATTTCCTCCAGGGAGACTCATGAACAGGGACACTGGGCTTACCTTTTTAGGTAGTTCAGCCAAGATCGATGGGGAGACAGATAAGCGATACTTGGCGGTATCTGTGGGGACTCACACACCTCACCCGCTTTGACATCACTCACGGGCACAATCGATTTTGTTATTGTCCTTTGGCACTCTGGGCATGAGCAGCGGGGTACACGAAGCTCATCTAGGATATTTGGATGACACCCAACACCCTAGGGCAGAGACTTCTTGGCAGTGGCACTGGTTTTGTATGCTAGTTGACGGCCACAGGTTAGGGGATGAGATGATCATTTGCAGGGGTGGCACATCGGTCATCGCTGAGCCTACACCCAGGGAGTGGGTCATGAGGGAGACATGCATCACTTTTCCCTCAGGGCATGTTGAGATCATGCATGAGCAGAGGATACTGGGTACAGTAGAGGTAGCATCCCAGTATGTTTCTAGGCTCCAGACATTGTATCGACACTTTATCGAGAGGGTGAATGGGATATTCAATGCAGATGAGGTGCAGGAGGTAGAACATGAGGGCATTCCTTATGTATGCCAGGGTGAGGACTCTTTTTCATATGAGTCCATAAGATTAGTTGAGGTCACTTCTGGGGAGTGAGAGCAGTCATGCAGAGATCGTGACAGTAAACCAGAGCTGCAGTCTAGTGTCCAGGGTGAGCAGTCATGGGACTCTACGGGAGATACTCTGGGTGAAGAGTCACTTGTCACAATTAAGCTAGAGCAGCAGGTGATGGAGCCTGAGTCGATAGAGGAGGACACTATTCACATCAGCCACAATATTCCTTTGGGGAAGAGCTAGATGGGTGCCCACATTAAGTTGATGAGGGATATGCGGCTAACATTGGGGTCAGCCATTGAGGTGGGATAGTCAGATGCATTGACATTGAGTACGGTGACAGCAATTGCAGATCCATATCCTCTGGAGGTATTGGAGGTTGATGGGATTGTTCTGTAGGGTGTCGGTAGACAGTGGGAGCACTACAGTCCTGATCAAGAGTGGGAGGAGTTGTTGGATATGGTGGAGTATCCATCTGTGGGTAGACACAGGGATGAGGCGTAGATAGACGTACGCGCAGTCAATAGAGCTGCAGTGTTTTTAGTGGGTAGTACTCTCTCGAAGTACATCGATGGAGCTTGTAGCATGTCTTGCCAACTTTGGCCCATTATAGAGAGAGGGGCTTCCTTCTATAGGAAGCTTTCATTAAGAGACAGGGCAGAGCAATGGGAGTTGATTACGGGCTGGCGGCAACACTCCAATCGTGTTCCATATGTCGTTGTTGTTGCTACATCGGATTCTTCTTCAAGGATGGACTAGTGGGAGATCATGAGTTGGTACCCTCTTGATGGTATGGTATTCTTCGTAGGGAGCACAGTGGAGTAGGGGCCCTTGGACATAGTATATGTTACAGATTCCAGATGGTAGGGGGGCACAGGTCATCATTTCTTCAGCACTCCATCCTGATTTCAGCAGAGTAGGATTAGCGTGGGATTGAGTCAGGACTTGGATTGGAGAGAGGTGATGAGTTGGTACACAGTTGATGGGAAAACTTACACAGTCACAGATACAGTGCAACATGGGTCATGGTCTTCGCCTCTTAGAGCATCAGTTATAGCCAGAGGCAGTGCGCAGTCCGAGCCGTGGGAATTGGGTGATTATTTTCCAGGGTGGCGATGGCATCCGAGAGGACTGTTGGTTGGTGAGAGATCAGTTTGGGATCCTTCCATTGAGAGATCCCTTCATACCAGAGTGATGCGAAGTTCAAAGAGGTTTCAGTGGCGCATTTGGGACCTAGGAACATTTTGCAGTGTCAGTGGGGAGCATCAGCTAGAGAGAAGGCTTGTTTAGGCAGTTGCTTGAGGACAAGAAAAATTTTGCTGGGAGGGACTGTAATATTCCTATTTAGCGATAGCTAATTGGAATATTCGATTTTGTATAGTTTTTCCTTCTATGGGTTGTAAATAAATAAAAAGCGAGAAAAGAGGGTCTAACTCACTTTAGTAGAATAAGACATCTGCCTAGTAGCACAACATTGTGACTCAAGGGGGATCAAGGGGGCAAAACACCACGCAGAGGAGAGGGACCTATGTACACTCTAGAAGCTTCTGCAAGCTTCTACGCAGATAAGGATGAGGAGGTGGAGGAGAGAGAGAGGCTGTGTTGGGTTTTGGAGGGAAACCAACATTATAAAAGATGGAGGAGCCTCCTCATTTCATTGATTATGGATTTGTTGATTTTGGAGTGAGACTTTGGTCTTCTTTCACACACTGGCTATTTAGCCTGTCTGCAGCACTATTTAGTGCACCGAGTGTCTCCGTGCGGAGATCTCACCCTTAGCCCCAGGGTACTTCGAGTGCCTGCTCGGGCAAGGTTTTTTTTCTTGCATTTTGTGAGTCGTTTCATTGTTTGGGTTTGTTGCGGATCTAGAATTGATAGAGACTGCACAGTCACTAGGAGAGAGGACATAATCCATTGTGGAGGAGCTCCGGATTGGTGTTTCTGCAGACGATTTTGCTGAGATTTTGAGCAGAGCGTCAGCCTTTTCCCATCAGAGGATTTTGGCGAAGTTTGTGGCAGTATTTCAGCTGTTTCTATCTAGCTACTGCGTTGTCCCTTGGAGGCCAACGTAATTCACTAGGGAGGAAGTTTCTGGTGTTTTTGGGGTTTGGCCATTCTTGGAATGGTTTGCGGATATTGTCCGGGTTATTGAGGAGAGGAGGTTTTCTGATTTTCAGCTCATTCCAGTAGTTGCAGCTACACAGCAGTTCCCAGCAGCTAGGATGCAGTTCCTAGAGAAGCCATTTCCAGTTTTCTCTGAGAGTGTTTTCTCACTTGCCTTGTGCAATATTAGCTTATTGTACCCCATTACATTTCTCAGATTAATAAAATGGGTCAGCATTTCTTCTATATGTTTCTGGTTGAATTGCCGCAGTTGCCGTTGTTGTTGTGGTTGCCGTGTACTCTTTATATTGTATGTCTATTATTGATTTTGAGAATTATAGTTCTATACGACTTGGTGTGTTATCTTTCACTCTTAGATAGAGTCTGGAAAGGGCCAGGTAGCCTCTAGATCTCGTCTTCTTTAGAGGCGACATATCTGGTAAATGCCCTCCCAGTCTATCTCTAGTTGGAGTTTGCTTGTGTTCTAGAGATATCCCCTAAACGAGATATTACAATTCTCTTCACCACCTAAATCCACATACAACCCATCCCCTTCAATAAAGGTTTGCAGATGTATACTTTAGCACTGTTTGAATGTACCTAAAATTAAACATTATTGAAAATTAAATTTAATAAAAAAATTACAGCAACATAAATTCTCTGGTGTGAGCACACATTATTGCCCAGTGTTTTAACATGGGCTCAGATACCATTTTTAACATCTCCCTTTTGAATATTTTTTTTTCTAAATATAGCCCTAAAATTTATTTCCACACATGATCAGATTTTTGTTCATCATATTTTGACATTACATTTATCATAAAAATTACTGTGACTTACAATGACATGTCCTTAACATAATGATGTGTTAATAAGGATTAGCACTCAACTTAAAAAACCTCCATTGAACTTCCATGGAGACAAATTCTCATCAGTAACATTACTATAGAATGTATTTCCACAGAAAAGGTTTTTGTTAATACCTCTTAATACCATTTTTCCATTGGTATTAGTAAGTTAACACATTTCCCTATCTGACTTTACTTGTCTACGAATTCAATTTTCTTGACCAAATAGAATCTATCCTTAGACTTACAAGTGCCTTGGGAAATTTTACATCCACCTTACCTTAGTTATAAGAGTATTTTTCATTATCAGTAGGAGATCCGCTTTTAACTCTTATGCCATTACATACCCTATAAGACATATACATATGTATACGTTGTTAACGGACTAGGTATACTTTAAAATACCCTTACTAAAATCTATGTTCTAACTTGTAACAAACTCCTAAATTACCCTCTGGTCATAATGTTTTTATAATACATCCATATGTATTGATTTCTTATGACACATGATCCCCAATACATTATTCGATTAATCCCTTACTTAACGAACTAAACAATAATTAATAATTTCATTGACATCAAAGTGATTATATAATCTAACCTACGTGGACTTACCATGCCAACATGGATTATTGATTATTTAGCTGTCAACACAATTTTTGAGAAGATATACGATATTGATTTGGTTCGTTATTCGAATAACCCTAATCATCAATGAACTTGTTAGTATTTATGAATGGTTTCGACTTCGAGGTATGGTACCTCCCTCCATTACGTTCATTTGTACTTGTCATATCATCTGGGATACGAAACAAATTTTCACAGGACAACTTGGGATATCGTTGTATTAAATATTGTAGTACTGAGTCACATGGCCTTGTACATCATTCGTTGAGCCACAGGAACTCACATACCGCTCTCTATGGATGAAACTTAAAATATGCAAAAAACACAAGCACAAAAAACACATAAAACTAGAGAGACATAGTGCCTCTGTGTACTATCTACTATCTACTATTAGTAATACAAAGCTCTTTTGTACATTTCTGTCAAATTCCTATTGTGTACTATCTCTCCCATACTATCTACTTGCTAAATTGCTTGCAGTATTTTTAAAATTACAGTACCTGGTACTCTTAAATTTGAATTATTTTTCTATCCTTTCTTTGGCGGCCAATTTCTACATGTTTTCCTTTTTCCTTGGACTACTGATAGCACATTCGTGCTTTTCGAATCACTTCATGCATAGTATTCGGGTTTACGAATTCAATTCTTTCCTTCATGTGGGCAAGTAGAATGCTTATAAATCATTGAAGTTTAGCCTTCTCATCTCTCAAGTAAGGTACATATCTTAACAATGGTGTGAACTTAGTTATAAATTTGTACATTGTCAATTATCCCAATCTCAAGTCATGGAATTCTTGACATTTTTCATCATAGAAACACTATGTTAGGTACTTATTCTTGAAGTAATGTTGGAACTCGTCCCAGGTCACATTCTGCTCTTCAATACTTTGAACATTTTTTATTTCCTCCCATCACAAAGTAGCTTTCTCCCTGAGTTGATAGATAGCAAAGAAAACTTTTAGGTTTATGATATATTCATAAACTCAGGAATACATGTTCATGTTAGTTAGCCACACTTCTACCACCTCTTCAGCCTCTCCATCGAAAGTAGGATGTTTGATTTTTTGTAACTCACCCTCCAATTCTACTTTTTGTTTTTTCATCTCTTGTTTTTCTGACTCATTTCAAGATTCCGCCTCATTAAAAATATTTTTTTTATTGCTGCATTGTGTATGGATTCATTCCGGCTCATCATTAGTGTGTCTTCGTTGTTCGCTTTCTTCCTGGGTGTCTCTTTTAGGCCTTGGTAGAACTATCCCTTGATTCTACGTATCAGAGAGGCTTTTGAGAATCCTCTCCTTCTCTTGCATAAATATTTCATTGTCAGTTCTCACCCGGACAATTTATTCCTATAATTTTTGCATTGTACTCAATAGTGTACTCCTCTAATGCTCCTATTCTTCTAGTAATCTATTGGTTTTTTTATGCTGATTTACATTGAGTTGTACCTACATTTCTGGGTTTATTTCAACATTGGTTTGGGGATGAGATTCTTTAGTATTTCTTGGTATTTTGTGTGTTGATCCCCTACTCATTGTATCCTTTCTAGTTTCTCTACACAATTTACACACAAAAATTGTTATTCAGGTGAGCCCATTTGGGTCCGAGCATGTGAACACTGCTCTGATACCACTTGTGACAACCACTTACATAAAAATAAATAAAAAATAACTCCCTTTTTCTTATCATTTGTACTAACTTACTATTATTGTTTTCATTCTTCACTTGATATTTATAAATAGAGAAAGAAGAAAAATTAACACATTTATTTTTAGTAAACATAGAGAATTAACTTGATAAAGAATGTAATATGGATTTGAAAACCCATTAACCATATCCTTACAATACCATGATAAGAAAATATAATATAATACTAAACTAACATGATTTACAAAGTTTTAATTCAATGGTTTAACAAAGTATAACAATATGTATAGACTTTCCCCCTCTACCGTTAACGTGGCTTATCCATTTGAAATATTTCGCCACCTGTCAGCCATCACATATTAATTGTACATAAAGGTCATGATTGCCATCGTAATTATAGATAATACACATGATTAATTTGTGTTATGAGGTTGTACTTAACTAAATATTAGCAAATATTATTTGGGATTTATTATGTTTATTGC
This sequence comes from Pinus albicaulis, assembly GCA_034641835.2. Classification (NCBI taxonomy): domain Eukaryota; kingdom Viridiplantae; phylum Streptophyta; class Pinopsida; order Pinales; family Pinaceae; genus Pinus; species Pinus albicaulis. Next base: position 273,036,205 of record CM076573.1, read on the forward strand.
CGATTTGACATACTATGGATTCACTTACCCACTTGATCTACGACTTGATGTATTTTCGAGAAAGGTTGGGGTATTTACCGGCCCTCGACCCTAACCATTTCCATTCTTTGTCTCCGCGAGAGCGCGGAGTGTTTTGAGCTCCTCTTCTCTGAACTCGACGTTGCCAGGACTCTTTTACAATTCTGGTTCAGATGAAACTCCTGGTTATTGAGTCATGTTCTTTAATAAGTATCTAAAATGGTTACCCATTGACCCTAGCTCAAAAATTTCATTTTCTTCTTTGATATTATTATTTATATGTACACGGTTCATAATAGCTATTTGGGGTTTATTTTTATGCACAAATTATTTCTCTTTTTAAGGTTTATAACGTCGTTGATTTTTTCTTTTACATTATTTGTGATGATTTTTTTCGACCCTCCCTCTACAGGGTTATTGCGAAGGTTTTTCTTCCTCACGGGGCTGGATAATCAGCCAAGATCCTCGCCTCAGCATTTTCAGGTTAACCTTGATGCCTTTTAAATTATTAAATACCAAAAGTGTTCTATTTTTTTCTACAGTTTAGAGAAACAAGTGAATTCAACACTGAAACGCTTCATTTTCTTTTTTTCTGTATCTTAAACACCGAATCCTGCATCTATACTAAGGTGAGTTCTTTGAATATGAACTAGTTTTAATATTTTTCCTCTTTGCATGCTTATCTGTTTTTCCTAGGATATTTATTCTACAAAAACTAACCCTGATACTTGTTATGTTGTCATTCCAGGGAGTATTACGGACCTCACATCTTTATAATTGCATGGCACACCCATAGACCAATGCTGCTTCAATTAGTGACTCTTTTCTCCTCTTTGCGTACTGGTACTGTGGGTCCCTGAAATGATTTAGTTTACTTTGAATATTCTTCTATTTCTAGGTATAAACCTTGTGTTAAATACATATTTTCACATGAAGCCCTTAAGGCTCTCCTTTCCATCATTTATTTATTTGGTGTAAAGGATTTTACTTGGCCTTAGAATTTCTTCAGGTGTAAGGTTATTGATGTTAGAGGTATTTTTGTACTTGTAATGAATTCAAAGTTGCATTCTAGAGCTTTCTTACTCCACTTTACATATTGAAATGTTTTTGGTTCTACTTGTAACTCTCCCTTAATTTCATAATAATTGTTACAGTTACGATGTTTTAGCACTGAGTTGGTATAAGTCTTTTCCATATATGTATTTTCGTGGATTATGTTTACCATATTTCTTCTTGATTTAATTCTATAACAATAAATGTATAGTCCTACCTTCTCTATGTGCCAACTATGTAAACTTCGCACATATCTACATTCTTGTAGACTGTGTTACCTGCATGCAATTCATCTGTTCTTTTTTATGTCAGATGTTGCTCATGCATTTCCTCATTTATAAATCTGAAAATATTACAATAATATTTACTTTTTCTTGAAACTTTCTCCGTTCTGTATTACATTTATTTGTGGATAACAGTGCCAATCTATGGCTAAAGTCTATAAATTCATGAAATTCATTCATTTAAATTCTTTCATTTACTTGGTAAATATTGTTTAGCTATTTTTTAAAGTTTACCAATAATGTTCAATTACTATATCAGGTTGATGTCTGGACCATATCTGTTTCTGGGTTCTTTTTGAGGTCCCTCGATTCGTTTATGGTAATTTTTATCAACAGGGGCTGAACTATATAGCTAGTGTTCCCAACCTCGACATACTAACAGTCGCCTTTACCACCTTTTTATGGATTTACATTTAAAAAAAAAAACTATTACTACTTTCCACACTAGCAGAGTCATTATTTATTCAACAAGATATTTAATATGATATACAGGAAAATGATCGGTCTTAGAGTAAAAAAATAATGAGTTTCCTTACTGCTGCATACCATCATTTATTTTTTGTGGAAGAAAATGAAAAACAAATGATTTTATTGTCTTTTTCTATTTCCTTAATTACAAAAATAACAATTTATCTTATCAGGAAAAAAATAGTAAGAATTCACATATATTCGTTAACACCTTAGCGAGTTACTTATCTCACTTTAGAATGATTACGATAGCCTCCCAACCTTGAGAGACGCGATTATGTCCTCAAATCCCCCCATGGTCTGCACCAGAGTAGGACTCACATAGAAGTATCTCTGGATTAAACCTTAAGACCCTATGTCGAGTCTTCCTCTCGAGTGGGGAAATTTTGAACGATGGAGAATTATCTTGAAGTTTCAAAAATTGGCGAATCTCACTAGTCCCTAATATGCAAAATATATAATTTTTATTGACGTATTTGTAAAATTCTTAAAAATTTTAATGATTTTATATATATTGTTTTAAAATGTTGGCGATTTTTAGTGTAAAATAATTTTATATTGTAAAATTTGGGCGAATCATTTTTATAAAAAATGGAAATTGGAAAATAATTTTTTTGGAAAATTCATGAAACACTATACCACCTGCGCATATTAGCCCCTAAAATTTTCCATGCTATCGAGATTCAGGTTGCGTAGCTTCCATTGGTTCCAACCAGCTCTAGATTTACTCTGACCATCAAGCCTTCTAGCCCTCATCCAAGTTCCTAGAACCCCTTTTCCTCATTGGTTTATCCTCAGAGGGAAATGTAATTGTATTTAACTGCTTTTGCCAAAGTACTCTCGAATCTTGGAATACTTTATCATCGAGTAGTCTTTAGTGCGACTTTTTGAAGGTTTTTCCGGTGGATTTCTCTTGTCTAATTTCTCTAAAATCCGGAAGGAATTTTTTTAGGGTGCTGAGTCCATATATACAGTCAAAAAACCTCCTTAAATAACAAAAATTAAGATTTTACCTTTAATTTTTTCACCGGATTCTGGGACTGGAAATTCCAAAAGTCGCATTAAAGACAACTCCCTTTATCATCAATTTTTATGGAAAAAATTCCACAAAATAATTCTTTATTCAAAAAAAAAAAAATGTTCATTACTAGATTAACTTTACTTTTTAATCTCATTTAAAAATTAAATGCATAATCTCTTTTTAAAAGAAAAAGAAATAGTTTAAGGATCAAAGTTATAAAGAAATTGGCTTAATTGTTTTAAGTTGTTTTTTCATAACACTTGATAATACATTTTTTTAATAATATTTTATAATATTATATTAATTCTAGTGTGATATATTTCTTTTATGGATATAATTTGGTTCTGATAATATTTTATAAAAAGGAATTTATGGGAAAAAAAAATGAGAGGAGTTATACATAATGTTAATATGTATAATTTTATTTATAGTTAAATGTTAATAGCCATATGTCTATAATTTGAGCTCTGTATAATATCAAAATGGTTTTATATACCATCGTTTGTCGGTAACTACTGCATTTTTTCAATAATTTTTAATTTATATATAATTAAAATTTCAGAAAATTGACAATGTACATATGAATTGAAGGCATTTGTTATGATTATATTATTAAAATTTCAGACAGTTGATAATGTACATATGAATTGATGTAGTTTAGAGGTCTGTACCGATTATCATTATATTCCGAGGATGTGATTGCTTTTGATTGTACCCAAACTACTCTAACTGTCATCCGTGATCAGTGCGCCTTACATGATGAGTAACTGATGGAGGTCTATAAGGTGGGATGAAATAAACATGGAAAGTGCTTTAAACAATGGTATATTTAATAAATCTAGTTAAACAACTTTGGATATAGAGGGATATATGCTAGAAGTCGCCTTTTTATGCTTTGGATGTTCTAAATATACAACTTCCATAAACCGAATCAATAACTGAATAATCATCAGTGCATACAGGTGCCCAAAATATAGGCCCCAAAATAAAACCAAGTTGTTAACTAAATAAAATATCTATATAAACAAAATAGCAGTAAAGAAGCAAAATAAAATATAATAAAAATTAGAAACAAACAAAACGACTCAGTATCGTTTTTGACTTTCATGAGCTCCCATGGTTCATCCTAATTTAATTAGTACCCAAGGGAACCATTGATATACCTATTACCCAGTCTAATTAAAAACTAAAAGGTCCAACGAAAATAATGATTAACATCATTATGATTATTTAGTGTATGCATTATGGTTATTCGGTGTATGCATGAGTGAGAGGTGCTTTTACAATATAGTATATAAGCCTGATGTGTGATTTTGGGTTCAAGTTGGACTGGAGTTGATATGTATATTTTAAAGACACACACACACACACATATATATATATATATATATATATATATATTCTATAATAAAAGCATATTATAAAATATCAATAACTTTATTGTCATAGTGGTCACTATACTTATTATCTTTTTTAATTAAATTACAATATTTAAAAAAATTGGATTAATATATTTCTTTTTTGTCGTTCAAAACACTTTCACAAATTTTCAAGAAAGCATATCTTACAATTCTCTCTCATTCAGACTAGAATTGTTGATATTAAGGGCCCATTAATATCATAGTAGAAACATTACATACATTATTTCCGAGAGGCATTGGAGCTCTAGCGTACTAGGAGTAAAGTAAAAGGAGACCATAACTGACAGATGCATATCAAGGAGGGGGATGGGGGGTAGTACAGTGGGAGCTGCAAAATAACCCACATGATCATGCATATGGAAATCAAAGTGTTCCACCTGGGTGAAAATGTGATGTTGGGTTACATTTTTTTCCCTTTTTTGAGAAAAAGTTTTACTTTTTTTCAATTCTTCAACTTTCTGCAAGCTAAAACAATTTTTCTGTTTAGAATTTCATTTTTCAATAAAAATAAAAGTTGTCAGAAATTTTGTTAGTTTTCTATTACTTATTTTTTGGAATTTTTTTACACACATTTGTTATGTCAACTTAGCGTTTATTTGAGTGTGTGTTTTTTAACAATCAACAGATGCATAAGAAGTCATGTTAATATGAAATGTTGTATTCTTTGAAAAAAATTGTTTTTGAGAAACAAAATGTGTTACAACAATCTAGACAGAGTCTACTTCGGTTTCGTCATATTTATAAAGCCAATTGATGCATATCATAATTACTAGAATTTTTGAACTAGTCCAATATGAAAAAATACATATTTTGAATATGTTTCCCGAGGCAAGAAATTTCTTAACATATAAGTTATAAACTAAAAATCTAAGAGCTAGCCATCAGAGACAATGAACCAATGTAATGTACGATAATTTTTTCAATTTTTTCTACAATGTATTTTCGAAGATACAAAATTTTTATTTCACTGAATCACAATGACCTTCAGAAATTGTTTTCATCCATTTTATTACAAAATTAACTAAAATTAGTAAATATTTATGAAATTCCATGAAATTTATATTTCCTAAAAGTAGATTCAATTTCGAAAATGCTTTTCTTGGTTCCGACAGTTAATTCATAATGTTTCGTGGATTTTAGTCAGTCCAAAGTTGTAGAAACGTATTCAGGGCTTGGCTCTGCGTAATTGGTAGTGCGTTAGTTCGGCCAAACTCTTAAAAAAAGTTCGGCCAAACTGTTTTTTGCGTCGATGGCACGTTAAATCAAACGAAAAGTAGTTTGGCTGAACTATTTATTAAAAGTTCGACAAAACTTTTACTTAACTTTCCGTCTACTGGAAGGTACCGTCGAGCCCCTAAAAAAAAATCATTTTGCGGCAATTAAATTTTCATGAAACCATTCATTATTTTCGCATATTTTCCCACTTTTGGTCTGATTTTACAAGTGTTGATGTGATTTTGCAAGGAATTGTTTTGGGTTTAAGGAATTTTCTTGGAGGTACATTCAAAGGGCTTCAAAGGACTTTTCTTTGAGACACATTATTTTTGTACATTAGATCTAATATTGCAAGGAATATTTTTGGATTTAAATAATTTTCTCAGAGGTAATTTCAAAAGAGATTTCTTGGAGGTATGTGATAAAATCTTTTGGGAATTTTTTATTTTTTTTTTTAAGTATGGATTTGGGCTTAATTTCGAAAGGAAATTTTTTGGCTTTGGGTTGAGGTAAATATTTTATAATGATTTTTTAAAATGAGCTTTTGTGTAACTTTTTAAATGACATTTTTTTGTAGGACTTGGAAGGAAATATTTTGAACTTTGTTTAATTTTTATAAGACATTTTTCTCTTGAATTTTTTAGAGTAAGTGTTTTGGATTAGAGTATGTATTTTTTGCAAAAAAATTAAAATGGGTTTTTTTTTTAAATTAAATCTTTTGTGATGTTTTTTCTTAGTTGAGTTTTTGTCTAAATTTTTGAATGAAATTTTTTGAACTTCATACTCTATTATCATGGGGAATCGAAGAAATTGTACGAGAAAATATGATAGAAAAAGAGACCCTGAGGAAAAGATACGAGACAATATCGCAAAAGAAAGATAGAATCACTGTCAAATATTGAAGGGGAAAATCAAGCTCAACTAGAAGTTGAAACATGTATCTAAATGTATATATTATGATTTTGATATATTTAAAATTTTCCTAGTGTAAAATGTGAAGCTTAATTTTTATTTGATGAACTAATTTGAAAAATATTTTGCAATGTAAATAGAGAGAGATATTCCTAAAAACATTGATGATGAGATAAAAAAATGTTGAAAGAGAAAGTGAAAGAGATATTGAAACAATGATTGAAGATGGTGAAAATGATTAAAGAAATTCAAGTGAATAAATTGAATCACAAGGTATATATATATATATATATATATATATATGTGTTGAACAAATGCACGTATTATTGAAATTATACATATATTTATTAATTTAGTTATTTACTGAATACGTAAACTTATTATGTACTATTCATTCGAATATGTACAGATGAAATCAATGTAAATTATGAGATGTTAGAAAATGTTGACACTCACACATATGGAGATAAAAAATTTGACCATTATATATGATATCGTGTTAGGCACATTTTTTAGAAGTACTTCATAAAGGAAAATGTGATAGTTCAAGCCCAAATGTTGAAAGGTCTCCTATCATTAAGGAAATTAAAGGAAGCTACGACTTTATTGGGTATTCGAAAATCAACCAAAGATAAAAAAAATCAAGGAAAATGTGATACAAAATATAAATAGTGCTATAAATTCAATGAAAAGATCTAGACAAAAAAATGCTTCAGTTGTACGTAGAGAAATACATATGGCAGTGGTTTCATAAAGTACTAAAGAGAATCGCTTGGTAAAATCTATTGCATGAGCATTAGTAACGTCACGAAAAAATTTGTACAAACATCGGAAATTTTGGTTGTAAATAGATGTAAATGATGAACTTGCTTGTTGGAGAGCTATTTGTAGGAAACCATATAAAGATAGACTTGGAGAAAATGTTTAAAAAATAATATAAGAATATTGTAAGAACAATTCACGTGTTTCGCCAACTACAAGGCATGTGATGCGAAGAAGAATAGCACGAAATCAATTTGAAGAACATGAAAATCATTTCTTGAAAACCACTTAGATAGAGTTGTTCAACAAGTTCCAAGAAGAGAATCATCAAATTCATGTTTCAATCAGTGTCTTTTTTCAACAAAAACCATGGTATGTAAGACCTATCACCTTACGCAACACTTATTATTGCCGTTATCATGTGGAATTTGAGTTATATTATGACACATTCCTTGATTTTGGTAGAAAATTTTGGAAGGATTCACCTCCTCCTTCCACTATCCATGATTTCATATCTCAAATTCTATGTGAAAGAGAAAGAGATGAACTATTTTACGAAAAGAAATGTGTTGGTAGTAAAAAATGCGATGATTGTGGAAATTTGACTAAATTTCAAAACAAATATCGTACTGATATAAATGATCAATCATTTTCCAACATGAAATTGAAATGGAAGAGATATGAATATATCCATACATCGGTTCAAGGTGCAAATAGTGTTAAAATAATTGAATTACGAGAAGAAGAAATTTTTGTGATAGAATTTTTGAGAAAGTTTGAGGTAGAAATTTACAAATACACCAAGCATTCCCATAGATGTCAATGGCAAGACCTGCAACTCAAAAAATCCCATGAATTTTTTCCACCAGGAACCATTTTGTCAGCAATTCATTTTGTAGAAAACTACACATTTGTTCCACAAAAAGAAATTCAGAGTGAATACTATCATTCTGACCAAGTCTCCATGCTCATCCATATTCCATGTAGACATTCTAAACAAAATGTCAATCATATAGAAAGCACCAGTGAAAATCGACATATTATTAAAGAAAATCACTTTTATATCAGTGACAATCATACACATTATACATATTTTGTACAACATTTTTTTGGAAAAAATTATGATGCCTTGAAAAATAATGGAATAATATTCAATGAACATTGGATATGGTCAGACGGATGTTTAGGACAATTCAAATCTGCACGATCATTATTGTGGTTGTGTTGTCTTCATAAGAAAACCTACATTAAACATTGTTGGAATTTCATTGAGACTGGCCATGGAAAAGGAGAACATGACAGTGCAGGGGCATGCAAAGAACGAGCACTTCGAAGGTATCAAATGAACCCCTCTGCAAGCGGGCTTTTTGACGTGAAAGAAGTTGTTCAATGGTGCATCGCTGCTCTAATCCATGAGACAAACCGATGAAGGGAAATGGGAAGGTACATTCAATTTAATTTTTAATGAATATCTAATTAAATAAACAGTGTACATTTATCACAATGATTATCTTTGATTTTATTTTGATATCATATTTACATTCTTCTTCAAATTTTCCATATAAAGGTTTTTTTGGCATATTCGGATCGAAGACGTAGATAGATCAATTGGAAATGACGTTGAAACAATAAAAGGGACTCGAAAATTGCATTAAATTAAAATAAAGTCGTCCAGAAATGTGTTTGCATTGGATAAAAGAAATTATTCTTGTTTTTGTCCTGTTTGCATAGACATCAAAAAATCCAACGACGTTTTTGAAAACAAAATGTATGTAAAATATTGGAAACATACAGAGCTAAATAGAAAGGGCAAAATTTCCGTTGCAATGTTTGAAGAAATGCAATCAGAGGAGACTACAATATCATCTGATGGTGATCGAGTTTCTAATCTTGTTAGAGAAGGTAACATTTGAATTGCTTTCTAATGATAAATATCTAAAAATAAAATTGAATAAGTATAATTTTGTCAAGTTTGTTTTATTGTGTAGGAGATATTTTTGCTGTAATTGCACCTACTGAAAACGATGAAAATGTGAAGTATTATTTGATGCATTGCACTCAATGAAAAATGAAATTATTAGAAGACTATAATGATCACAGATTTCCATATCAAAGAGGATCTATTATACTGAAAGGTTATTTTTTCAGACAAACTAATCAAAGTGGGAATTTTGTTTACTTTGAAGACTATGAACTTGATTTCATAATTTGTCAATATAGTCACTTGGTGTATGCATCAAGCATAACGTTAATGTATGTTCAATCAAAGAAAAAAATGAATATTAAGAAATGGAAAATGTCAAAATCCGATCATGAATGGATTATTGAAGATGGCATTCCATTGGAATTTTTTTTATTGAACTTCCCAACAATTTATTATCTTTGGATTATATGTTCTAGAACTTCCAGTACTCAATTAAAAATTGAGTTGCCTTGTTATGTTATCTGTGGAAGTGTTTGCACATGTACAAATTGTTTTGGTACATACACACTCTAGTATCAAGTGAAAGTAGATTGTTTATACATGCATTGATGAAAAATGTTGCATATATATATATATATATGTTCTAGAATGCAATTAACTCGAAACTAGTTTTTCTATGTGCATTGATGAAAAATGTTGCATGTACTGGATATATACACGAACTCAATGCATGCAATTTTTCTTGTGGGATTTTTTGGTAAAAAGTATCCACAATGTAAATAAATTATCCACAGTATAATTTTGTACGAAGATTCCTTTCAGACAAGAGACTCGAAACACTTCTTCGAATTTTGGTGGGATTTGACCCACATCTCTATTCTTGATTGAAAATATAGTACAAAATTTGTTTTTCCAGTGGTCGAATATGTTCTATGTGCATTGATGAAGAATTTACATACTACATACAATTGTTTAAGTGATTTTTATTTTTTAAACTCACCAAATGTACTTCAACCATGTCTAAAAATTGAATTTTAAAAACTTTTTGATTATATCAAAACAAATTAATTCACATGTCATGCCAATTGTAGTTCAACTATCCAATAAAAACATTAACCATTTAACATTATATCCCATGCCAAATATAGATTGAAATGTTATCCAAAACATAGTTTTAAAAACTTTTTGATTATAATATCACAACATTACTTCACATTATTAATGTACATCAACCATCCAAAACTAGGGTTTTAAATTTTTTTTGATTATATCACAACATTACTTGACATGTCATCCAATTGTAGTTCAACTATCCATTAAAAACATTTAGAATTATATCACATGTGCCAAATGTAGATTGAAACCATCCAAAACTTAAGTTTTAAATTTTTTTTTATTATATATCGTGCAACATTACTTCACATGCCATGCCAATTATAGTTCAACTATCAAATAAAAATAGTTAAAATTATGTTACATGTGCCAAATGTAAAGTGAAACCATCGAAAAATTATGTTTTAAAAACTTTTTGATTATATATCGTGCAACATTACTTCACATTCCATGCCAATTATAGTTCAACTATCCAATAAAAACATTTAACATTACATCACATGCCAAATGTAGATTGAAACCATCCAAAATTATAGATCACAACATGACTTCACGTGCACGTATTACTTCACATGCCATGCCAATTGTAGTTCTTGACTATCCAATAAAAACATTAAACATTAAACATTAAATATCACATGCAAAATGTAGATTGAAACCATCCAAAACTTAACCTTTAATTTAACAAAAAGTTATAGATCACAACATTAATTCACTTGCACATATTACTTCACATGCCATACCAATTGTAGTATTTCTTGAATATCCAATAAAAACATTAAACATTTAACATTAAATATCACATCCCAAATGTAGATTGAAACCATCCAAAACTTGAGTTTTAAAAACTTTTTGATATATATCAGGTAACATTACTTCACATGCCATGCCAATTATAGTTCAACTATCCAGTAAAAACATTTAACATTATATCACATGCCAAATGTAGATTGAAACCATCCAAAAATTAACTTTTAATTTAACAAAAAATTATAGATCACAACATTACTTCACATGCCAAATGTACTTCACGCATCCAAAACTTAAATTTTAAAAACAAAACAAATTATAACACATCATTACATAACATGCCGAATGTAGTTCATAAGAAAAACATCAATTTATAGATGACAACATTAATAGTAGTTCAATTATCCAAAACTTAAAATTTTTAAAAAGCAAACAAATTATATAACAACATTACTTCACATTCACATGCCAAAAGTACTAAAACAATACAAAACTTAACTTTTTGGAATGAAACAGATTATATTAACACTGTAATAAAATATGTCCAAAACTTGTTACATATCTCACAAGTATCAAGTATGAAGTTAGTTATATATATAGATGACAGTGCATCTAGATAATATATAAAAAAGTAAATTTAAGACTATCTAAATCTTGAAATCAAATCTACAAATCATGTCCATCAAATAGAGATGGGTGTAGTGTCTTTCCTATCAGAGTCTCAATCCGTGCACTATCATGCGAAGCATGGGAAACCTGTACACAATGCACATGTACAAACAATAAAATTTGATGTTTTAAAAATGAGTGACAATATATATAGAACTTCATGTAAAAAACAAAATCTAAAAAACAATCATGCAATACCTCATAAGGTTCCCTCTCCATTTTTTCACCTGCTACAGGTTCCTCCATGGGAACATCTCCAACAGTAAAATGTACAATATACATGTATAGTTATATATATATTAAAAATTTTCATATGAAAATGCACGTGTACATATATAAACTTATTTTCAATAATATTAAAAAAAAAGTTAGACAACTTGTTCAAATGGTTGAAATGGTGTGGATGTTCCTATCTCCATCGCTAGAGTCTGTGGATTAAAGAAATATTCTATAGAAACCTAAAATTCAAAATTTTAAAAGTATAAAATAACTCAAGATCAAGATCTCAATTTATAATAAAACTTAAATAAACTTCAATTTATAAATTATAACTAAATTAAAAACACACACACACACACACACACACACACACATATATATATATATAAGTGAAAAATTGAATACTTCTGCAGGTGAATTTGGGACATCTCCTAAGAGAGGCTCCAAATGAAAATCTCCAAGAACCTAAAATTCAAAAAATTTAAAATAACTCAACATATAGATATATATATCTCAATTTTTAATGGAAATTTTTGAGGTGGAATATATATATATATATAACTTAAACATAAATTTTAAAAGTGAAAAATTGTCCATACTTGTTGTGGATGTGGCACATCTCCTAAGGAAGTAGAAGGTACATCTCCCAAGGAAGAAGAAGGTACCGCCATCCCAAAAACATCGGACGGAATCGAAATCTATTAAAACATTTCATTATTATATATATATATATATATATATATATATATATATATATATATATACATGCGTGCACAATTATTTATTTTAAAAATATCACTTAAAAGACACTAACATTTGCCAACATATCTTGATGGTGAGACCCATCTGCATTGTTTGAACGAGAGGTCTCGAATGTAATATTAACATTTTTTTCATTTATCATGCGTGGCAACTGCAAACGGTGTTTTAACATATAATGATACATTTATTTATTACAAATTGTACACATGTATGTGTTAAAATAATTGAACCCTAAGGTCATTAACACATACCGTTCCCGTGCCCTCTTCCTCATGAAGAATTAAGTCTTGCCAACCATTGCGACAATTATTTGCATATATTCGGAGATTTTCAACATTCATGTTGTCAAGCTCTTCATTTGTACAATACACAAAATTGGCATGTGCATTCTCACGTGATCTTTTCCCATTTAGACAAACATCGACTGCACCCAATCCACTGTAAACATTTTTGATCATGACATCCCTTGCTTTTCAAGCTATTTGAGAAGTCACATCCATCTCTGACTGCAGAGTTTCAACCCGAAAAGGTCGACTCACCAATGGCAGCTCGGGGCGAGGCAACTCCACATCTTTCTTAGACTCCTTATGGTAATACAATCAACCTTTCCCCAGACCAAAAAATTCTGACAGAAGGTCATTGTAACTAGGTTTCATTTTCAAAAAAAAATACTGCATAAAATAATTGTGCAAAATAAAAAAGAACCTCGTCGTTCCATGGGAGCCTTCCATAGGCCGCAAGGTGCCTATCATACAAATAGTGAGCTATATCGGGGTGCTTGAAATATTGCACCTTCAGATATTGAAATATTTGAGAACATGGATATGAAAATGAAAAAATTCTATTTAGATCTATTCTAGAGATATGGCTAATTTTTGTTTTACATACATTGAATATAAAAGGTTTTTTATCTCATTATCTGAGACCATGGATATGAAAGTTAAAAAATTATATTTAAAACTATTCTAGAGATTGACTATAGGGGAATTTACTCTTAGGTTAAAACCTATGTTTTGTATCAAATCACTTAAGGTTTCAATATGAAACTTATATGGCTAATTTGTGTTTTACATGTTGAATATAAATGGTTTTTTTTCTCTCCCATTGTTTGAGACCATGGATATGAAAATGAAAAACTTCTATTCAGATCTATTCTAGAGATATGGATAATTTGTGTTTTACATACATTGAATATAAAAGGTCTTTTCTCTCATTATTTGAGACCATGGATATGAAAATGAAAAAATTATATTTAAAACTATTCTAGAGATGGACTGTAGGGGCATTTAATTTTAGGTTAAAGCCTATGTTTTGTATCAAATCACTTATGGTTTCAATGAGAAACTTTTATGGCTAATTTGTGTTTTACATGTTTAATATGAAAGGTTTTTTTCTCTCTCATTGTTTGAGACCATGGATATGAAAATGAAAACCTTCTATTTGGATCTATTCTAGAGATATGGCTAATTCGTGTTTTACATACATTGACTATAAAATGTTTTTTCTCTCATTGTTTGAGACCATGGATATGAAAATGAAAAAATTCTATATTTAAAACTATTCGAGAGATTGATTAACTTGTAGGGGAATTTACTCTTAGGTTAAAACCTATGTTTTATATCAAATCACTTATGGTTTCAATGGGAAAATTTTATGGCTAATTCGTGTTTTACATGTTGAATATAAAAGGTTTTTTTCTCTCTCATTGTTTGAGACCATGGGTATGAAAATGAAAAACTATATAATTGGTTAAAACCTATGTTTTGTATCAAATCACTTATGGTTTCAACGTGAAACTTTTATAGCTAATTTGTTTTTTACATGTTGAATATAAAAGGTTTTTTTCTCTCTCATTGTTTGAGACCATGGATATGAAAATGAAAAACTTCTTTTTAAATCTATTCTAGAGATATGGATAACTTGTGTTTTACATATATTGAATATAAAAGGTTTTTTCTCTCTCATTGTTTGAGACCATGGATATGGAAATGAAAAACTATATACTTGGTTAAAACCTATGTTTTGTATCAATTTACTTTTTGTTTCTGAATACTATTTATATGTTGACTTTAGGGTCATTTAGATCTATTCCAGAGATTGACTGTAGAGGCATTTACTAGATATGTCACCTTTCATAAAAGATGAGATCCAAAGGCTACCTGGCCCTTTACAGACTCTGCCTATAGAACTACCATGGATATGAAAATGAAAAACTTCTAATTAGATCTATTCTAGAAATTGAATGTAGGGGCATTTACTATATTAGGTTAAAACCTATGTTTTGTATCAAATCACTTTTGGTTTCAATGGGAAACTTTTATGGCTAATTTGTGTTTTACATGTTGAATATAAAAGGTTTTTTCTCTCTCATTTTTTGAGACCATGGATATGAAAATGAAAAACTATATAATTGGTTAAAACCTATGTTTTGTATCAAATTACTTTTTGTTTCTAAATACTATATACATGTTGAATATAAAAGTTTTTTTTCTCTCTCATTGTTTGAGACCATGGATATGAAAATGAAAAATTTCTATTTAGATCTATTCTAGAGATATGGCAAATTTTTATTTTACATACATTGAATATAAAAGGTTTTTTCTCTCATTGTTTGAGACCATGGATATGAAAATGAAAAACTTCTATATTTAAAACTATTCGAGAGATTAATTGACTTGTAGGGGCATTTACTCTTAGGTTAAAACCTATGTTTTGTATCAAATCACTTATGGTTTCAATGGGAAACTTTTATGGCTAATTTGTGTTTTACACATGTTGAATATAAAAGGTTTTTTTCTCTCTCATTGTTTGAGACCATGGATATGAAAATGAAAAACTTCTATTTATATCTATTCTAGAGATATGGCTAATTCGTGTTTTAAATACATTGAATATAAAAGGTTTTTTCTCTCATTATTTGAGACCATGGATATGAAAATGAAAAACTTCTATTTAAAACTATTCCAGACCATGGATATGAAAATGAAAAACTTCTATTTAAAACTATTCCAGAGATTGACTGTAGGGGCATTTACTCTTAGGTTAAAACCTATGTTTTGTATCAAATCACTTATGGTTTCAATGAGAAAATTTTATGGCTAATTTGTGTTTTACATGTCGAATATAAAAGGTTTTTTTCTCTCTCATTGTTTGAGACCATGGATATGAAAATGAAAAACTTCTATTTAGATCTATTCTAGAGATATGGCTAATTTGTGTTTTACATACATTGAATATAAAAGGTTTTTTCTCTCATTATTTGAGACCATGGATATGAAAATGAAAAAATTCTATTTAAAACTATTCCAGAGATTGACTGTAGGGGCATTTACTCTTAGGTTAAAACTTATATTTTGTATCAAATCACTTATGGTTTCAATGGGAAACTTTTATGGCTAATTCAAGTGTTTTACATGTTGAATATAAAAGGTTTTTTTCTCTCTCATTGTTTGAGACCATGGATATGAAAATTAAAAACTTCTATTTAGATCTATTCTAGAGATATGGCTAAATGAGACTGTGGATATGAAAATGAAAAGCTTCTATATTTAAAACTATTCGAGAGATTGATTGAATTGTAGGGGCACTTACTCTTAGGTTAAAACCTATGTTTTATATCAAATCACTTATGGTTTCAATGAGAAACTTTTATGGCTAATTTCTGTTTTACATGTTGAATATAAAAGGTTTTTTTCTCTCTCATTGTTTGAGACCATGGATATTAAAATGAAAAACTATATAATTGGTTAAAACCTATGTTTTGTATAAAATCGCTTTTTGTTTCTAAATACTATATAAATTTTGAATATAAAAGGTTTTTTTCTCTCACATTGTTTGAGACCATGGATATGAAAACGAAAAACTTCTATTTAGATTTATTCCAGAGATATGGCTAATTTGTGTTTTACATACATTGAACATAATTTTTTTTTCTCTATTCACAGCAAAATAATTTCTCTAGAGGGAAACTTGAGAATGTGATGTCTTGTTTGAGGTGGAATGTGGGTCACTTAGACCAGTGGGTCTCGTGGAAATTATTAAAATATATCATATCATATCATCATATCATTTCCTCATTGACAGAATTTGTAATAGAATCATATCTCACTACTTGGAATACCATTAGAAGACTAATAGTGGGATTAAAAAAAACATCCTACCCACTGATTTCTAGTGTAAATTCCTAGTCGGATTCTTTGACCATGAAACTTAGAATATGACTTATGGTTGTGGAGCACACATTTCCACTACAACTAGTATCTCTTATTATGTCTATTGGAATGGTGGTCTTAGTACCAATTCCAAAATGGAGATATTGGCTTTATGGGGACTCTTTTATTGTGCTATGTGGATATATTTTAAATTCTTAATAGTTTTCTAACTCTAAAGTTTTTATTGACTGGCCAAACCACAAGACATGCTTCAACCCTCCACATGTATCAAATTGGTTACAACGCATATGGGAACTCACACAGAGTTTTGAGGCGCTCACATTCACTCACATCCAAAGAGTCTAGAACTCCACGACGGACAAAGTATGAAAGGAGAGCCTCATCATGTTGGCGGGCGTGATATATTTTCAGGTTTACAAGAATGATATTTACTTGGGTTATGGGAACATTCCCCTGTATTCCTATGTTTCTTTAGTTTTTAGTATTCTCTGGAGCTCTAGATGATCGGCTCTCTGTTTACATTGAATATTTCTACTTAAATTTTGCACAGGATTTATGATATGTTATATTTTCCACATGTAGTGCCTTTATTTCTTCTTCTACATGTTTATATCTTGGGACCATGTTCTATTTAGCTAGTTTCGGCTTAAATGCCTCTGATAGATTAGTTTTTGAACATTTTATAGTTCCTTCAAGCTCTCTGAACCACTTGCCTATCTATATTGTGATTTGTAGTATATCATTTGAGAAACACTACTCACTTGTAATCTATAATAATGTAACTATTCTATTTAATATAAAACTATTTTTCTCATTTTCCTGAAAAAAAAAAAAAAAAAAAAGCCTTGCTTTACAAAATAAAACACAATTCACCACCACGTAGTTACACCATAATAAATTCCCTTTAAAGAAATGTTTTTTTTCACCATTCAATTCCAAAATAAACCAAATAACTGCTGTAATATGGAGCAATTACTTACCTGGAGCAACTCCTAAGCAACAGTGCAACTCCTGAGCAGCAATTCCTGGGCGCAGGCACTAAACCAGCAATAGAGCAGTAGAGTGCGAACAAACTATGCAAACAGAGACGCGCCACAGAAACCCAAACAGACTATGAGAACAGACTATGCAAACAGAGACGTGCGGACAGAGATGCGTGAATAGACTACATGGACAGATGATGTGGGCAGACTATGTGAACAGAGGCATGTGAAAATGAAAATATTTCGCAGGTTTTATATTTATAAAATATGAGTTCGACTAAACTTTTTTTAAAGTTCGACCAAACTGTTAGTGCTGGTTCTCCCATATCTGGAAAAAATTATGTTTGCCCATGCCATCAGCATGACGTCCATCTAAACGGTAGAATGAGTTCGGCCGAAATTTCTCATACATTTTGGCTGAAATATCTAATTGTTCAGACGAACTTTCTCAAAATTTCAGCTGAACTATTGTTGAAAAAAAATTTCTGCCCCCGATTCTCACAAAAGTGTAACCCAACTTCACATTTTCACCCACCTGTGCTTCCAAGATGTGAAGATGGTCATTTGTGTGATGATGGTTGTGAAGAAGGTTGTCAAACTATTCCAAAATTTCATTTTGACTATATTGAATATAATTGAGATATGCCACAGTTTCCTTGTGATCTTAATACCTGTGGTGGCTGAGAATTTCCATATTGATTTGAATATTC
Source organism: Pinus albicaulis (assembly GCA_034641835.2). Classification (NCBI taxonomy): domain Eukaryota; kingdom Viridiplantae; phylum Streptophyta; class Pinopsida; order Pinales; family Pinaceae; genus Pinus; species Pinus albicaulis. The sequence goes on from CM076573.1 coordinate 273,054,661, forward strand.
CAAAGTTTCTCTACAGTGGAATCCATGGTAGGAAGAGCCACTATGTGACCTATAGAGTGATTTGGAGAAATAGATGCAACAGCATCTATTTCCCAACTCACCGACTTGGCGGAAGAAGAACTATGGGCTGGCTCGGGATGCTGTGCATGGACATGGTGTCCCCCCCTCGGTTTTGGTAACCCCATGGAGGGGCATATCAAATTTGGCAGAAGTTGACTATTAGATGAGAGGAAAGGCTGAGGGAAAAATTTCACAAATCCCATAAGAAAAAAATAAATAACCAAGACCAAGAACTTGTTGCCTCGAATGGGTGCACACTAGAACCTCGAAATCATGAGCTGTGGAACAGGAAGGGAAATTCTCTTTCTAGACCAGAGATTTGTATTCGGTAAACACCACCCACTAACAAATTAACCCATTAACACAAACTACATGTCCGTAATTTCATAGAGGGATAAATTTAGTAACACCGACCTAGAATGGGCATCTAGATCATCAAAAAAACTGATGAGAGAGTCGGGTAGTACCCCCACACATCTAAAAAATAGATGTAATTTCTGACAAGGATCTATCAATGGAGTGACCATAAACAAACAAAGACAAAGCCCTCCAAATACAGCGACATGGAGAAGAAATTGAAAACATAGATACCTACCCCAAGAAATAGAAGGGAGTTCTAGGAGCTTCTCTTTGATTTTTGAGGTCCTGTGGTCGGTTATGGGTTGGAGACAGCCCAAAGCACCATCCGCTCCAGTTCCTGAATCTTATAAACATGCGATAAGGTAGAACACAAACCAAACCCAAATACCACTATATTCCACTTCACCCGTCAGCTAAGGCTCAAATGCTAGTGAGCCACCATGAAACAAGACACGCACACATCTATCCTCATCCCGGCCCAAATTAATTTCCAAAACATCTAGAGTGGAGCCAAACACTCACAAACTCTTGAATTTAACAACTGAATTCGCGAGATAGATCATCACGTGAGGGAATATGCAAGGATCGTGCATAGAGAGTATTTAATGACCACATTGAGGAGGAGCAAGAGCCAGTGGCCTCACATGTGAGAGATTTATGCTCTCTTGTTCACCCCCATCGAGGCGAAATTGACATGTATACTTAAAAAAAATACATCAAATAAAAAATAATATCTTCTATAATAAAAACATAAATCATTACTAGATTTAATTTAAAGCATTATAAAGTATCGATAATTCCATTGTCATGGTGCTCACCTAGTTGGTTATTGATTTTAAAATCCAATATTAAAAGGTGTAAAAATATTGCACTTTAACTTTGAGAGATATAAATAAAATATTTAGATGTGTATGTTAAATAATATCAATTTATATCAATTTTACAACCATAAAGTAATTAAAAATAACATGAAACCTTTTATTTCTGTTATAAATATCTCAATATAAAACTTAAATACACTATTTGATTATCCATATTAACTAACATATTATATATATAGATAAAATGTATGTATAAATGAAGTCATATGATCTAGGAAATTATGCTAAGGAGTATAAATAGGCACAAGTTTGTAAAAATAGCTATTGGAATCAACCCATGTTTCTCTACGAAAATAAGAATTACTCATTCCTTTTAAATACAATATAAGAGAAAGATAATATATGTGTATTTGTATTAATGTTAATCTTATTAATATATTTTAATGTTCAAAAGACATAATTGAAAATAAATTATTTACTTCAAGAATGCATAATTTATTTAATTTTTAATATAAAATAATAATAATAATAACCCTGAATGTGGGTGCTTAATGGTGATTATACGGTACTGGGCTTCTGGTTCGGTACATGGAAGGGCCACATGGCCACCCACAAGCCACACCAATGACCATTAACCTCATTTAAGAGCTCTGGCCATCACCTTGAGCTGAATTTACTCCATTGCAAATGTCGAGGCTGCTCCTTCTGCCTCAAAATGACATTCCTCGGTCATTCGCCTGGTTATGTTCTTCGGCCTCCTGGTTCTATGCCTCTCTACTCTTTCCCCCACGAAGCTGCTGCTCCACTCAAGTCACGGAGCCGAGCTCCCGCATGCCGACAGGGAGACGCTACAGTCTTCGGTGCTGCATGAAATTTCTTCCGGGACACCATTACTCGCAGAGCATCCTCTGCAATTTGCGCCTCTCTACTGCCTCTGGCCTCACCACCACCACTGAGCTTTAGTCACAGCGACGCCTCCACCCTGCTCCTTCTACTACCTAGAGTGCTTTCTGCCCCTACTACACGACTATGTCTCATCTCAAGAATTGCATGCGATGCACGCGTGGCAGCAGCAGAGGTCGCACTGCCCATCCATCTCCCTCCTCTCAGTCTATTTTTTTGTCTTCTTTCTTAGAGAATTCTTGGGGCAGGTACCCTGAAACTCGTAGCGGATGCAGTTGCCTAGTTGGTCTGTCTCGCCGCTCCGCCCGACCCGCTACCTCTAAGCCCTCTCTACAGCCTCCGCCTCGCTTGGTCCCCTCTGTCATTTTGCAGACCCCCAACACTGCCAAATTCCACTTTAATTGCTCCACGGACTGCCCCCATGTTGTAGCCACCATCTCTGTCTCCTTCCGGGAGGAACCCACTAACGCTACTAGCCACGATCCGCCCATTTTGCAAATGCGCCCTTAGAGTGACCTTGGCCCTTCTGTGGATGAGGAGAAGAAATAGGTTCCTGGCAAGCATAATTCGCGCTTGGACAACAGTAGCAACTTGAGAAACAGTAAATATGGTAAGGAGCAGAGCAAGCAGGGCATGGGTAATGGTGGTGAATCCACAGCGCCACGACATGAATCATTGGCCACCCAGGACGCCGATGACGATGAATACAGATGTCTCATTATCGAAGAAACACCTCCTGCACCCCATGACACATAGGCTATTATGTTTTCTTCAGTTTATGGATCTCAGCATCATAATTTTGTTATATGTCACTATCTATGTTTGGCATAATCATTTTTTTCTGTATAACGCTGGTTTTCTGACGAGAAGTAGTGACTCAAACTCTCTTCGGGTTGGTTTCCCCTGTGTGGGCAGCTCCTTTTTGCTATTTTGTTGCAAACTATTCCACTGATACAGGCTTTAACTGCAGAGGCGAGAGCCTCCATGTATATTATTTTTAACTAATAGAATTTAATATTACTTAGAAATAATAATAATAATAATAATAATAAAATATTAAAAATACAATTTAAACAGTGATATAGAAAGAAAACCATAGATATCTCTACACTGACTACATAAAATGGATTATAAGTAAATTGAAATACAAATGAATAGGTTCTATGCGCCAATGCTTTCACTAAAAGGGACAGAAAAAGTTTGGTAGTTCAGTGAAGCCTGAAGTTCCTCCAAACACTTTAGCAAAACAACCTCTCCATGCACTCACATCATAATTATTGCATGCTTTTGGGTTCGGTGAAGTTTTTGAAGGAACTCCCAGTGTCGAGAACCAGCTGGGGCAATAATAAGGATGGTTTGAGGTTTTTGTCATGAATGATAGAGAATAGGAGGTATGAGCAGATAATTAAATAATATTCACTGTAGGATTGTTAACAACCATTATTTCGTTGAAATTCTAAATAAGGCAATAGATTCATTGCACTTGGAAAAAAAAATATTTCCTCAACTACATTCAATGAATGAACTGGACGAAATATCAACCACTCATTCACATTCTCTATAGGTTAACTTGTTCGATTTAAATGTTCTTGTTTGCTCTAACCTTGTTTTTAGTATTTCTGTGTAGACCACTCATCCATTCATTTATGTAGGGAGGTTCAAGATCCGAGCCTTATTGGTAAGGTTCCATCTATGCAGAAAAGTGGTGCTGATGAAGTCTTACACGAATATTCGTGTTTGTATCTATGATGAAGTTCTTAAAATAGAACTTTCTGAACTAAGCTATCAATATGTTGTATCTAAATCTAGCATGATCCAACATCACAAGCATGTCGTCAAACAACACTATCGTAGAAAACGGAAAGCGCTGTAAGCTTTATTCATCTTACTTTATCTTGGTCGATATTATATTTCAAATCAAACACCTATGAATTGTTGAAAATATTAAAGTCACATGCATACCCTATGCAGGTAGAAAACAAAGTACAAAGGGGCAGAGGATATTGCTTGCACAACACTATGCATTCAAGAGGAATGGAGAAACAGTAAGAAATTAATTTTTTGATATGACCGCAGCCACCACTGCAGAGAAGAAATTAAATATTTTTATAGGCCGTAGCTGACTTTGTAGAGAAATTGAAGAATTCGTGGTCAAAGCCACACAACAACAGGTTTCTATTAAAGAGAAGTATTTTTGGGCTTAAAGCCCTCAAAAACCAATCAGATTTTTTGTTTTAAACGGGCCAAAGTTTTTAATGGGCCATGTCATGGTGGTCCCCACAACTTCATCACCAATCGCAAAGTTTTATTTTAGTGTCTTGTTGATGTGAAGCATCTGATGTGATGCGATGGTGCGATAGCACACATCGCACATCGCAAAGGATCAAGTATTATGCCCTTCTGCAATGATGTCACCATTTTATAAGTTGCAATGCGATATCGCATATCACAAATGCGTTCATCCAAGGTCTTCTGTCGTGATTGTTCAAAATCAAGTCCACGATGTGATGTGGTCCCTACCACCATCGCAATCACTCATCGCAAAGTCTTCCGCGCAACCGTTCTGCTTGTACCATCCAATAGTGCAAGCGCTTATCGTGCCATCGCACATTGCAATATCACAAGCCCATCTGCCATCCTATGATTTTTTGTCCACCAATCCACAGATGCGATGTGGGCCCATAACCCAAGGGTCCATTGGATATCGTTAAAATTTTATGTTTCGGCATTTGTATTAAAATGTTTTCAAACCTTATTGTAATTTTCTATTATGTTTTATTATGTTTTATGTTTTTTAAAAGTGTCACGCCATATAAATAGAAAAATCTCGTAGGCTTATTGTAATGTTGTATTTTTGTGTAAAGGAAAGCCCTCAGGAAATAGAAAAACACAGTAAGACCAGAGCACACTATGTGTGCGTTTTTGGAGACAAAGATTTTTTTTAGGAGCACTGTGTCTGTAGCAGTCTTATCCATATTTTGTAAATACCTCCAGAGAGGAAGAAATCCATCATTTTTTAATAGTTATAGTTTGTTGATGAAATAGAAAGTAGTTTTTTTTATGCAATCTCTATCCAGCAGTAAGAAATTTCCTTTCATTTCTCTATGTTAAAGGAGGAGAATTTTATTCTCCCTATGTGTTCAGAATATTCAGAAATTCCAACATGGTATCATATCTTATCTGGACTCTTTGAAGGTGTCAAAGAAGCTGAAGGAAGAAGGATTAGTTCCAGCAGTTCACTAGTAGAACTCTAGGAGGCGTAGTAGAAGATTAAGTCCAGGTATTTCTCTAAAAAAAACAGAGTTGTTGTTTTGTTTAAAAGAGCAGTCCTCAGAAACAAAGTTTTTTTTTTAAAGAAGGAAATACATTTTGTTTAGAAAAACACAGTCAAGTTTATTTCAGAGTTCAGTTTATAAGTAATCGCTGGACCAAGCAGTACTATGAGTATTGGAAATACTCATCTTCCCCAATTTAATGAGAAGAATTAAAATTATTTGGCCATTACCATCAGAGCCCTGTTTGCCTCCTAGGACTTAAGGGAATTTTTAGAAGATTGTTTTGATGAACTAGTTGATGAGCGGGCATTTAATGCCTTAACACAGGCAGAGAAGGATTTATTGAAGAGTAATAAGAAGAAGGACTATAAGGCCCTCTTATATCTCTATCAAGTAGTACTTGAGAGTGTGTTTCCAAGGATAACAACAGCTAATAGATCCAAGGATGCATGGGAAAGTCTTAAAATAACTTATGAAGGTATGGAGAAAGTGAAGACAACAAAACTACAATTGCTGAGGAGAGATTTTGAAACTCTCTGTATGAAAGATTCTAATAACATAGAATCATTCTTCACACATGTGATTTGGATGGTCACACAGATAAGGTTCCATGGAGAAACACTTGAATAAATAAGGATTGTGGAGAAAATATTGAGGAGCCTACCCTCAAGGTTTGATATTATTGTTACCACAATAGAAGAGACTAAATGTCTCTCAAAGTTCATTGTAGATGAACTTCATGCATCACTGATGACTCATGAACAAATATTGGGAAGATATGTAAACCTATCTCTAGAGCAAGCCTTTAATACTCAGATGCCTTTTTGAGGAGGAAGAGGTCAAGGCAGAGGAAAAGGAAGAGGCAGAAGCCAAAACAGAGGAGGAAGAAACATCCCTTCACATACACATGGAAGGAGCAACAATTAGAATCAAAGCCACAGCCAAAGCAACAACCAGCAAGGTGGACACCAACATGCTCATGGACAAAGGTATCAAAAATCCAATGTCCAATGTCATTATTGCAAGAAATATGGGCACTATGCCAATGAGTGTAGGAAAAAGAAAAATGACATGAATAGTATGTAGAATGCTAATGTAGAAAAAGAAGAGAAGAACCCAAAGAATGTGTTATTAACATGTAATGTAGCACAAGATAGAGAAGATGATGTGTGGTTCTTAGATTCAGGCTACAGTAATCACATGACTGGAAACATAGCAATGTTTGCAAATATTGATGAAGAAGTAAAATCTGAAGTAACCACTGGAACTGATACTAAGATATTTGTCAAGGGAAAAGGCACAGTAAGTATCCATGCAGGAAATGGAGAGAATAAATTTGTACTAGATGTATATTATGTTCCTGGCTTGCAATGTAATCTTTTGAGCATTGGGCAGCTCATAAACCAAGGTTACAATGTATTCTGCAAAATATATGTGTGCACAATAATGAACATACCCCCAGGAAAGAATATTATTGTTGAGATACAAATGACCAGCAATATAATGTTTCCACTCAAGCTCAATACTAAGTTGAGGGGAAAAGGAAAGAATGTAGCAGCTATAACTCAAGAGGTCTTTCAAAAGGAAGTGAAAGATGAGAATTGGTTATGGCACTTGAGATTTGGACATCTCAATTTTGGAGGTCTAAATTTGATGCACATAAAAGGAATGGTAAGAGGACTATCACTGATAGAGAAACTGGACAACCTATGTGAAGGCTAAATCTTAGGAAAACAACACAGAGAAAACTTTCCATCAGAAAAGAGCATAAGGGAGTAAAGCACCCTTAGAAATTATTCATTCAGATTTATGTGGGCTGATGCAAACAACATCAGTTTGAGGGAGAAATTACATGTTGAACTTCATTGATGATTTCACAAGGAAAGTATGGGTTTACTTCTTGAAATATAAAATTGAAGTGTTTGAAATTTTTTTCCATTTTAAAGCTCTAGTAGAGAAACATAGTGGGGATGATATCAAAGCTCTTAGAACTGATAGAGGAGGTGAGCACATCTCAAAATAATTTTTGCATTTTTTTAGAGAGAATGGCATACACAAATAGTTGACTACAACGTACACACCGCAGTAAAATGGTGTTGCTGAAAGGAAGAATCGAACCATAATGGAAATGGTGAGAAGTATGCTAAAGGAAAAACACTTTCCAAATGAGTATTGGGCAGAAGAAATAAATTGTGATGTTTATATTTTAAATAGATGCCCAACAAAAGCTATAATGAACAGATTTCTAGAAGAAGTGTGGAGTGGTAGAAAATAGGGAGTCACCCACATGAAAGTTTTTGGGTGTGTGGCTTATGCACACATTCCAGAACAGTTGAGGAAGAAGTTGGACAGTAACGGGGAGAAGTGCATCTTCCTTGGATATTGTGAAGAGTCCAAGGGATATATATTGTATAACCCATCCACAAAGAAGTTTATTATAAGCAGAGATGTTCAATTCATAGAAGAGGAAGCATGGGATGGAAGCATTGAGATAACGATCAATGTTAAAAGATGTTTGTCTCATGATGAAGATGAAGAAAATGTGGTTGAAAATAATACCTCATTGTTGGCACAACCTCCACCAACACAAGGACAACAAGGGACACCTCAAGCAAGAGTAAGAACACCCTTGAGAAGAAATGAAAGTGCTTCTCCAAGCACACCACATGGAGCAGATTTGAGTGCTTCTTCAAGCACAACTACACCAAATGAAAGAGGAACAAAATTCAAAAATTTAAATGAAATTTATGAGCAAGAGACAAAAAATGAAGGTAGGAACTCTTTATTTGATTTATATTGTCAATTTGATGATCCTATTCATTTTGAAGAAGGTATAAAAGATATGAAATGGATAGAAGCCATGGATGAAGAAATTAATGCAATAGAGAAGAAAAAAAATGGGATTTAGTTGATCTCCCAGAAGGGAAAGAATTCATTGGAGTAAAATGGGTATACAAGACCAAATGTAATGCTGGAGGTAAGATAGAAAGACACAAGGCTAGACTTGTTGTCAAGGGATATAAGAAGTAGCATGGAAGAGACTATGAAGAAACTTTTGCACCAGTTGCATGAATGGAAAAAATGAGAGCGCCGCTGTCCATAGCAGCACAAAAAAAATTTAAAGTATACCAAATGGATGTAAAATCAGCATTCTTAAATGGAGTGTTAATGGAAGAGGTTTATGTTGAACAACCTCTAGGCTATGAGAAAAAGGGCCAAGAGCACAAGGTTTCCATATTGAAGAAAGTTGTTTATGGGCTGAATCAAGCACCAAGAGCATGGTGAAGTACGATAGATTCCTAACTACTGGAGAATGGGTTTGAAAAATGTGAAGGAGAACCCACATTATACATCAAAAAAAAAGATGGTAAGATTTCGATTGTGGTTTTATATTTTGATCATGTGATATTCACAGGTAATGATAATTACCTTGCTGAAAATTATAAAACAATCATGAAAGATGAATTTGAAATGACTGATATGGGATTGCTGAGATACTTCTTAGGAATAGAAGTAGGGAAAAATGAAAACGGGGTTTTTATCTCAGAAGAAAAGTATGTTAATGAAGTTTTATAAATATTTAATATGGAAGAGTGCAAGGAAGCAATTACTCCCACATTAATGGGATTGAAATTGAGTAAAGATGACAGCAGCAAGGACTTTGATCCAAGCTTGTATAAGAGCATAGTTGGTAGCCTCATGTATTTGACTACAAATAGGCCATATATTATGCATGTTGTTATTTTGACTTCCAGATTTATGGAGAGGCCAAAGGATGCTCATTGGCAAGAAGAAAAGAGAATTCTGAGTTATGTGAGAGGAACTAAAAAGTATGGGATTTTATATACTGCTTCAGAAAATTCTTAGTTAATTGGTTATACTGATAGTGATTGGGTTGGAAGTAATGATGACCGGAAAAGTACTTTTGGTTATGCTTTTCATATGGGTTCAGGATCCATTTCATGGGCTTCTAAGAAACAACCTATGGTAGCATTATCTACAGCAGAGGCAGAGTATGTGGCAGCTACAGCAGCAGCGTGTCAAGCAGTGTGGATGAGAAGGATGTTGAGAAATTTATCCCAATAACAAGTAGAGGGAACATTGATTTATTGTGACAATAGCTCAGTTATTGCATTGTTAAAGAATTATGTGTTTCACAAGAGGATGAAACACATAGATGCTAAGTTTCACTATATCAGAAAATTGGTGAACAATGGAGAAATTGTTGTACAACATTGGAGAATAGAGGAGCAATTTTCAGACATATTGACAAAGCCATTGGGCCAAAATATTTTTTAATATTTAAGAAAATGCTTAGGTATGACTGATAACCTAGCAGCTGAATTTAAGGGGGAGTGCTGAAAATATTAAAGTCACCTGCGTACCTTGTGCAAGTAGAAAACACAGTACAAAGGGGTAGAGGATATTGCGTGCACAACACTATGCATTCAAGAGGAATAGAGAAATAGTAAGAAATTAATTTTATGATATGGCCATAGCCACCAGTACAGAGAAGAAATTAAAATTTGTTATAGGCCGTAGACGACTTTGCAGAGAAACTAAAGAATTCGTTGTCAAAACCACACAACAACAAGTTTCTATTAAAGAGAAGTATTTATGGGCTTAAAGCCCTCAAAAACCAATCAGATTTTTTGTTTTAAATGCACCAAATTTTTTAATTGGCCATGTCATGGTGATCCCCAGCACTTCATCGCCAATCACAAAGTTTTATTTTACTGTCTTGTTGATGTGAAGAATCCGATGTGATGCGATGGTGCGATAGCACACATCGCACATCGCAAAGCATCAAGTATTATGCCCTTCCACAATGATACCTCCATTGTATAATTCATGATACGATATCGCATATCGAAATCGCATTCACCCAAGGTCTTCTGCCATGATTGTTACAAAGAAAGTCTTTGATGCGATGCGGTCCCTACCACCATCGCAATCGCTCATCACATAGTCTTCCGCACAACCGTTCCGCTCGTACCATCCGATAGCGCAAGCACTCATCGCGCCATCACACATCACAATATCACAAGCCCATCCGCCATCCTATGATTGTTTTTCCGCCGGTCCGCTGATGCGATGTGGGCCCATAACCCGCAGGTCCATTGAATGACATTTAAAGTTTATGTTCCAACATTTGTATTAAAAGGTTTTCAAACCTTATTGTAATTTTCTATTATGTTTTATTATGTTTTATGTTTTTTAAAAGTGTTGCGCCATACTAAAAGAAAAATCCAGTAAGCTTATTGTAATGTTGTATAAATGAAAGCCCGCAGGCAAGAGAAAAACACAGTAAGACCAAAGAGCACTGTGTGTGCGTTTTTAGAGACAGATTTTTGTTTACGAGCACTTCGTCTGTAGTAGTCTTATCCATATTTTGTAAATCCCACCACAGAGGAATAAATCCATCATTTTGTAATAGTTATAGTTTTTTTATGAAATATAAAGAATTTTTTTTATGCCATCTCTGTCCAGCAGTAAGAAATTTCCTTTTATTCTCTGTGTCTGAAGGAGAGTATTATTCTCTCAGTATTTGTTCTGGAATTATCAGATATTCCAACATGAATGAAATTCAAACCTATGGATATTGTGACTTATCAAATCTAAACCACTACGGAATATGCCGATTTATACTTGCATGTGCGGAAAAGAAGATCCGCTCTCAAATTTTCATGATTAAACTTTGGAGTTGTATATAAGTGAGATTTTCTCTAGTTTTTGGTGGATTTTTTTCTAGAATTTAACTAAAAAAAATTATGGTTTATGGTCTTGATTTGTATTATTTAAATTAGTTTTTTTGTTTCTATATATATGGATTTAACATCATAAAAAATTTCTAAGTAAATTCGCTTATCACAACTTATGATCCCAATTAAACCTTTCTGATTCTAGATAAATTAGAGTAGAAAATCAACCAAAGAACTTTCCCAAAAATCTCACTAAACAACTTAGCTTTTATAAAAAAAATCTAAAAAAAATTCTTTTTATAAAAAAATCTAAAACAAGTTCTTCATCCTACTCAACGTTTAAGGCATTATCGTAATTTATATTATAAACAGCCAATTATAACCAGTAATTACATGTCAACTTGGAAAAATAAATATAATTTAAATTTAAAAAAAATAAATACAATTTTGAAATGCAACAATCAAATGTTAACCTCAAGTGTATGCAGGTGAAATTGAGCGTAAAGCTTGTTTGTTTTTTTTTTAATTAAGGATCTTGTATTAATTAAAGAAAAGAAAATAATCTATGTTGACAGTTTATTTTAGTGAGTATGACTAAAAAAATTGTTTTTATTTATTTTGTTTAATTAGCATTATTAGTTCAAATTAAAAAGAAACTAAGCAATGAAGTACAAGGTTTTATATTGGAAAAATATTGTCATCTAAGTCGGCCACTTCAATGTAAGTAGCCTAGGTTTGATGTCCATCTCTTTGTTAAAGTTTAAGTCGGGACTTTACAATTTACCTCTTTGTTTGCTTTAAAGTAATGGCTTAGTATTCCTATCCCCTTTCTATCAAGATCTTGCACATAATTGTTTTACCATGCTAATACAAATCCAAAATTTTAAAATCCTTGCGATATAAAAAATTGAAAGTGTATTTTGGCAAGACAGATTCTTCAAAATATTTCTCGTCATCTTCCTTATCAGGAAAAAATTTGTATTCCACTCAAACCTCATTTTTAACATTAGTGTTCACCAATCAGTGCAGGAGATGCGTACCTATTATAAATGGCCCTTTAAAAAAAATTCAGTGGTAAAGGCCTGACCTAGTATCGTTACAAAATGCTTCCAACAAATCGATGCCACAATAACCCTAAATAGATTCCCAACAAAAACTATGGGATAGAGCCACAACAAAGCAATTGGATAGATGCATGAATTATTGTGCCATTTCTTGGCAGGAAAAACTTACAAGGCTAACATTGGGCAAAAGATGAATTAGAAATGTATGAACCGAGGAGATAATCATGCAAAAGGCTTATAATAGTCTCATGATGGATGGGGACAAAATCTAGTTTTCTATAAGCTGTTAACAAATTACCATAACGGAAAATATCATGATTAATTAACAAATTCACCGGTTTGCATTCAAATCCTTGGTGATTACGTATTATGAATTGTCATACATCCATTAAACTAATGGGAACTATCACGGTGATGTGTGACAAAATCCTGCACGAATCAATAAAAGAGATGTATTGTATTATAACTATGGAAGAATGTAAGACACGGTGTATATATAAAGGCTTTATGGTCAACAGGTCGATAGGGGCGCTAGGAATTGGATCCTTGGGACCCAAAATTTCACTTAGGATCATTGACCTTGCTAAATTAAAATAATCCATCTATACTAAAATATCAAAACTCTAATTGGAATTCTTTTTAAATCACCAAAAAATTCTTGTGTGTATGGCTAAGATGATGGAAACAATGGATAGGTTGAATAAAATTGCTTTTGTGTTGGAAAAGAAATTGGAAATCCTTTCCTTCACCTCTTATAATGATGATAGTGAACCTCCTCCACCAATTTAGGTGGATTTCCTTACAGATTAACATGATCACTTCAGCCAATTGTGTTTTTAAGATATTTTGTTAATTTAAATAAAGAACGAACCAAACATAAAATAAATGCGCAACTCTAGGTGAGACCATGTCAACTTGGAGAGTGTTGTAGTCATCACATTTTATTCATCATTAGAAAGAATGTTCGTACATATATAAGGTTACAAGTTTGTTTAGGAGTTTGAAAAACTTCCTCATAAATAGGATCTGCATCCTAAATATACCTCACAACTTTAATAAGACACCATAATCTTAAAAGAAAATCTAATAATAAATTCTAGAATAGTCTACATTTCTCCATTAATTCCAAGTTCCTCCCATAATGGAGAAATGGATCAAATCATAACATAGAAAAAATATATGTGGGTTTGAGTCTTAGTCATGCTTACAATTTTACCTTAAAGATTTCATTTTTACTTTGTTTGCTATTAAATAATGATGTTTCCTCCTTAATTTCTTCAATTGCATGATGTAATTGGGAAATAGTTCATCAAGTTTTGGAGGCCATGATTTCTCTTCAATAGTTGCAAATTGTTCAACACATACATAAGTGGGTTGTTGCTCTTTATCAATACATTCTTCAATACCCTGTCTGGTAGATTTATTCCACATTAGCTTATAATAATGTCAGATCTCTTCTGGACTCCAATGCATTAGAATGCCATTAAACTATTCACTTTTTTTTATTTTTTCTTGTTATCTTCAACATTCATTGATTCTTCATATATAGTTGTGACTTTTGTAGATGTTTTATCAAGACATGGTGTTTCAATCCATGCTTTAATTAATTCTAGCTCTTTCTCAAAATTTGTTTCCTATTACCTATTAGTTTCCTCTCTTGCAACATCTGTAACAAACCTTTACTCGAAAAGTTATCCCCATCATATAGTGGTTGAGAACTTGTAGCACATTCAGTGGCACAAATACTTTCAAGAACACCTTAATTTTCAGCTATCTCATTCCATTCCATTTCGGTTTGGTTTAAAATGTATATTTGACAATTCAAACACCCCTTTCGACCTATGATACTTCCTCTTGAATTGTTAAAATATCTTAGGAATTGTTTTATTTTACTTTTCCAATGCATTATTTCCTTTTCTTCGTCTTATATTTGTCCATAAAAAATATACTATTTTGAAATTTCACTACAAGAAAAGGCCCTCTAATGGAGGTTATAAAGGAGTATTTTAGTGTTATAAAATTGGCCAAAATTTTCAACAAAAAATTTGCTACGACATGCCTTTTCGATAAAAAAGGTTTTCATGAAGCTTCTATCAAAATTTCAACAAAATTAAAAAAATGTGGATGACCAAAGGTTGTTACGGATGTTTTTCTCATCGGTTTACGCATTGGGTGTCAATGCACTAGTGCGTTGTACCATGAAAGCACTGGTACTGTAAACATACCAATCAACAGGATGGAAAACAAATTTCGGACACCTGAGGGTGTTTAGCAACAACTCGGTGTGTTTCATCCTACCAGTTGCACCGGGTCGATGGAAGGTGCATTCACCAGGCCGATAAGGTGTAAAACTGTAACGACTCTCATCTAACACCCAAATTTTTATTTTTTTTCTACCCTATCCAATCTTCTTCTACGTCTTCTAAGCTAAGTTTAATACTTCTTCTAATTATTCCTTAAGTATGTACTAATATTACTAAGGAATAGAAGTTTATCGAATAGTGGAATGTGCTCTTCCATAATCTAATTATAACATTCACTTTACATTTTTTCTTCCAAATTTGTAAAAGAAAGGTATTACGCACTAGACAATTACAAGTAAGGTATTATACATAATAATTGACCCTTAGGCAATTATATGTTGTACTCACAATTATATGTTTTCTTATAATTGCATTCTACCCTTTATAACTATGTTGTGTCGAGGTATTATATTGTCATCTCTTAATATAATTCTTTTTCATCAGCATATATATATACATTGGTGAATGATTAAATTCGTTACTCCATCAACTCACTATACGTATGTTAAGTTCAACCCTTAACACCTTAATTAACACCTTCTTCATCCTAATAAAACCCTCCTCGGACATACCATAATTGTTGTACCATTGACTATGCGATTTATCATTGATGCTACCCTAAGTAGCTTACGCCTTGGTTTGCATCGGGAAGTGAAATCCGTAATGGGAGTTATGGTAGTCGTATCATTACGATCCCTTAGCATTTATATGCCAAACGTCTAATTGCTGACATATTAATATTAAATTATTTCTTTAATTATGGACCCATGTGATTGAGTACTATTACATTCAATTCGAATATCTTCCGTTCGATTCATATGGTCTTTTTCAATTAAGAATTCAGGCATTTTATAACCCTAAGGCTATCGCATCGATCCTCACCTGTCTTCTCAGATGATTCCACGTGGACGGTGAGATCTCTTTGATTATTAGGGTTTCGTTTGAGATTAAAATGCTCTCAGCATCATTCCATTCCTTTTTCCAGTGATCGTTTTTTTCTGATCTTTCCGTAGAAGCTTAATGGAGAGTTTCGAATTGCACTCCTATTCAACTCAGCTTGTCACAGGTAATACTAAATTCATTTTGGCTTGTTTATCTATATTGTTTCTTCATTTTCCTATTACGACATAGGCGAGAAAATTTCCACCATTTCTCTCTTTTGAAGTACTTACTTTGTATCAGATCGATACAGTCGACTCGGCATGTATCAATGTTTTCGTTTCTTATATATATGTCTGAGCTAAATTGGAGCTATTGTTATTGTTAAAGGTTAACTTTCCTTTCTATTTTATTCTGGCATTGATCTCATATGAATCATCGTCCCTTCTTATAATGGTATTTTGGTTTATTTTTGAAATAGCCATCGCTAATGAACTTGATTTTGGAGGGTCCATGTTATGAGTTTGACTCATTACACAGTTAGACAGGGATACCGTGTTATCATTGCTCTATTCGCATTAACTCTCTTCTCCCACCTTACCAGGTAATTTAGTTACTTGGGTAGTATATTTGCTTGTGTTTCTTCTCTTGTTTAACAAATAGAAATCATTTAATACTAATAATTTCCTCCCCATCCTTACAAAGAATTTCCAAATCTTAATTTTTGTATAATGGGTATGTTTTTCTCCCATTCTCTCACAGTTCATAAGGATTTCTTTTTTCCATAGTAATATTTAATTTTAAATATTTTTCAATATGAGGATATTAATACTATATGTATTTGTCACATGTAAGATTCTCGCCTTAGATGGTTTTGCCTTTGAAGAGAAAACAATTGTATTTATTTCCTACAACGAGTTCTAATCACGCTTCAAGCCTTGAAACAGGTCGGTCGATGAGCCTCTTTCTGTTTTCCATATTGGGAATAATAATTCCCAAGTGACTGTAGATTTGTTTTTTTTCGATTTTTCATTACTATGAATATTGACCCCAATTAATTTCTCGGGGAAAATACGCTTGTTATTTTGTAATTTATATGAACATAACTTTGGATATTCTATATCAAAATCTCTGAACTGAAATTGTTCACTGATGTTTCAAGTAGGTTATTATCTATTATTCACATTTTCTCCTTACTACAGATAAAATCATTCTCGACCAAACCTTATTAGGGCCTTTACTTTTATTTGCAGAACTGGTTAACTTAGAATTGTTTTAATGTTCTGAAATTTTATTCGATTCGCATAGAGAAAATAGCTAATAGTGGAAATATCCCTTTCGAGTTTTTTTATTTAATTTATGTTTCTTAAAAAATTCGGTCCTTAATATATGTATATATAAAAGGAACATTGATCAATTTTCGGGATATCCTGAAAGGTGAAATTCTGTGGCGTTCATACAAATGTTTAATATTCTTAATTTTATATCTGTTCTTAACTCAATAAATTTTATATAGATATGTACACTTGGAAAAGAGATTCCTATTTTCCTCTATTTTATTAACAGAGTAGATAAAATTCTTTCTTATTTCACTTTGTATAATACTACAGTGTATAAAATCTAGTTTGTAGTAGGATTTTTGTATAATGGATCCAGTTTCTTTAGCTATATATCACATACCATTGTGTATAATCTTATAATTTATAGCTTTTCTGTTATTCAAGTATACCTCATTTGTGTTAAATAGAGTTAATTGAAGGTTCAACAAAATTTTCAACATATGTTTTACCCAGCATATAGAGGATTTCTACATTATGCACTCTCATAAGATTTATGTACTAAAATGTTCGTTTATATATATTTTTTTTCAGTATCATACATATATCACGATTATACTTTACTAATACATATTTTGTTAAATTTTCCATTTCATTGATCAATATAGATCATAGATTACTTTCACCATAGGTATATCAATGACATCTATCTTTCCATTTATTTTAGAAGTTGAATTTTTCAATTAATTATATCCTCACTGTACAGTATAATTTATTTTTATTACACAATTATAATGAGTTCACGGAAATATAGAATATAGTTTCTAATTTTCTAATTATTTCTCCTTCCTTACTATTTGAACTAAGATTTTCTTTGCATGCTTATACACTGTTTGGTAAAATCAGGTATATTCAGTCCCAACTTAACTGAACTATTAACATTCTAAGTAGGTTTATGTTCTTGTACATTTCACATTCTACAAGCATATTTATATTACAACATTCAGTATAAATTATGGAAACAATATATATCTCCAGATTTAGACCATCTTCTGGTTTAGAGATTCTCGTTGATAATTTCATATAATTACTATTCCTACAACTATACATATTTTAGAGACTAATTTCTCCTAATGAAATTTTTTAAATGTAAGGAATAATAAAATCTCAGTAGAACTAATTCATACTTGCAACCATATAATTTTCCAATATTTCATAACATCAAATATAGTAAAATTTTATAATACTAGTGTGCATACCATTTTTATATTTCTTTTAATCCACAGAACTGGTAAAAATTTACAATATCCTTTAGGTCAAAAAGATGGAACTTAAGTGTGCATACCTCTACTTCCTTTGACCAGTAATCCCAACCATATAATTCCTCCAGAATTCACCCCCGAGCTGAGATCTCCTCCCCCCAGAACAGACCACCTCAATCTGTTCTGAAGTAGCTTACTTAAACTATGCTCTCCCCAAAGCCTATTTCTAATTCTAGGTCCAGAATCTCAGGATTATTTTCTTCATGTTTGCCTAGGATTCCCATAATAAGGGATTTTAAAGCTGCTTTCTTCTTTTCCAGCTTTTTACCTATTCCCAACTACTTTCCTCATCATTGCAGAATTTATATTTTTCCTCTTAAATCCAAATTATAATTAATTCCTTTCAAGGATTTTTGAAAGGTTTTGGGAAATTCTTAGCCTTATCCATAACCTCATGGATCAGGATGATGATCTCCATTCTCATCTGGTCATAGTGCACACATAATATTCCATTTATTTTCATTAATAAATATTTAAATAAAAATCCACACAATAATTATCCATTGGGTCCACTTCCCATTATATTTTTGTTGAAATGTCTAACTTGAAAAGCATAGAAACTAGGGGTGTTACACATTCCCCCTCTTAAAACAAACACCATCCTCGGTGTTGCAAACTATCTACTATTGTTCATTTTGAAAACAAATATGGATATTTTTCCATCATCTTAGCCTCTCTTTCCCATGTAGCCTCTTCCGCAATAAAGTGTTTCCACTCCACCTTTACTCTCGCTAATATTCCTTTTCTCAATTCAATTTCTTCTCGCTCCAATGTTTGAAGCGGCTCTCGAAGGGACTCCCCTTCTAGTTCCACCTGTATCACATTCCAATCAACAATATGAGAAGCATCATGTTTTAATAACGAAACATGAAACACATCATGAAATTTAACATGGGGAGGTAAGGCTAGTTTATAAGCCACTGGTCCCACCCTTTCTAACACCTCAAAAGGCCCACAGTATCTATGAGCCAATTTTGCACAGCTTCTAGCATAAAGAGTGCTCTTTTTGGGTTTAATACGCAGATACACATGATCACCCACTTTGAACTCTCGGTGCACTCTCTTCCTATCGGCATAGATTTTCTGTCGATCTTGTGCTGTCTTGATGTTTCTCTGTATTTGTTTGACAATCCTTTCCATTTCTTGTAGAGTATCTGGCCCGAGTACTCGCTTATCTTCAGGATGGCTCCAACTTAAAGGAGTATGACACTTTCTTCCATAGATTGCTTCAAATGGACTCATTTTGATGGAGTATTGGTAGTTGTTATTATAAGAAAATTCGACTAAATTTAAGTAGTCTTACCATTGAGTTGGCCTATTCATCACATACATTCTGAGCATATCCTCTAGAATTTGATTGTTCTCTCTGTTTCACCATCTCTCTGAGCATGATAAACAATGCTAAAATTAAATTTAGTGCCCATGCCCCCAAACAGACCTTTCCAGAAGGCTATTGTCAAATTAGCGTCTCTATCTGAATAATCATCTTTGGGACCCAGTGTAGCCTTACTATTTCTTTTAGGAACACATTTTCTACTTGGGTTGTCCGAAAATTATATTTTACAAGTATGAAATGTGTAGCCTTTGTTAAGGTATCTACCTCTACCATCACTGAGTCATGCTGGTATTTTGTTCTGGGTAACTCGGTTATAAAATCGATAGAAAAAGTGTCCCATTTCCATTCTGCAATTGGTAAGGGGTTTAGAAGATCAGCTAGATGCTGATGTTAAACTTTGACTAGTTGACACTCCATGCATCTGGCTAAGTAGTTGGCTATGTCTTTCTTCGTTCCTGGCCAAAAAAAATTCTTTTTCAAGGTTGTAATCGTTTTCTGATATCCAGGATGTCCTGAATATGGATTTTTATGATATTCATCTAGGATTTATTTTTTCAAAGAATCCACATTGGGGATGTACAATATGTTTCTATAACAGATCAGCCCTTTCTCATTTTGGTTTTATTCATCCATTTTCTTTTTCATCATTTTCACTTGTAGATTCTTATAGTTAGGATCTTGATCTGCTACCTTTTTAACTAATTCTTCTAAGTCAAAACTAGCACTACTCCCAACGCTGTTTTTGTTTTGGCAAGCATTTCTGCTTAGAGCATCAGCAATTTTGTTTTTTTTCCCTTTGATATGTTTTATGTCCATATCAAATTCACTTAGAAAAGACAACCATCTAGCTTTTTGAGCATTCAAATCCGTTTGAGAAAAGAAATACTTGAGACTAATATGATCTGTCATCAATGTAATTTTTTTTCCAAGAAGATAGTGTCACCAAATCTTCAAGGCATGAATTACAGTAGCCAATTCCACATCATATACACTGTAATTTTGCTCATGCTTCATAATTTTTCTATATTCATATGCAATGACAGAATTCTCTTGCAGTAGAACTCCTCCCAACCACTCTCTACATGCATCCGTACACATGACAAACTCTTTATCAGGATTTGTAATCTTCAGTATAGGTGTTGTGGTAAGTTTTAGTTTTAGTTGTTCAAAACTATCTTGGCATTTTTCAGTCCACTCAAATTTTGTGCCTTTCCTGTGTAGTGAAGTTATGGGATATGCTATTGCAGAAAATATTTCCACAAACCTTTGATAATAACCTTCAATCCCCATAGCTAAAGCGCTTGATGTCTAGGTCACGGACCTCTCTGCAGAAACCCTAGCCTGCATGCGACTCTACTCTGCCATTCCGACCTGCTCACAACCAGCCTGCGCGGCCTGAACGCTAACAATGGCCTCCAGCTCGGGGGGGGAAGGTCACCCCCCCCTGTCAACAACGCCAACACCCACGTTAGCTGGGTGCAAAGCAATGAAACTGTCCACAGAAGTAAGGACACGCCGCTACCTAACGCGCCGTCTTCGCAAGCTCAGCAGGAGGCGGAAGTGCCCAAGTCCTCTACCTGCAAACCCATTGCCACGGAAAGACCAAAAATCGAACTGCCAAGCCACCGAATAAACGCCCGAATCCAGTATATGAGGGACCACGCCCTCATTGGAAAGTTTATTGGCTTCTGGCCAACTGAGAAAGCCCTTTATGGCTGGGTCGCCTCCAAATGGAAGCCTAAAGGGCAAGTTACATTACAACTTGGACCAAAAGGCTTCTTCACAGCTATCTTCAACTGCCTGGAAGACAGAAATAGAGTAATGGATGGAGGGCCTTACTTCTTTAACTCAGCTGGGCTGTATCTCCGAAACTGGGTAGAAAGATTCAATCCAGACAAAGAAAACTTCCATTGGGCACCTGTCTGGATACGCCTATACTCGCTACCCATAGAATACTAGGACGAAGAGTCACTCCAAGCGATAGGCAAAGGCCTTGGGGAATTCATCAAGATCACAGAGGAAACAAAGCTTCATCGATATACTTCATATGCCCGCATCTATGTTCACATGCATCTGGACAAGCCCTTACCAGATGCCGTAAGTATTTATCACGATGAATTCGAGTGGATACAGCCTCTCGACTACGAACATGTCCCCTTCATATGTCGGCGATGCCATGCTCTAGGGCACCTCTTCAGAGATTGCCCTCTCACCGCGCAGGCGCAGGCAAAAGAAGCGGAAGCAGCCCCGGAAGCTGATGGATTCACCAAAGTTCCCACGCGACGAAAGCATGGCAAGAAGCCCCCCACGACTGGTAAGAAAACTCCCCCCTCTTCCAATACTCCTTCAACCAGTAATAGCTTTACTGCTCTCTCTAACCCTGATCTTATTCCTGAGATAGACCCTAACCAGCTGAAAGCACCCTCTCAACCCTCGGATATCCCCAATCCCGCAGCTAAACCCAACCCCAAACAACATTCAAACCAAACGCTTTCTCCTGATCCAAATCCAGATAACCACTCTGCTGGAATCAAACTCCTACCCTGGCACTCTGCCACAATGGAAGTCGACAACCCCATTACCCTTCCTAATATCCCCAATGAAGCTCTGATTAATGGAAACCAAGAAACTCTCATGGAAGAAGACTCCGAAGGCCCCGACCTAGGAGAAATCGATATATCAGAGCTCGAGGAGGCTTGCATAAACCAAAATTTTGATACTATCAATCCTCAGCAAATTGATCAATTAGAAAAGGTCTTCTCAAGTGTCCATCAGGGGAGAAAACTTGGCATTCAATCTGGCAGTCACTGGGACAGTCTCAAAATTACAAAAGAACCTAAGAAAAGAGGGCAAAAGCCAGATTGGCAGCGTACCATCACCATAGGGCAGATATTGGTCGACTCAGGACGATACCCTAAGCTTACAAGGTTCTTCAAACCACTGCCAAATAGTTCCTCATGAAGCTGCTGTCTTGGAACATAAGAGGGCTCAATAGCCCTGGCAAGCAAAAAAATTTGAAAAATATGATACAGAAAGAAAGACCAAACATTCTCTTTCTTCAAGAAACAAAATGCAACAGTGAAATTCTAGGAACAGTCTTGTCTAAAGCTTGGCCTAGCTGCAGCTCAGTCGCAGTGGATGCTTCAGGTTCCTCGGGAGGTCTGGCTATTGCCTGGGACACGCTGACCATTGATCTTTCAGATTTTCATGCAGGGCACCACCTGATACAAGCTATTTTCCACCCCATTGGTACCAACATTCGCGGAAATATATCCAACATTTACTTCCCTCAGGATCAGGCAGGGAAAATAGCTCTTCTAAATACCCTAGCAAATCTAAACACCAACAGAAGTCATCCACTCTGGATCGTTGCAGGGGACTTTAATATGATCACTCAAATGAGAGAAAGAACAGGGGGAAGACTTAGAGCAGACCCAGACAGTGGCCACTTCAGAGAATTCATAGCCAACAGCTAGCTTATAGACATGCCCTTCTCAAATGGTACTTTCACTTGGAACAATAAGAGATCTGGAACCCAACATATTGCATCCAAGCTCGATCGGTTCCTCATCTCCGACAACGCCATTCATATCGGGGGGGACCTATCGGCCTCAATCCTACCGCAGACAGGATCGGACCATTGGCCCATCATGCTCCATTGGCAAAATGTTGGTCTTCAATACAAAAAACCCTTCAAATTTGAAGCTTTTTGGCTCTCCCACCCCTCTTTCAGAGAAGTTGTTACTCAGGCCTGGCAAAGCTTCACTCCTCCTTCAGGCTCAAAAATGTACCAATTTCAACAAAAGCTCAAGCATCTCAAAGCTGTTATTAAAAACTGGAATGTCTCCGTCTTCGGAAACATCTTTCAAGAAATCAAAATCCTTGAAAGCAAAATGGAAGAGATACAGCAAAAAATCATAAACGAAGGCAGAACTGAAGCGCTAGCAGCTCAGGAACAAGAGCTACATCAGCAAATGGAAGAGAGACGTAAGCAAGAGGAAGTCCTATGGCGGCAAAAATCTAGAATAGCCTGGTTAAAGGAGGGGGAAAAGAATACTAAATTCTTTCATAGATCAACAATACAAAGACGAATGCAAAACCGCATTCCACACATTACCAATCAATAAGGAGCAAAAGTGGAACAACAGGAGGAGATCGAACAAGTTTTGCTGGACCACTTTCAAGGCATACAGCAGGAGGACCATGCTATAGACAGACAACCAGCCATCGATCACATAGCTCAGCTCATCCCTAGGTTGATCACGGAAGAGCACAACAAGATGTTGCTTCGCCCTGTCACTCTCCAAGAAGTTGAAATGGCCACGACCCAAATGAAAGACGACAAAGCACCTGGGCCCGATGGATTCACCTCTAATTTCTTCCACACCTTCTGGGAACTGATCAAGGAAGAAGTTTGGCAGATAGTGGAAGAATCTAGAGTCGCTCACTGGCTCCTCCCCTCCTTAAATGCGACCTTCATAGCCTTGGTGCCGAAAGAGGAGAAGCCAAGCACTCCGGATAAATTCAGACCCATAGCCCTCTGTAACGTGATCTACAAAATCATCTCCAAGGTCGTAGCCAACAGATTGAAGCCTTTGCTCCCGCTCCTCATATCGCCTGAGAAAACTGGATATTTAGAAGGAAGGCAAATCATGGACGGTATCATCCTCACGCATGAAGTTATACACTCCCTCAAAATCTCCAAAAGGCCAGGTATGCTCCTCAAAATTGATCTATCAAAAGCATTCGATAAATTAAACTGGCATTACATTCAAAGTATCCTGTCTGCTTTTGGCTTTGACAGAATGTGGATAAGATGGATCATGTCCCTCATCTCTTCACCGCTCTTCTCCATTCTTGTCAATGGTATCCCTTCTAAGCCTTTCAAGCCTTCCAGAGGAATTAGGCAAGGAGACCCCTTATCTCCCTTTCTTTTTGTTCTCATGTCCGAAGGTCTCAGCAAGCTTATCCACCATGCTGTCCTCTCGAACCAGCTGAAAGGCCTTTCCCTTCATGGATCCCTCACCACTCACCAACAATTTGTTGACGACAACATGTTGTTCAGGCTCCCTTCAGTCCAGGAAGCTAGATCTTTTCAAAAAATCCTCAACCTCTTCGCCACTGCCTCCGGCATGACTGTCAATGTATCCAAGTCACAGATTTTCTTCTTTAATACCCCTCCTCTAATCCAAACCAGCATAATTCGAATTCTTAACTTCACTCACGCTCATCTCCCTTCCAAATACCTTGGAGCCCCTCTTATTGCCAATGCCATCAAGCACTCCACGTGGAATCACCTTCTGGAAAAACTGGAAGCTCGGCTCGCCTCTTGGGCATACAGAGCGCTCAATATATCCAGCAGACTTATCCTTATTAAAGTTGTCTTGCAATCCATGCCTCTCTATCTTTTCTCTGTGCTTGCAGCTTCTAAATGGGTTCTCAATCAGATCAAAAATTTGCAACGAAGATTCCTCTGGGGATCCTCAGACCAAAAACGCAAATGGGCTTTGGTCAACTAGGCTATGGTCTGCTCCCCTAAAGCAGCTGGAGGGATGGGCCTCAGAAATCCCATCCACAGCAATGAAGTTATGGGAGCTCGACTTTGGTGGAACTGGATTGCAAACCCCTGCAAACCATAGGCCAATATATGGACTGCCAAATACGCCAATAACATACCGCCCAACGATCTAATCAGGCTTCACCCTGAAGGCGCCGGATCACTCATATGGAATGCTGCCAAGCCGCACTTTGCTCTCATACAACAGCACAACTTCTGGGAGATACGGAATGGGCACACAGCACGATTCTGGACAGATTCCTGGCAGCAACAGCCCCAACTCACTGAGCTTCTCAATATTTCAAATAATGGCCGCCCAAGCCCTCTGGAAGAAATTAACGTTAAGCAATGCTGGACGCCCACAGTCACCGATAATTTTAGGCAATGGAAACTTCCCACCTCCCTCCTGCCCAATGCTCACAGCAACATTCAGGAAGTTCTCCAAAAGGAGCTACAACGGAGGAAAATAAGACATTCAGAGGAACCAGACATTCTTCGGTGGGGGTAAACTACCAAAGGAATATTCACCACGAAGGAAGCCTACTCTATTATGCACCCTATCCAGCATCCGACAGACAGGCTTTGGCAATTTTTCTGGGCTCCAGGTACTTGGCCTAAAGTGTCCACCTTTCTTTGGCTTCTCAGTCACAAACGCACTCTCACTTGGGACAATCTGCTTAAGCGAGGCTTCAGCGGCCCCTCTCAATGCCCAAACTGCAAGCAGGAAATGGAAACAACTCAACACCTCATGATGACCTGTCAACTAGCTCATCAATTATGGGAAAAAAATTGTTTCAGAAGTCAGCGCAGCAAACCAAAAGAGGACGTCGTCCACATCTTGCGCCTCTAGCCCCAGCGACCTTATAATAGTCCCATCCTCAATTATCTTTGGCAGCTGATCCCTGGCCTCCTCTTTTGGTCTCTCTGGAAGGAACGAAACAGAAGAATTTTCAAGCATCAAACTACTCCTCTGGACATCATATGGAACAACTTATATAACAATCTTCAAGAAACCATTGTCCTGCAGCCCTGGCTAGAAGAGGATCTCCCCAAACATCCGCAAGAAGAAGCTATATGGCAAAACTGGCAGCTAAGGATAGCGATCTCGCCTAGCAGCTCCAAGAAGAATGCTTCAGGCTCCCCAATACCCTGGACACCTCCACCTCCAGGCATATACAAGTTGAACTTTGATGGAGCCTCCAAAGGCAATCCCGGCCCAGCAGGCTTTGGGGGCATCCTCAGAAACTCTCAAGGAGACACTCTTGCCATCTACTATGGTTCGATAGGATGGGATACTAACAACTCAGCGGAACTGGAAGGTCTCTGGCAAGGAATAATCCTTTCACATCTTTACAATCTTTCGCCAATAATAGTGGAAGGAGACTCCCAGATTCTTATCACTATTGCCAATCAACTTCTTCAAGGCACCAGAACCACTAAAGTAGCCACCAGTTGCAGATTGGCCTCTCGGCTCGACACTCTCAGCAACTGGTTGGACAACAACCAAGCTATCTCCTTTGTTCACACCAAATGAGAAGGTAATAAGGTCGCGGACTTCCTTGCAAATTTAGGAGTTGAAAGCGCAGACTCTCTCAATCATGGCCCTCTTAACATTATCCATGACAGGGAAACACTTCAGAACTGCATCAATTTGGTGCAAAATGATCAAAATTTACCGGATGCGGATGTTTGACAGCCCCATGGGGACAAAGGGTACGTGTGGAGGCCATTTCCCAACGCCCTGTGAGCGTGGTGGCCACATGGCTCCCCACGGCAATTTTAAATGCGCTTTCAATGCGCCTGCAACCTTATTCAATGCTCGTTCGAGCCGACGCCTCTATAGCTTCATTCCGCCTGTTATGTGTATCATGGACATCGTTTCTCTGCTCGACTCTCTGTTCGAAGAGCTCCTCGCCTCCTTCCGCGTCTGTATGGTGCCTTTGGCCAGTGAGTGCCCTGCCCACTGTGCTGAGCCAAGCGCTCGCACAGTCACAGGCCGGCGATGCTCATTATATAACTGCATTGAGATTTCACCTGGCGTTCACTTCTCGAACAGCAGGTATTGTTCTGATGCGAACGCTGCCTCTCAGTTTATTCATAGCCCGCCTGTCGTTCTGCGTTCTGGTGGTCTGCCTCTGCTCACTTCCAGCTCTTCTGCTGTTGTTATCCATATTCAAAAGCCTCCCGACGCCGAGTCTGCCATGCCTCGCCTCTGGCCACGGATGACAGCCCGCAGAGGTAGCAATCGCGGTGGCTCCGTTGGGGAGCGCGCCTCTTCCAGCAGAATTGCCTCTGAAATTCCTTTTGATTTTGTCTATGGTCGCCCGCCTGTCTCCCTCCAGCATGAAGCTCCCCATTTTCCCGCCTCTCACGCTCCTCAGCCCGCCCGCAGGACTTACACCCGCCACTCCTCTCAACGCGCAGAGCTGAGGTTTGATAGTACCCCCACCCGCCCCTCAATTACTGCCTTAATCACCATTACTCTGGTTGAGGATGTCACTTTTAGTTCCACTTCTGTGCATGTTTCCACTTCCGCCCTTCCTGACCCCCTTTCTTCCTCAGGCGTGCCTCGCCCAACCTCGACTGCTACTACCCTTGAAGACCTGGCCACGCCTGATGCTACTTCCTTTTCCCCCCGTGGGCCCTCTCCCTTGCAGGTGGACACTTCGACGGCTCAAGGCGAAATGGTTCCGAGCGCTATGGACGCTGATGTGGATGATCCGGTGGACTACTACGGCTGCCCAATTCTGGAGGAGCAACCCTCCCTAGTCACATCCAGCTGACTCAGCTTTGAACTGGAACAGTATGGTCTTAGACCTAGCTTCTTTTTGTAACGCTGTTAGTTTGCTTCTGCACTTAGCAGCCTACTGGTTCTCGTTCATAATAGTGCTAGCTTTTTGTTACTGTGTCTTTGTAACCATAACAATTCAGCCGGTTTCCCATCTTAAGGGCGGCGAGACTGTTCTAAAAAAGCTGGTTTCCCTATATGGGCAGCTTCCTTTCAGCATTTTGCTTGACTTTCAAGCCCAGTTTCAGGCTCACGCAGCCGAACTGAGACAATTTTGTACTATTACTTACACATAAATAGAATTAGCTCAATTTAGAAAAAAAAAAAAAAAACCTTCAATCCCCATAAATTACCTTATTGCTGATACATCAGTTGGTATAGGCCACTCTCTTATGGATTTTATCTTTTCAGGATCAACAACCAATCCTTGTTCTGATATGATATGCCCCAAATATTTAATTTTATCCTTATAAAATTCACATTCACTAAACTTGGCATATAGATGATTCTCTTTGAGAGTCTGTAGCACAGTTCTAAGGTGTTAATTATGTTCTGCCTCACTTTTTGAATAGACTAAAATATCGTCTATGAACACTAGTACAAATTTATCTAAGTACTTGTTCAAAACACTGTTCATTAAGCACATAAAAGTGGCAGGGGAATTTTTCAAACCAAAAGGTAGGACTGCAAATTCGTAGTGCCCATACCTGGTTCGAAAAGTTGTTTTACTGATATCTTCCTCCTTAATTCTGAGTTGGTGATAACAAGTCCTCAAGTCAATATTAGAAAGTACTGAAGCTCCCCTCACCTGATCAAAAAGGTCATATATTTTGGGCAATGGGTACCTGTTTTTGATTGTCAACTTATTCAGTTGATGATAATCGATGCACATTCTAAAGGTTCCATCCTTATTTTTCACGAACAGCACCGGTGCTCCCCAAGGAGATACACTCGGTCTGATATAACCTTTATCCAACAATTCTTGTAATTGAATTTTTAACTCCATGAGTTCAGGGGGGCTCATCTAGTATGAGACTCTAGAAACTGGTGTTGCTCCTGGCACCAAATCGAGTTAAAAATCAATCTATCTTTTGTGGGGAAGATGAGGAATCTCATCTGGAAAAACTTCCTTAAATTCTCTTACCACTAGTAAAGTGTCTAGCATGTTTTCTTTAGGTTGTTGTCCTAATTATTCAACATGTACAGCATGTACTTGATATCATTTTCTAGCTGTTATTTTTAACTGAAGGGCGGAGATTTACCTTACAGAAATAGGTTTCAATTTCTCTTTTAGTACAAATGGTTTTCCTTCATCATCTATGCAGTGTAGAGTTTTGTCCCAACAATTCAACATGGTCTTTTTATTTTCTAGCCAATCCATTCCTATCAATAAATCATAATAACCTTCCATCTCGACCATAGTAGACTGATGTTCTGCTTGTCGGTTCTCCAAGGCTACAGTGATAGTGGGGATGTTCCTTGCTATATCATTCACTGTGGTAGCTTATCTATCTCTCAGAAACATCTGAATATTTTTGTGTGGATAGTCCCTCAACAGATGAGATTCTCCGCAATCCCAGCACTTTAATGGCTCTCTCATTTTAACTGTCCCTTCTTTCTTATGTTCCCCATCTATTTTCTTTGACACAACTTAGGATTGAGTAGTTTGAATTTCTTTAGGTTTTTTAAATTTCTTCCGCTGATGATCCCTACCAAAGTTCTTCAAATAAGTTGGTTTTTGCATTATCGAACTCTAGTTTCTCCTTGTACACAACCGGAAAATAGTTCAAAAACCTTTGCACCTTTGTTTTCTCTTCACGAATATAAGGAACATATCTTAACAGATTTGTGAACTTGGTGACAAACTCATCTATGGTGAGCTGTCCCAATATGAGTTCGTGAAACTCCTTTGCTTTATCATCATAATAGTGTTCGTTCAAATAACGGTTTTTAAACTTGACTTGGAAATCTTCCCAAGTCACTATCTTTTCATCAATGGCATGAACCATTTTTTCCTCCTCCCACCACAAGGTAGCCTTACCTTGCAATTGGTAGATAGCTAATCTGGCCCTCAGATTGCTTTCATATTCATAGACCTAAAAATACTTAATCATATTCAACAACCATGCCTCAGCATCTTCCTCCTTCTCTCCATCATAGGAGGGAGGTTTAATTTTTCAGGATTCACCCTGTAATTCCTTCCTCTATTTAGACTGATGTCTAGTAGTGTCATATTCCTTAGAATCATCTGAGAACCTACCTTTCCTCCTCCTTCCGGAACCTTCACCTTCTTGGCTATTCTGTGAAGTCAGTTCTCATATCAGTTTTTCCTGTTCCTCACTGGCTAAGGATAGCTTGTCATTTTGTCTTATTAGCTCAGCCATATCCTGTTGGAACCTGTGAAACATGGCCATTAAAGGAGCATTGGGATCTGGTGTATTATCTCTACCACCCATGTTGACATAAAGTTCATATTCTTCAGCCATTGACTTTTCAGTTTTAGTACATTTTTACACTAAAACAAAATAACATCAGTAACAATTTTTTTTCCAAAACAATAATAATAATAATAATAATTTCATAACAGTGAGCATAGGAAAATAGCCTAGTTTTCCAACCTTGTTCTGATACCATTTGTAACGACTCTCATCTAACACCCAAAAGAATTTATTTTTTTACCCTTTCCAATATTCTTCTACGTCTTCTAAGTTAAATTTAATACTTCTTCTAATTCTTCCTTAAGTATCCATTAATATTACTAAGGAATAGAAGTTTATCGAATAGTGGAATGTGCACTTCCATAGTCTAATTATAACATTCACTTTACATTTTTTCTTCCAAATTTGTAAAAGAAATGTATTACACACTGGACAATTACAAGTAAGGTATTATACATAATAATTGACCCTTAGGCAATTATATGTTGTACTCACAATAATATGTTTTCTTATAATTTCATTCTACCCTTTATAACTATGTTGTGTCGAGGTATTATATTTTCGTCTCTTAATATAATTTTTTTTCGTTAGCATATATATATATACATTGGTAAATGATTAAATTCTTTACTCCATCGACTCACTATACGTATGTTAAGTTCGACCCTTAACACCTTAATTAACACCTTGGTCATCCTAAGAAAACCCTCCTCAGACATACCATAATTGTTGTACCATTGACTATGCGATTTATCATTGATGCTACCCTAAGTAGCTTATGCCTTGGTTTGCATTGGGAAGTGAAATCCGTAATGAGAGTTATGGTAGTCGTGTAATTACAATCCCTTAGCATTTATATGCCAAACATCTAATTGTTGACATACTAATATTAAATTATTTCTTTAATTATGGACCCATGTGATTGAGTACTATTACATTCAATTCAAATATCTTCCGTTTGATTCATATGGTTTTTTTCAATTAAGAATTTAGGCATTTTCCAACCTCGAGTCTATCGCATCGATCCTCACCTCTCTTCTCAGATGGTTCGACATGGACGGTGAAATCTCTTTGATTATTAGGGTTTAGTGAGATTCAAATGATCTTGGCATCATTCCGTTCCTTTTTCCAGTGATCATTTTTTTTCCGTTCCTTCCACATAAGCTTAACGGAGAGTTTCCAATTGCACTCCTATTCAACTCGGTTTGTCTCAGGTAATAGTAAATTCGTTTTGGCTTGTATATCTATATTGTTTCTTCGTTTTCCTATTACGACAGAGGCGAAAAAAATTCCGCCATTTCTCTGCTTTGAAGTTCTTACATTGTATCAGATCGATACAGTCGACTTGGCATGTATCAACGTTTTCGTTTCTTATATACAAGTCTGAGCTAAATTGGAGTTATTGTTATTATAAAAGGTTAACTTTCCTTTCTATTCTATTCTGTCATTGATCTCATACAAATCATCGTCCCTTCTTATAATGGTATTTTGGTTAATTTTTGAAATAGCCACCGCTAATGAACTTGATTTTGTAGGGTCGATGTTATGATTTTGACTCATTACTCAGTTAGCCAGGGCTACCGCGTTATCATTTCTCTATTCGCATTAACTCTCTGCTCCCACCTTACCAAGTAATTTAGTTACTTGGGTAGTATATTTGCTTGTGTTTCTTCTCTTGTTTAACAAGTAGAAATCGTTTTATACTAATAATTTCCTCCCCATCATTACAAAGAATTTCCAACTCTTAATTTTTGTATAATGGGAATTTTTTTCTCCCATTCTCTCACAGTTCATACGTATTTCTTTTTGCCATAGTAATATTTAATTTTAGATATTTGTCGATATGAGGATATTAATATTATCTTTATTTGTCGCAGGTAAGATTCTTGCCTTAGATGGTTTTTCCTTTGAAGAGGAAACACTTGTATTTATTTCCCGGAACAAGTTATAATCACGCTTCATTCTTTGACACAGGTCAGCCGATGAGCCTCTTTCTGTTTTCCATATTTGGAATAATATTTCCCAAGTGACTGTAGATTTGTTTTTTTCGATTTCGCATTACTATGAATATTGACCCCAATTAATTTCTCGGGGAAAAAAAACTTGTTATTTTGTAATTTATATGAACAGAACTTTGGAGATTCTATATTAAAATCTCTGAACTGAAATTGTTCACTCATGTTTCAAGTAGGTTATTATCTATTATTCACGTTTTCTCCTTACTACAAATAAAATCATTCTCTACCAAACCTTATTAGGGCCTTTACTTTTCTTTTCAAAACTGCTTAACTTAGAATTGTTTTAATGTTCTGAAATTTTGTTTCATTGGCATACTGAAAATACCTAATAGTGTAAATACTCCTTTCGAGTTTTTTTATTTAATTTCTATTTGTTAAAAAAATTGGTCCTTAATATATGTATATATAAAAAGAACATTGATCAATTTTCAGGATATCCTGAAAGGTGAAATTCTGTGGCATTCACACAGATGTTTAATATTCTTTATTTTATATCTATTCTTAACTCAAGAAATTTTATGTAGATATGTAAACTTGGAACAGAGATTCCTATTTTCCTCGATTTTATTAACAGAGTAGATAAAATTCTATCTTATTTCACTTTGTATAATACCACAATGTATAAAATTTAGTTTGTAGTAGGGTTTCTATATAATGGATCCAGTTTCTTCAGCTGTATATTAGATACCATTATGTACAATCTTATAATTTATAGCTTTTCTCTTATTCAAGTATACCTCATTTGTGTTAAATAGAGTTAATTGAAGGTTCAACAAAATTTTCAACATATGTTTTACCCAACATATAGAGGATTTCTACATTATGCACTCTGATAAGATTTATGTACTGAAATTTTCATTTATATATATTTTTTTTCATTATCATACATATATCAAGATTATACTTTCATAATACATATTTTGTTAAATTTTCCATTTCATTTATCAATATAGATCATACATTACTTCCACCACGGGTATATCAATGACATTTATCTTTCTATTTATTTTAGAAGTTGAATTTTTCAATTAATTATATCCTCACTCTACAGTATAATTTATTTTTCTTGCACAGTTATAATGATTTCACAGAAATATAGAATATAATTTCTGATTTTCTAATTATTTCTCCTTCCTTACTATTTGAACTAAGATTTTCTTTGCATGCTTATACACAGTTTGGTAAAATCAGGAATATTCAGTCCAAAGCTTAACTGAACTATTAACATTCTAAGTAGGTTTCTGTGCATGTACATTTCACATTCTAGAAGCAGATTTATATTACAACATTCATTATAAATTATGGAAACAATATATATCTCCAAATCTAGACCCTCTTCTGGTTTAGAGATTCTGGTTAATAATTTCATATAATTATTATTGCTACAACTATACAGATTTTAGAGATTAATTTCTCCTAATGAAATCTGTTAAATGTAAGGAATAATAAAATCTCAGTAGAACTAATTCATACTTGCAACCATATAATTTTCCAATATTTCATAACATCATCTATAGTAAAAATTTATAAGACTAGTGTGCATACCATTTTTATATTTCTTTTAATCCACAGAACTAGTAAAAATTTATATTATCCTTTAGATCAACAAGCTGGACCTTAAGTGTGCATACCTCTACTTCCGTTGACCAGTCCTCCCAACTTTATAATTCCTCCAGAATTCACCCCCGAGCTGATATCTCCTCCCCCAAAACAAACCAACCTCAATCTATTCTGAAGTAGCTTACTTAAGCTATGCTCTCCCCAAAGCCTGTTTCTAATTCTGCGTCCAGAATCTCAGGATGCTTTTCTTCCTGTTTGCCTAGGCTTCCCTTAATAAGGGACTTTAAAGTTGCTTTCTGATTTTCTAGCTTTTTACCTCTTCCCAACTACTTTCCTCATCATTGGGGAATTTATATTTTTCCTCTTAAATCCAAATTATAATTAATTCCTTTCAATGTTTTGGGAAATTCTTAGCCTTATCCATAACCTCATGGATCAGGCTGATGATCTCCATTCTCATCTAGTCATAGTGCACACATAATCTTCCATTTATTTTCATTAATAAATATTTAAATAAAAATCCACACAATAGTTATCCATTGGGTCCACTTCCAATTGGATTTTTGTTCAAATGTCTAACTTAAAAAGCATAGAAACTAGGGGTGTTACAAAAACCACGATTGGCCGTCTAGGTGATCAAACACATCGGGTCTTTAAGCTATAAAAACGGACCAACGCGTTAAAGGAAAACTGCACTGCTGCATGCAACGCTTATCAGACCACCCAAGTGGTAGTCATCGTTAAAGCGCATCAAGCATTCTAATTGATGTTGGTATTTGTGTCGTTCACATAGATCATAGAAACACACTGGCGCACATTATCATACAAACACATAGGTGTGCAGTAACTAACATGCACATGTGTCATTTTGTATTTTTTAGAAACATCGACCTATGACAGTGCAATTATTGTGATTTTTTTAAAATTCATTATTCATCAAAGGTCGAGACATATCTTATAAAAATATTCTTATCAAATAAATTTTTATTAGTGCATTTGAATGTGATTTTTGGATTAATTTTTTATATCATATCATCATATTTCGCATTTTTTCAATACAATATTTAATCATCCATATATTTAATAAGTGTTGTAACATTTCACAGTGACAATGGAGAACACAATAAAATAAATTAAAACACACACACACACATATATATAAGAGACTCTTTTCCATACAAAAAGGGACAGTTATTGGTATCCCTCTATATTTCATACATACATACATACATACATACATACATACATATATATATATATATATATAAGACACTCGTTTTCATACAAAATGGGACAGTTATTGGTATCCCTCTATCTTTCAAATGGGACACAATGTCCATTACATTAAAAAAAAAATCTAATTTCAGAGAAAAATATTTCAAAAAATACAATGCCTTGCTTTGATATCCAAACATATTTATCATAGTTATTTTCTGGAATGATTGTCACGTCTAGACCTACTTCCATGCCTTTCATTATTTTGAGAATGTTTTGTTCAGTGTATCGATTGTTTTCTTCTTCTTCAAGTTCTATCTACAAACATAGAAAATAACATGTGATAAGTGTATATACATTGGTGAGAATAGTGAAAAATTGCAATATTAAATAATATACATACATATAAATTGAAAATAAATGTACCATAGAAAGATTGACTCATGAACCGTACAGATTCTTTCAAAACCAAATTGCATGCCATATTTTAACAATTCATTTTTTGACGCAGTTCCATACTTTGTTTCCTCCACGTTTTATAACCCATAATAAATTATATATTTAATATAAATGTTTTTTTTTTCTATTAATTGTAGATGGAGCTAAGTAAAGCAATATATATTCTTACAAACTCCACAATTAATTTCTGGTATGCCAAGATATACTGATAACCCATATTTAACCCAATAGTAATCAATTCTTCTGATAGTTCTTCTTTGTATGTTAGCACCTGTTTGAAGATATTCAATGATGATTGTTGTAAAAAAACTTAAAATATACAAAAATGAAATCTATTTAATTTGATATAAGGAAGTAACAATTATTCATAAACATAGATATCAACCCTTTTATTCCTTTCTGTCCTCTTTTATGTGTTGAATGGGTTCCATTTTCTTTTCTTTTCTACAAGAAAATACTTGAGAAATAATATTTAATTCTAAATTGTTCATTTATTTTACCTAATAGAAAATTTAAATGATTACATATTACATTTGAAGCATGTTGTTGTGGACATGGCTCCTTGTGCGATGCAATTATGTCTATTTCTTTGACAATTTCCTTCTACGCATTTTTGGAAATTCCTACAAGCATATTTCTGATATGAGCTCATTCATCCTTTGAGATTTTCATAATATTATTCAAAATGTAACATGACAATAAACTATTTATTTTTTATATTGATATATTAAAAGTAAATATAACAAAGTTGATATTTATAAATGATTCCTTTCTAGTAATATATACATAT
Source organism: Pinus albicaulis (assembly GCA_034641835.2). Classification (NCBI taxonomy): domain Eukaryota; kingdom Viridiplantae; phylum Streptophyta; class Pinopsida; order Pinales; family Pinaceae; genus Pinus; species Pinus albicaulis. Next base: position 273,090,788 of record CM076573.1, read on the forward strand.
AATTCTAGAAAAACATTTAAATTAATATTACTTTTTCATTCATTATTTTTTATTGTTGTATGTTTTTCTATTAAAAGTCTAACATGTCTCATTGATCAATTCTATGGAAACTCAACTTGTATTTTAAATGAAATTTGGTTCTTGGAACCATTGGATTGATTTTTTATTGTAAGTGGAAATTATGTCTATACATTCGTTCCAATAGATCCCCAAAGGTTTTGTAAAAAAAATGTATGCTTTCGTTAACCTCCAGCATTGTTCCAGATGAGTTAAAAAGCAATTCGTTTTCATTTTCATATTTGATTTTTATTTTCTTTTCTTGGAACACCATTCTTTTACTTCTCTATTGGTCAATGTAGAACATTAAACATATGTGAATTAATAGATTTTTTGAAACATGTTATCTCGTATTTTTATGTATATTATTAATGAAAATTCAAAAAATAAACTCATATTGGATCGATAGTCTTCTTTTCATTCACCTGATTCATCCTTCTGCAATTTCTCCATCAAGATTTCACACTCGTCCGGTCTTAGATCAGAAAAAGCCTTATTGAGCTTCATCATTTTCTGGCTCTACATGGTACGTAATAAATAATACATATTAGATAAACTTACATATAGTTAAAAAATAATAATTTCATTGTAAAGAATCTACAAAGAATTTTCATTTCTTTTCTTTTCTCGATGTGCTATGAATATGTTTGTTACTAGATCTCTTGTCAGTAATTTATTTACAATATGAAACATGTACCATACCATTCATTAATATATTTTATAAATAAATCACATAGTTTTCAGGTAAAAAAAAAAATTCAAGAAAACAATGTGTCTTTCAAAAAGTACGCACCAAAGGTGGTGTTGTAGGTTCTTATAAGCACACCGCCAAATCAGTAGAAACATCGTACGATTCTCTCTATCAACAAGGAGACTAGGTGCATTATATGTTAACCGGTGTACTGATTAACACAAACATAGATTAATAAAAACATTTTTTATGAAAAAATGTTTTTTTGAAAGTACACACCTGATGTGCTATACTACAATAGTGCACTAGTGCGCTATTATAAACAGGGCACACTAATTAATTTTTTTGTTTTTTTAAATCATGCAAGCGCCGACATGGATGGGGGTCTGAATCTGCAAGTGGTCCCATAGGTTATATGTTATACACCTATATATATAGCAATACAAACCTAATAAATCTAAAATGAAAAGCCCTAATTCTGAAGTCACAAAAACAAGAAGAAGCAAGGTTTTAACGTAAGAATGGATTTTTTTTGTTTTTTTCTCCTCAAAATGTACGCTAAAATTTAAAAAATTTATTATGCATGTATTAAATCCAACAAAAAATGTAAAAAAAAAATTATTACAGTAAAACATAACAATTTTACTATACTACAGGTTTTTTGTGCAAATCGCCAGATGTTTCAAATTCATATTCCTTGAATAGTGTTGTTGTTCGGAAGTAATTTTCTCCTCCATAGTTCTCTCGTTCTCTCTTTCTCTGGGTATGTCTCTCATGCAAATCCCTCCGTGAAATTTTTTGCAAAAATAAATAAATAATGAATAGATTTTACTATTTAATGAACTTTTTTATGACATTATATTTCCGAAAATAATTTGTCCCCCATTTTTCAATTTACAATTTTTTTTTACTTAAAAAAAATAAAGTTGTGCTTTTTTATTTCCAGATTTAGTGCATTTTTTAGATAACCCCAAAGATGCGTCATTTAATAACACCACACCGGCACGTAGTAACTAAAATGCACTGGTTCAGTTAACTATACATTACCACCGTTAAAAATAAGTCCATTTTTAAGGCACCAAAATTACTTGTAGGTATTACACCAAAATTTCTTGTTGATTTTGCCCAAATGCAGGGAGAAAATATCATATTTATATCAAATGGATAATTCTTCAAAATCCAGCTCGTTCCATAATATTTCTCAAATTCCATCGTGGACTTCTCCCTATCCATCTACAGAAATAATATTTACTTTAGATTTTATTTATAATTTCATTATCTAATTGATTTTTTTTATCCATGTCAATCAGCTCATTAAAATTGATGTTAAAAAATTTTCAGGTTCATGCAGATTCAGAATCTTGTTTATATGCACAAAATATTCAAACAACTCCAAAACCTTGGAAGCTCTTGTGAGGAGAAACACCACAAGGCGCATTTGGTAGATGAAAATGTACAACCGCTTCACCCTGCCAACTATAAAATTTCATATTCTAGACACAATCATTGGAAAATGATGGTAATAATATTTTTTTGGTATATTAATGTAGTTAATTCAATGTCAAACCAATTAACCATGAATTTTCGACTTGCTTACTAATTGATATCATCAATTTTCTACTAATCATGTTCAATTTTTTTTTTTAAATTATTATAATTATAGTGATGATGAGCGACCTACCTACCATATTTTTTTACATACCATGACAATTTCAAGTTGAGAGAAGGATGAATTAAGAAAAATACTTGGAGAGGAATGATACCAAGAATGGTCGAATAAACCACTTATTAAATTCCCACTACATCTAGATTCACCAATTAGGAATGACTACATCAATATTAGTTCTTCACAAGCTTGTAATGGAGGCAAAAAAATAGAGGTTAGTATGGATGATTACTTAAGGCCTAAGACTGCCATGGAGAAAATGTTTATAGATGCATTCCAGAACGATGATCAGTTGGGGGATGATGCTCATATCACTAATACCTTTCTCGAAAGCCTTAAATTATCTTCCAACACCCCTCTTTTTGGGTCTGGTGTTAAGTCAAAGTCTACCCAGTTGGAGATAATGATGTTACTATACAACTTGAAAGCAAATTTTGGCTTGTCGAATACATGTTTCTTGGAAATTTTGAGGTAATTGACCACCAAGTCCTCCATTATATTTTGAGAAATATAATCACGCAATAAGAATTACAAATGGCCAATTTTATGAATGTTAATAATTATATTGGCATTAATATACATTTAGTATTTTCCATGACCAACTACATGTCATTCAAGGATAAGGTACTTCCGAGTGATAATTTCTTGCCAGGTAGCTACGAGGAGGAAAAGAAATTGTTGAGAATGTTGGGTGTTTAGTACTTATCATATCATGCATTTCAAAATGATTTTATTCTATATAGAGGAGAATATGAATACAAAGAGATAGGTTCAAGATGTGGGCATGACAGGTATGATAAATAAAAAAATAAGGGTAAATCAAGTGGTCCTCCTTTTAAGATATTGAGGCAGATGCCTATAATCCCAAGGATTCAAAGGTTCTTCGTTTGAAAGAATTAGCTATGTTGTAGGGATGGAATTCCACACACAGAAGTCAGGTGGAAGTTATGAAAATATCAATAAATTCAATAGCCATGAAGCATATAGAGGATACATAGCCTGAAAATTCAAGGATGAAATATGAAGTCTACGACTCAACATAGCCATGTATGGCATAAAATTATATTCCCTCTCAAACACCAACTATTCTGTTTGGCCTATAGCAGTGATCAATAACAATATGCCCCCATGGTTGTCTGTGAAAAATGAACATCTTATGTTGGCTCTCGTAGTCTATGGTATAAGACAAGTGAAGAATATGCATGTCCACTTATAACCACTTGTAGATGAATTAAAGGAAATATGGGGTGGGATAAATGTATATGATGTATCAAGACCCATCAAAACAAAGATAAGGTTTTCGTTGTATGGCATATGTGCTTACATGACACATTCTTATCCAGGCTTAGGAGTTTTCCCTGGTAAATTACATGTTTATTTATTTTTTGATATAGATAACAATATTTTGTCGCATATTATTTATTTAATTCGTTGTAATTTTTCTGATATTCATGATATTTTTTAGCGTGTCATGCATATTGTATACAATAATTTTGCAGGTCTTGTAACAAAAGTTTAATTTGGATGTAAATTTTTTCGACCTTCTTTGAAAGCTACATGGACCAATGTCCTACAAAAGCCATTGTATGAATCCTCCAAGATATTCCTCCTAGAAGAACAACCTTATAGAATAGCAACATCCACTTTCAATGGTAAATGTGATAAAATCCAAAGGCCTCCAATAATGACACCAATTGAATGGCTTAGAGCATATGAGAGAGAGAATGAGAAGGATTTCATAGAATTGTTCAATTCAGATCGAGAGCCTATTTTTGATGATCTAGAATTCTTCAACACCTATGCTGAGAAATTTTCCATTGGGATGAAAAGTAAATCTATATTACATTCCCTTTTCGGTATAATGATAATATAGTTTATGTATATATTGTGTTGGATCAGACCGTTCTGCTTTTTCCATAACATATTATAATATTCTTGGACTAAACTATTTAAGATAGGCAATTTCAGATTTCCACATAATATTTCTATCAAGTCTTGATAGTAGTAATTCATAATTTATAGATTAGGTTTTCATTGTAGAAATTATTTTAACTACAATATTCCTCTTTGAATGCATCCTCTATTTTGTATATACACTAATATTTTCTTAAATCATAGTTTATTAATTTTGTTGGAATGTTATATGTATCTTTTATTTAGGCATGCATTTATATTTTTGTTCAGCTACAATATGAAAAAAGTATTCTATTTACATGAATACTATCAATTTTGCTACTAGTCTAATAGTATAGATTCAGACATGCACTTCTCTCTAGAAGTTTCAGTTCTGGTTTATAATTCCATAACTAATACATAAATATTTGACAGTATGACTTATATGATTCATTTCAACATATCACTATTGTGTAAAGTTTATAACAGAGTAATAGAAAAATTGGTTACAGAATTTCAGTTCCCTATGAGGTACCTAACCTTAGATCTAGACCCTGTTTTCAGTTTTAGACACTTTAAGAGTTGCTCCTCTCCAAAGGATGTTTGTACAAAAATGAAGTTCTTTTTTCTATTTCTTCTATGATGTAATTCTGCCAAATGTATAGACTAGAAAAATATAACTAAAATTCATAATTTTTTATCTTATTTAATAACATAATTAAATTTAGAAATTGCATAGGTACATAACCACTATGTTATTTCCAATATTTCATCATAACATTCAATTTAAATCAAATATTTTCCAAATTTAAATATCTGTACCGCTTAGGGTTGACTAGTTTCCTCCCAACCTTAGATCTCTTTCTCCAGAGCTCACCCCCGAGAAAATATCTTTTCCTCGAGTGATAGACAACCTCTTATCTATCCTGAATCTACTTTTATAAGCATGTTTTCCCTAGACTGTTTCCCTTAACTGCGTCCAGTTAATTTAGGAAGTTGTACTCTTGTTTGCCTAGCCTTTCCCTTTGTTTCTTCCACAAAGGTACTTTTAAAGCTAGATTTTTCTACTTTCCAGCTTTATTCCACCTCTTCCCAATAATTTCCTGTTTATTGGGAAAATTAGATATTTATCTGCAAATATAATTTTTAGTATCTTGCTTTATTCCTTCCAAGTATTTTTTGGAAGTCTAGGAAAGTCTTACAACCTTATCCATCCTCATGGATTATGTTTCTAGATATCAAATCTCAATATAGTCTTTGCACATTAATTTCTCTTTTATTTTATTAACATAATTTAATAAAATATATTCACCATCAACATGTTCTTTGGGGTCCACTTTGACCATTAAAGTCCTTAACTGCTTCTTTTAACATGCAGTGTTTTAGGGACATTACATTGTCATCCAGGTAATATTACAAACCTCGCATCCTTATAATTTCATGCTACTACCTTCGGCCAATGCAACTTTAACTAGTGACTATTTTCTCCTCTCTGCATACAGGTACCATGGGTCCCTAAAATGATTTAGTTTTATTTCAAGCTTCTCAGGTTTCTCGGTATAAACCTTGTGTTGAATACATATTTTCAAATGAATCCCTTAGGGATGTATTTTTCATATTTTATTTGTCTAGTGTAATGGATTTTATTCGTCCTTATAATGCCTTAAGGTGTAAGGTTATTGATGTTAGATATCTTTCCGAACATGCAATGAACTCACTATTTCATTTTGGAGCTTTCTTACTCCACTCTACATATTTAAATGTTTTTGGTTCCACTTCAAACTCTCCCTCAATTTCATAATAATTGATACAGTTACAATGTTTTAGCATTGAGTCGGTATAAGTCTTTTCCATATGTGTATTTTTGTGGATTATGTTTACCAACTTCTTGTTTTAGTTCTATAGTCATAATTGTATAGTATTTCTTTATCTATGCATCGACTGTGTAAAATTTGCATATATCTACATTCTTGGAGACTATTTTCCCTATATGCTAAGTTTATATGTTCAGAACAACACCAGATTACCTGCATGTAGTTTCTCTATTCATTTTATGTCAAATGATACTCATGCATCTGCTTATTTATAAATATGATAGTATTACAATTATCTTTGTTTTTTATTGAAAGTTTCTCCATTCTGTATTACATTTATTTGTGGATAGCAGTGCCAATATATGGCTAAATTCTATAAACTCATAAAAACCATTCATTTTAATCCTTTCATTTACCTGGTAAATTTTGTTTAGATATTGTTTAAAATTTACCAATAATATTAAATTACTATATCAGGTTGATGTCCTGAGCATTTCTATTTCTGGGTTCTTTCTAAGATCCCTCAGTCCATGCATACTATTTTTTATGAAGAGGGGATGAACTGTATAGTCTAGGTTTCCCACCCTTGACAGACTAACGGCCCCCTCTAGCACCTTATTCTAGATTTATATTTAAAAAAAAACTATTACTACTTTCCACACTAGCACAGTCATTATTTATTCAACAACATATTTAATATGATATACAAGAAAATGATCGGTCTTAGAGTATAGAACTAACATTTTTCCTTACTTATTGCTGCATACCATCATTTATTCTTTCTAGAATAAAATAACAAACAAATTCTTTCATTGTTTTTTTCCTATTTCCTCAATTACAGAAATAAAAATTTAGCTTATGAGTAAAAACACAGTAAGAATTCACATATATTCCTTAACACATTCTCAATTTATTTATATCACTTTAGAATGTTGATGATAGCGTCAAAACGCTGAGAGAGGCAATTACGTCCTCAACTCCCCCCATGATCCGCACTAGATTATGACTTAGATAGCATTATTTCTGGAATATACCTGAAGACCCTCAGTCCATTCTTGCTTTATAGATTCAGGTCGCAGAGTTTCCAGTGGTTCCAACTAGCTCTAGATTTACTCTCACCATGAAGCCTTCTGGCCCTCATCTAAGTTCACAGAACACCTTTCCCTCACTAGTATTTTCCATTTATCATCAAAGGTAAGTGTAATTGTCATTAACTACTTTTCCTAACTACTCTATAATCTTGGAATACCTTTTCATCAATTTTTATGGAAAAAATTCCATAAAATAATTCTTTATTCAATGAAAATAAAAAAATCATGTTCATTACTAGATTAGCTTTACTTGTTAATCTCATTTAAAAATTAAATGCATAATATCTTTTAAAAAGAAAAAGAAATAGTTTGAAGATTAAATCCATATGTTACATATTCCTCCTGTGGAAGTAAACACTATCCTCGGTCTTCTATTCCATATTAGCAAAAATTTCTTGGTACACCCCTTGCACAAATCCTTCGTCATCCAATGTAGCCTCCTATGGGCGAAAGTGCTTCCATTGCACTTTAAATTGGGTGATGACTCACCTCCAAAGCATTATTTCTCTCTGATCGAGAATACATTGAGGTTCTACTAGAAATTCGTTGTCTGGTTCGACCTAAAATTCAACAAAGGCTTAAGTTAATTAATATAAAATTCATATCTTTTGAAGATTTGGTATTCAAAATTATTCCTACCTGAATTGTTTTCCAATGTATTACATTCCTCAGATCATGCACAGATCGTTTCAGTACTGATACATGAAACGAATTGTGCAGTCGAATGTCACTAGGTAATGCTAATCGATAGGCCACTAGTCCTACTCTTTCCAAGATTTGGAAAGGTCCACAGAACCTGTGAGCCAATTTGGCACACGAACTCCACCTTAAGGCACTTTTCTTGGGCCTGATTCTCACATAAACATGATCACGCACTTCAAGATCCTCATAAATTCTCTTTTTTGTCTATATAAACCTTGTGCCTATCTTGGGCAACTTTTAGATTCTGTCGAATCTTCTTTAATTCTTGTTCCATATCAGCCAAGATCTCTGGGCCAATCATTAATTTGGTTTATGGAATGCTCCAGTTAATGGGATTTTGACATTGTCTCTCGTATAAGGTTTCAAAGGGACTCATTTTAAGAGACTCTTCATATCCATTACTGTATATGAATTCCACTAGATGTATATAATCCTCCTATTTTGTGGGTTGTTGCATTACGTACATGCGAAACATGACTTATAGGGTTTTATTCATTTTCTTTGTTTTTCCATCCATTTGTGGATGATATGTGGCGATAAATTTGATTTGTGTGTCCAATGTAGTAAACAGTGCCTTCCAAAAGGCTGAACTGATATGCAACCTAAAAATTTCCCTCATGATAATATCTGCAATCTGCATCGTTTTGTAATTGGATTGTACTTGAATAAAGTGAGATTTCTTGTTTATTCCATCTCTGAAAACCATTATAGAATCATTATGTCTCTTTCATCTTGGTAGACCAGTAGTAAAATCCAAGGATATAACCTCCCATTTCCATTTTGGTACAGGTATGGGTTGCAACAATCCTACTGGATATTGATGTGGCATTCTAGACACTTGGTTGCATATTCAACAATATTTTTACACATACTAGGCCAAAAATAAACTTTCCTAATTCCTGTAAGAATTTTTTGGTAATCTTGGTGTCCAGAATAAGTACTGCGATGATATTTATCCAAGCATAACTATTCCAAACCCATCCAATTTGGGATTTATATATTTCCTCTAAAAGAAAAAAGTTGATCTTTGTTAACCTCATAACTTGATAGCTTTTCCTCATTTTCTGCTTCACTTTCTTGCTGCCACAATATTAATATTCAATATCCTTCTCAACTGCTTCTTTTATTTGATCTTGAAATTTGAATTCTACTTGATTAAGGTAGAGTTCATACACGCAATGTATTTTTCTGCTCAAATCATTCGCAACACGATTTTCCTTGCCCTTAGCATGATAAGTATCAAAACCAAATCCTCTTTGAAATGCATTCCACCTTTCCTGGAGAGTATTAAAATTAGCTTGTTTAAAGTAGCTGGTTAGGTTGTTGTGATCTATTTTCAGCACGAAACTTTTTTTCCAATTAGTAGTGTCTCCATACCTTGAGCGCGTGCACTACTGCTGTCAGCTATAGATCATAAGCAGAATAAAAATTTTCATGATATTTTAGCTTTCCTCACTCATATTCAATGACCCTTACATATTGAGATAATAGTGTTGCTACTCCTTCCTTGCACTCATCGGTGCATACCTCAAATTCCTTGTTTGGGTCATCTACCAATAATATAGGGGTAGTAGGCAGCAATTTCTTTAACAGTTCAAAACTAATTTGACATTTTTTGTTCCGTTTGAACATCCTTCCCTTTCACTGTAGAGATCTAATAGGAAAAGTAATTTTTGAGAATCCTTCGATGAAGTTCTTGTAATATCCAACCAATCCCATAAAATAATGTATGTCTGCTATGTTTTTGGGCACCTTACATTCCATGATAGTATTTATTTTATCGAGATAAATTTCTATGCCTTTAGCAGAAATAATATTGCCTAAATATTGTATCTTCTCTTTGAAGAAATCACATTTGTTTAAATTGGCATACAACTGATGTTTCCTCAACATTTCCAACAATTTTCGTAAGTGTTCATTATGCTCTTCCATTTTTATCGAATAAGTTAATATGTCATCAATAAATATCATAACCAAATTGTCTAAAAAGGGATGAAATATGCCATTAATGAGGCTCATGAACGTTGTTGGTACATTGGTTAATCCAAATGTAAAAATTGTTACCTCGTAGTGCATGTATCGAGGTCGGAAGGTTGTTTTGTAGATGTCTCCATATTTAATTCGAATCTGGTGGTAGCTAGACCTTGAATATATCTTTCAAAATATAGTTTGTCCCTTCACTTGATCGAAAATATCATCTATATGTGGCAACAGGTATTTATTCCCAATTGTCAATTTTTTGAGGTGCCTAGAATCCATGCACATTCACATTGTTACATCATTTTTATTCATGAACAACACTGGTTCTTCCCAAGGGGATACACTTGGTCGAATATATCCCTTATCCAGAAATTCTTTTAGTTTCATTTTTAATTATGTTAATTCACGTACACTCATCTGATATGGTGCTCGTGACACTAGTGCGATACCAAGCAATAATTCGATAGTGAAATCGATATCTCTCTTTGGTAGTAATCTTGGTATGATTTTTGGAAAAACATCCATAAAGTCCTGTACCACTGATATATTTTCCAGCATAGGAGTATTATCCTGAGAGTTATCCAATCCCACATTGATGGGATAAATTTTTCATCCTATTATAATGCATTTACCCAATTGGGATGTTGTGTTAGGATGTAATTGCAAAGGTTTCTTGATTCCTTGCAACTCCTGGCATGTGCCATATTCAACTCTAAAGTAAATGATATTTTTTCTATAGTTTACTAGAGACTAGTGTCCTTCTAGCCAACCCATACCCAGTAATATGTCATAGAAACCAAAAGGTAAAATAATTAATTCTACCTTTAACTATTGATTTCTAATTTCGGAGGAATAATGCGAAACTTTAGCACTAACCCTTCTCTTCACCCCGGTAGCTAACTTTACCAGCCAAGGGTTCTTAAATTTTTGGATTTTCAAGTTACACGTTCTACTATCCTGGGGTTTACATAGCTTAAACTGGCACCAGGGTCAACCAAAATAATTTTTTTTTTCTGAAAATAGCTTACCTTGAAGTTCTATCATGGTCGAATGGTAATTTGCTTCTCAGTCTTGAAGAACTGCATTAATTATTGGTATATTTTGAGCCACATCCCCCACTATAACATCTCCCTTTTGAGGATTTGTTTTTTTTCTAAATATAGCCCTAACATTTCTTTCCACAAATCATCATATTTCTGTTGATCATATTCCGACATTACATTTGTCATAAAAATTACTGTGACTTAAAATTACATGTCCTTAAATTAATGACATGTTAATAATGATTAACACTCAAATTATAAAGCCTCAATTCAATTTCTAAGGAGACAAATTATCCTCAGTAACATTACTATAGAATGTATTTCCACTGCAAAGGTTTTTCTTCATACATACTAATACCATTTATCCATTGGTATTAATAATTTAACATTTTCCCCTATCTGATTTTACTTGTGTACGAATTCAATTTGCTTGACCACATACAAACTATACTTACACTTACATGTGCCTTGGGAAATTTTACATCCACCTTACTTTAATTATAAGAGTATTTAGCATAGGAGATATTCTTTTAATTATTATTCCATTACATACCCTATATGACATGTACATATGTATATGTTGTTAATAGACTTGGTATAGTTTAAAATACCCTTACCAAAATATATGTTCTAAATTGTAACAAAATCCTAAATTTTTCTCTGGTCATAATTCTTTTATAATACATCCATATGTGTTGATTTCTTATGATAGATGACCCCCATTAAATTATTCGATTAATCCTTTACTTAACGAACTGAAAAATCATTAATAATTTCGTTGACATGAACGCGATTATCTAATCCAACCTACGTGGACTTACCCTTCCAACGTGGACCATTGATTATTTATGTGTCAACACAATTTTTGAGAAGAGATACTATATTGATTTGGTTCATTTTTCGAATAGCCCTGATCATCAATGAAATTCCAGTATTTATGAACAGTTTGGACTTCGAGGTATGGTACCTCCCTCCATTACATTCATTTGTACTTGTCATATCATCTGGGATACGAAACAACTTTTCAAATGATAAATTTGGATATGGTTGTATTAAATATTGCATTATTGAGTCACATGGCCCTGTAAAACATTCTTTGAGATGCAGGAACTCCAATACCACTCCCAATGGATGACACTTGGAAATTTCTGATCAAATTTAAATAAGGGTTTAATGGCTCCATAAAATTTTATGAGTTAGACAGAGGTTCATTTTTATTTGTCTTTCTTCTTTATTGTGATTTCATTTCACTCCGCATTATATCTATTTTTATATACTCGTATTACTTTTCTGCAATTTCATTTGAACGATGCCCAATAGAATAGTGCTTTTGGTATGAAGAGGAGTTCCACGGTTACATGCCGAGACACCATTCTTCAATTTTGTAGGTATGACATCTACATTTACACGGTCTTTTCCCTTCGCTATTGTTATGAATTGTGGTTTTTAATTTCTGTCTGCAAGTTCTGAGTTTGGCTTCTTGTGAACTCTTATGTTCATACCAGAACAAAATGGTTTGTGTCCATTTATTTCTGAATGATATTTTGATTTATTAATATCATTTTCTTTTTAAATTTTAATTTTATCCATGCATCCATCTTTAGAAATTGTAATTCCTTATTTCTACATGTTATTATATTGTTGTAATACGAAAAGACTGTAACATCCTATCTTGGCTATGGCAAGGAATTAGTAGCATTTGATAACATTGCCTCTCTGCGTATTTTTATTTTTACCACTGAAATCATGCTAATAGTTCACACAACACTCGTTAATAATTTATTCAATTCCGTTTTTTCCAATACCCACAGTGCTGGAATTTCCTATGTCTATATAATATTATGGAACTTTTCTTAGGAAGTTTCCTAACTTATTTGATTCTGAAATTTTGAAGTTCTTCCCATTTTATTATAACTCAATACGTTATCGTGATTTGTAATTAAATTTAGATATGTTAATTTGTAAGTTACAATCACTAATAGAATTTCTCCAAAACAAAGATTGAAACTCCACATCCTCGTCTCACATCTAGGTGTTTCGAGCAATGCAGAACTAAACCCTTAGTAAGTTCATATCGTAGTGGTTATTTACATAGTAAATCTCCACACTTGCAAATTATGAGGTCTTATTATGGTTTCATAATTCCAAATACTTAATTAACATCTTCACTTTGTTGATATCTAATTTCAAAATCATTTAATGGTTTCTTATCTGAATTCTAAGTTTTCATCTCACCGAGATTCAAACTTTCCAGTTTCATCTAGGTAATTAGAATTTAAGTTCTATTCTCTGTTTGAGTATTTGAAGAGTTAGGACATTTTTCATTATATACATGACCAATACTCTAGTCTACTATGTATGCATCATTATTAATCTTCCTATATTTCAAATCTATCATCCTAATCTTAAAAGAAATTATTTAAACTTTTATATACATTGTGAGTATTAACTTCATCTCTTTTGAATGCAGATATGACATGGAATCATAATTTCTCAAGGTATTTAGTTTCTTTTTCTTTTATATATATGACATTTATTTCAATTGTGAATTTCCAAAACCTAACTTCCAACTCTCTTTCTTGCAGGTATGATCATAGATCACCTTCTTATGGAGTTAGTATGCATCCACTGAAATTTATTATCTATTAGTAATACAAAGATATTTTTTGTCAAGTTGGTCAAATGCTTATTGGGCTTTCTAATCTGCACTCTGCATATATTTTCAAAGATACATTATAGTTTTTATAAGGGAACAGAGTGCCTCTCTATAGAATTTTTTTGCAACCTATTTTGATTTATACTGTCTGATTATAAATGCTAAATCATTTATAACATTGTACTATATGGACTGAACATTTGCAATATTTTGGTACTTTACTCTCCAAACTCTTTCTTTTCAAATAAATTATTTTTTGAAATTCAATATATTATTTAAGTTTAATATTACTTTGAGCCTTCATGTATAATTTCATTCAAACCAGAAGTACTTTCCTTTCTATTTAGATATTAGTTGCCAATGAAAACCTTTTTTCATAATAGTACAATAGTATACAACATTTAATTTACTATTGCATATATATTTGTTTGACTGTATACTCTAGAACTCTTTCCTTTCAATCAAAATACTATTGGAATTCCAACAGAATATGTTCTTTCCAAATATAATTTCACTTTCATCTCTAGTGTAAGCATACATTCTAAACGTATGCATGTATATATTCTTCTGTCTAATAAGTTCTAGTTCGTGATTTCTCTTTTTCAATATATTACAGAACTTATTTAACTGTACAATACAAAATTTCTTTCACTATATAGTGCATAACATATTTAACTGTAGAGTGCATACATTTATCATTCATGTATATTATTTCTTCTTAGAATTTGTTTCATAATGAAATGTACAGTTTGGAAACTTAATACTAGAATAATTTCATTAATGAAATGTTAGTTTTCTGTGATGTACCTAACCTCATGTCTAAGCCTTATACCAATTTTACACATTTTGAGTGCTGGTCCTCTACAAAGTTATTTCTGTACAACAACATAGACCATACTATTTTATTATAATCAAATATGTTCAATGTATAGGCCTCCAAAATTTATTTCTAATTCATCTAAATTCGACATCATAGACACATATCCAGATGCAGAATTTCATATAGATCTAACTACTTTACTTTCTCAATAACTCATAACAGAACTAAATTATAATTTAAAATGATTGAAATAAACTATTTCATACCACTTAAGGTAGACTAGATTCCACCCAACCTTAGAGCTCTTTCTCCATAGCGCACACATGAGCAGAGATCATTTTCTGCAGCAATAGACAACCCTTTGTCTATCCCGAATCAACTTATTTAAGCTTTCTTTCCGCTAAGGTTGTTTCCCTTAATTGCGTCCAGTTAAATCAGGATGTCGTTTTCATATGTGCTTAGGCTTTCCTTTTGTTTCTTCCACAAAAGTACTTTTAAAGATAGCTTTTCCTCTTTACTGGGGTAGCTTTTTAGATTTGTATCTCCAATCTAATTTTAGTATATAATTTTTTTCCTCCAAGGATTTTCAGGAAACTGGGAAAGTCTTACAACCTTATCCATTCTCATGGATTTGGTTTCCAGATCTCTAATCATAATCTAGTCTTTGCATAGTAATTTCCATTTTATTTTATTAACTTGAAATAATAAAATAAATCCACACAATTATTTTCCATTGGGGTCCATTGTACCCTTTTTGACTCGTTCAAATGTCTAATAAAAGCATATAAAATTGGGGATATTACATATTCCCCCTCTAAAAAAAAAACACCATCCTTCGTGTTGTAAAGACAAAAATTATAATTCATTATTTGAACAATGATGGCTATTTGTCCTTGATATATTCCTCTCGCTCCCAAGTAGCCTCTTCAGGTGCATAGTGCTTCCACTAAACTTTCACCCTGGCCATTGTTCTATTCTGAAGCTCAATTTCTTCCCGTGTCAAGATTTGAAGTGGCCTTGAAAAGGATTTCCCTTTTGGTTCCGTCTCTATCATATTCTAATAAATAACATGAGTAGGATCATGCACATATTTTTTAAATAACGAAATATTAAATACATTGTGAACCTTAATGTGACTAGGTAAATCAAACTTGTATGCAACTGATCCAACAGTTTCCGGTACTTCAAAAGGTACACGGTAGTGTGGAGCTAGTTTCAAACAACTACTAGTGTGCAAAGTAATATTTTTAGGCTTAATCCATAGGTAAACATCATCACCCACATTGAATTCTCTGTGAATTCTCTTTTTGTCTGCATAACGTTCATGCCTGTATTGTGTTGTTTTCATATTTTGCTGAATTTTCCTTATAGTTCTTTCCATTTCCTACAAAGTATCTAGTCCAAGTTTCAAATTATTCTCTGGTTGACTCCAACTCAGAGGTGTATGGCACTTTCTGCCATAAATTTCTTCAAAAGGACTCATCTTGATTGGAGCTTGGTAGCTATTGTTGTAGGCAAACTCTGCTAAGTGTAGAAAGTCCTTCCACTTTGTTGGTCTGTCCATAACATACATTCTTAAAATGTATTCTAAAATCTGGTTTGTTATTTCAGTTTGGCCATCAATTTGGTTATGCAATAATAAATTTTAATTTGGTACCCATTCCCCCAAACCGACTCCTCAAAAAAGCTACAGTAAAATTTTCATCTTTGTCAGATATGATCATCTTAGGAATACCATGCAGTTTTACATTTTCTTTCATAAATACATTATATACTTGAGTTGTGCCAAAGGTATATTGTACAGGTATAAAGTGTGAAGCTTTAGTCAAAGTATCAACTACTACCATAATAGAGTCATGTTGATATTATTCCTTAATAAACCAGTAATAAAATCAATGGAAACACTCTCTCATTTCCATTCTGGAATAGGTAAAGGATTCAGAAATCGAGATGAATGCTGATGTTCTATCTTCACTTGTTGTAACTCTATAAATCTAGCGAAGTAATTTTCCACATCCTTTTTCATACCAGACCAGAACAGGTTATTTCTTAAAGCTGAAATTAACTTCTAGTATCCTGGATGTCGTGCATAGGGTCTTTTATGATACTCATCCAGAATTTCTCTCTTTAAGGAGTCCATATTAAGAATGTATAATCTATCTTTATAAAAAACCAATCCCCTCTATTTTTATGTATATCCTTTCATCTCCTTTTTCAGAATTTTTGCCTCAATTTTTTCATAGTTTTCGTCTTGTCTTCTTACTTCTTGTATCAAAACCTCAATATCAAATTTGGAACTACTTCCAACAGTTCTCACACCTTGCCAAGAATTTATGCTTAATGCATCTACAATCTTATTTTCCTTTCCCTTAATATGTTTAATATCCATGTCAAACCGACTAAGGAAATACAACCATCTAGCTTTCCTAGCGTTCAAATCAGTTTGTGTGAAAAAATACTTTAAACTGATGTGATCTGTTATGAATATAATTTTTTTTCATAAAAGGTAATGTGTGCACATCTTCAAAGCATGTATTACAACAACTAGTTATAAATCATAAACATTATAATTATGTTCATGTTTCTTGAGTTTCCTTAAATCATAGGCCATGCTGAGTTTTCTTGTAGTAGCACTCCTCCTAATCCTTCTCCGCAAGCATCTGTGCATACTACGAATTCTTGATCTGGATCAGCAATATTTAAAATAGGTGTTGTTTTAAGTTTAAATTTTAACTGATCAAAGCTATTTTGAAATTTTTTAGTCAAATCAAACTTAACTCATTTTCTTGGTAGAGATGTAGTCGGGTAGGCTAAAGATGAAAATATTTCTACAAATATCCTATAATATCCTACAATTTCCATGAAGGATCTTACAGAAGACACATCAGTAGGTACATGCCACTACCTTATAACTTGTATCTTTTATGGGTCTACTGCTAATCCCTTATCTAAAATTATATGACCCAAGTACTGAATTTTATCTTTGAAAAATTCACATTATTAAAACTTAGCATAAAAATTATTTTCTCTGAGAGTTTGTAAAAAAATTATAAGATGTTTTTTCTGCTTAGCTTCATCATTAGAGTAAATCAGATGTAATATCTCATTTCAGGGATATCTCTAAGTCACGACAAACTCCAACCAAACATAGACTAGGAGGGCATTTACTGGATATGTCGCCTCTGAAGAGAGGAAGAGATCCAGAGGCTAGCTGGCCCTTTCCAGACTCTATCTAAGAGTGAAATATAAACACACAAAGTTTCATATAACTATAACTCTCAAAACAATAATAGTGCAGCAAACTGTAATATCCCAAAAATGCATTTCTCAAAAAATCATGCCTGGAAAAATAATTATTCAGGTATTATGGCTTAAAATACCATATAATATGTTTGATAATTCTCATAATCCAAAATAAATAACATCATAACTCTTTACTCAGCCTTTATGGGCAAAAAGGTGGGGAAAAGTGAGAATTTTGGCCCTAAAATGAGTGTATAAGGGAATATGCGTAAAATGATGGGTCACGGTTCTGGAATATGCTATATTTGGATAATAGGGACTTCCATGTCGAATTTCAGCTCTGAAAAAGGCGTTTTTATATGTTAACCATTTCCTCCTTCCCGACTAGTCAAGAAAAACCTTGATTTCCCATGACTTTGAGTATGCAGAAATTTACTGAAGCAAGGGAAACATATTTTTTGAAGGTGAAAGATGTAAAAAAGTATCAAAAATTTTAGGATGAGTTTATGAACATGGGATAGGCATTTACCAAGGTTAAACAACAATTTTACATAGAAAATCCCTCAATATTGAGGTGTTGCAAGACAAGAGAATGACCAAAAGTAGGACTGCAGAAGATAACA
Organism: Pinus albicaulis; assembly: GCA_034641835.2. Taxonomy (NCBI): domain Eukaryota; kingdom Viridiplantae; phylum Streptophyta; class Pinopsida; order Pinales; family Pinaceae; genus Pinus; species Pinus albicaulis. The sequence continues at coordinate 273,109,067 of CM076573.1, forward strand.
TAGTATACTACAACTATGAAATATAAATGACTAAATGTGACAATATAAGCTCATATAAATGAGGAGAGAAAATCTCTAACCCTTATAAGAAAAAATACATCAATCCTCCAAGTGATTGGCTAAAATACAAAAAATGGCAAAAATGTCGGAGTTGCTGGGCAGAAGCTGCAAATAAAATCTAGGAATAACTAGAGAAGGCTAAAGGTTATTAGCAATATGAAGTAGACCTCCTCCAATAGATCTCCAAAGTGGAAGGCGGATCCTCACACTTGAGATGTTACCCTCAAAATAATCTGGAAACCCTCACAGCAGCTACACCATGAAAATAACGCAGACACTAAGAGGGATTACGCAGTGAGTGGAATAGAATACTTTGGCCAAGTTCCAAGATCTAAAAATCAACTCCAATTTCTTCCAATCTGATCCTCCAAAGGGAAGAAAGAATTTCCCCCTGAAAAACAAGAGAAGGAAGAGGTGTTGTGGAATCTCCACGGTAACACCCTACAACACATTATTTGCTACTGCAGCAATAACGTTTTCCTGGAGGATGATGCTGAAAAACTAACCTTTCCCGAGCAGGCACTCGAAGTCCCCTGGGGCTAAGGGTGACATCTCCACACGGAGACACTCGGTTGCACTAAACAGTGCTGTAGATAGGCTAAATAGCCAACATGGTAAAGAAGACAAATGTCTCACTCAACAATCAATAACTCAAGCATGAATGAAATGAGGAGGCTCCTCCATCTTTTATAACGTTGGTTTCCCTCCAAAACCCAACGTAGCCTCTCTCTCTCCTCCACATCCTCATCCTTATCCACATCCTCATCCTTATCTGGGCAGAAGCTTCTAGAGTGTACATAGGCCCCCTCCTCCATGTGGTGTTAGGTCCCCCCTTGACTCCCACTTAAGTCGCAACGTTGTGCTACTAGGTGGATGTATTATTTCACTTAAGTGAGTTAGACCCTCTTCACTCACTTTTTATTTATTTGCAAACTATAGATGACAAAGTAAACAAAATACAATATTCCAATTAGTTGTCTCTAATTAGGAATATTACAGTCCCCCCCGGCAAAACGTTGCTTTCCCTCAAGCAACTGCCTAAACAAGTCTCCTTCCTAGCTGATGCTCTCCACCGATACTGCAAAATGTGCCTGGGTCCCAGATGCGCCACTGAATCTTCCCTATCCTCTGCATCACCCTAATATGAAGAGATCCCTCAATGCGAGGATCCCAAACTGATCTCTCAGGGTACCAGCCAACCAACAATCCTCCCAGATCCCATCGCCACCAGGGCCAATAATAGCCCAAGTCCCACGGCTCGGACTGCGTACTGCCTCTAGCTATGACTGATGCTCTAAGAGGAAGAGACCATGACCCCTATTGTGCTATATATGTCATTGTATAAGTTGTCCCCCCATCGATCCTGGGTGAAATACCTCCCCAAGCAACTGCAAGGATAGAACTGAAGAATATCCACTCAAGGCATGCAGTCTGGAATATAATGAGGAACATCTCCCTCATGTGGATCCTCCATCCCCAAGCAGTCATCCAAACAAAATGAGCCACCTCCCAACAAGGAAACTCCTGAAAATCTCCTTCCACCTCAAGCTCTGGTAATGAAGGTGGGCTGAAAATCTGAACTTGGAAAGCGTCATAGCTTACCCTATGTTATCCTTCTCTCCACTCATAACAAGTGTAGAGTGTATGCTGATCCTAGGCTTCAAAATTATTGCCCTCCAATGGCAAAGTGAAGGACAATCCTCCAAAGAAGGTTCCTCCAACAATGAAGAACAAGCTGGCCCAAAACAATCTATCCATGAAGAATAGAACATGGTCATCATGGAAAATCCTAATGAGAGGTTTGCTAAAGGTTTTACATGATGATACATGATGCAAACAATTTCTCACAAGGATACAGCATAGTCTCATCCACCGCAACTTTAGAAAATCACATGGCAAGCAATCTCCATGACTCATCACATCTACTAAAGGATAGTAAATGGTTGAATGTAACAACAATAATACATGATCAAGCACTTGCCCATGGCAGTACAATGGATTAATATCAATATTATGGCCCACCTCAAAAGAGAACAAACATTTGGTTGTGGTGGCCATATCTCCTCTCATGCTTCCATTAGAACATGTAGTGCAGAAATTGTGAGAATTCTTCCCACTGAAGGACACATCCAACTCATGTGTCTCCCTCATAATCAAGCCTCCCATAAAAATATGATCTATATCAGCAAATGGAGACATGATCAATAGAAAAATGAAGAAAATGATGAAGGTTACAAGCGATGCAAAGAGGTACCGACAGCTTTCCAGCTCAAAAGCTCTGATACCACTGTAATATCCCGTTTCGGGGATATCTCTAAGTCACGAAAAAATCCAACCAGAGATTGACTGGGACGGAGTTTTCCGGATATGTTGTCTCTAAGGAGAACGAGATCTGTAGGCTACTTGGCCCTTTCCAGACTCTGTCTATAGAGCAGCTTGAAGAATCCCACTCAAAAGTGACATACAACAATAGGCAAACGTAAATATGAGCACACCATGAAGAGATAGCATTTTTACAATGAGTTGTGAGCCAAGAATGATGTATAGCTATGAGACAAGAAGATGAATATATATCCAATAATAATGTATGGCAGCAAAGAGTGTACAAGTCTTTAGGAAACAACCTCTCAAGAAAAGCAATACAAGCCTCAACAACACATGTACATGAAAATGAAAGAACACTACTATTTCTGCATAAACCCAGGCAATGGAAAATGAATTCTATGATATAATGCTTCTCCAAAATGATTTCAACACATGGATATGAAAATATATGGCCCAAATACAATATGGGAACAATGCACTGCATAAGAATGGTAAGAGTGTGCAAATCAATGAATGTATAAACAAGCTCCTCACCATATGCTGGAAGTAAGATGGTACATGGGTCCATGCATGAGTCCTTCATAGTGTTTTTGCATGCTATGAAGAAGAATGAACCATATGCTGCAAGAAGATAATCCTCCTTATGCTTGGAAATACAAGTTAAGAAGAATATGTCATAGATGTCTCTATCATCATTACCTCCTCTAAGTGCAACAAATATGAAGTGATCCTAGGACCTATGTGTTATAGATCCACCATATCTCTGTTAGGCACACTTCATCCATAAGGCTCTGCTCCAAAGTGACAGCGCTGTGAGCTCATGCAAATAAGCTCCTGTCAATACAAAACTCTATTCTTTGACATGCTCCTTGTGAGGGACTCCTCTAATAATGCTGCAACAAATTTGGAATAACTCCCAAGTTCGAAGTGATTCCCAATCATCATCAAAGACCAAGGAGATAGTACCATCCCCTCTTCCTGCAACATCATACAAAGTGTGAGAGAAAATCTGCCCTTGCTCTCCCAGGAACAAACAAAGCAACAAGATATTGTGTTGCCTCCCCATACCTCCATCATACCAATCATGTGATGAAGACATAATGAATGATATGAGTATCATATCGACATCATGCATCCATACTCTATGTTGCTCAGTGATGCAAGTATCCAGCCATATTTTCCCCATCCTTCTACTCTTAGGAAGATTGTTTTCCAAGTGATGTCCAAACTCCTTCAAGAGTAACCAGCGCAGCCAAGCCTCTTGCTTCCCGGTATCATAGATATACAAGTACAAGTGATGGCCAAACTCCTTCAAGAGTAACTAGCATAGCCAAGCCTCCTGCTGCCCGGTATCATAGATCTACAGGTAGCTCCCTAGCTCCTTGCTCATCATCTACATCCACTCAATCACCTGTGGATTCATCCTTCTTCTCCTCATCCTAGTACTCCTCCCATGAGGGCTACCATCCTCCCAAATCAAATTCATGTCTTTTCACTTCAAGGGATTTTGAAATGTACGCTTCTCAAGGATCAATGAGACCCTATCAAGAATCAAATAGGTGGTAGGAAAAAACCTCCCATCATGATGTGTATGGCTCAACGGATGTCCAACACAAGCATGAGAGATGGTATCCATCCTAAGATGTCCTCCTTATTCTATCTACTCTTGTGAGAAGGGAAGAAATTCATTGCATCCCATGGTGTGTCGAAGTGAATCTCCAATGAGATCTCTCCTTGAGACCTCCCTTTCATCCATAGTCTTCCAAAAACAATGAGGTCTTGGATCTGAAATTAGAAGTTCCTCTTTGAGCTGAGAAGAGCTCATTGAGAAAGTGTCATCTTGAAGGGAGAAAAGGTTTCTAACTCCAAGATATCTACCATCAAT